>OZ012738.1:271377720-271777720 GCA_963859935.3 Lathyrus sativus | reverse complement strand
ATGGAGTGCGGCAATTCCAATCCTAAGGCTAGGATAAAGGGAAATGTAAACTAGTATCGATCGCACGACGACGAAAGATAAGGGAGTTAGTTGTTAGTGGTTAGTGGGCTCGGTAAGATATCACATCTTGTACCTACGTATTCTGACTAGGAATGAGGAATCAGAGCCTCCGTAGTTTAGCAAACTAGGGGTGAGGAACTCTTGACTGCGATCAAGGTTCCAAAGGGAATAAGTATTCATAATCATGATACTTACATAGAGTTAACAAAATCTCTAAGTCTAAGTTGAAAAACTAATCAAGGACTGACTTTTGACAAAGTCAAAGAGGGGAAGTGAGTGCTCATAAAAATGACTCACATAGATTTTACAAACTCTATACTTAATTCTAAGTTGTAAAACAAAATGGCTCTAATAAGGTCAAGGCAATGATCCTAACAAGGTCTTAAAAAAGGGGAGGAAGGCAACTAACTATTCTAAGGTATGACTTACAAGTCAACAAGGGAAATCCTCCTTTGGAATCATTAATAAGAGATTGAAGAGAAAATACTAACATAAAGTTGTCATGCAAATATCACACAAAGCACTATAGGTCCTCTCAAACCTCTAAGCTCAAACTCCTACTCCCAAGAATCAGTATTAAATGATTTTTTGTCTTGTTGTTATCTATCATTTTTTGTTCATTTTTTAATATCAATAAAAACAATATTCTTAAAATTTAAAATCCTAATCCTAAAAAAAAACATTAAGTTGAAAGGTCACAAATACAAAACAAATGTTCTAATAAATAAAAACAAAATAAAAAAAACAAAATGTTTTTAGAAAATGTAAATAAAAGAAAACAATGGAAAGAGGTGTGTGAGAAGCTGAGAGCGTGTGAATGAAAAGATCAAATGGGCTGAGCCCAAATTCAAATTCCTAGCAACATCATATTTTGAGAGGAGAAACAAACTCTTAGTCAAATAAAACCCATGGTGTGAACCAAACCGCGATTCCTTTCCCTTTGCACTTCACAATCCCGTTTCCGCCTCTTACTCTCTTCGTCTCGTCTCGTGGCCCTTCTTTTTAATTCGTTTCACTCTTCTTCTCTTTCTGATTAGATTTGGATTGGTGGTGGTTCTAAAATGGAAATGTTGTTGCAATGTCGTCGTCGTTGCTTCAAAAGCTAGGAGGAACGACCAATGTTTTAATGGTTTATTCGCCGACAAAAATGAAGGCAGAGATGTGATGAAGGCGACATTTCAGTGGCAGATACAGGTTGTTCAAGTTTCAGGTTTGTGATTGCTTCATCTCAGATTATCTTTTTCTAATCCATATCATCTCCATCTATTTTGATTTTGATTCAATTTGACTTGGGGTAGGTTGTTGAATATTGAAAAGGGTGGTTTAAAAGTTTGAGGAATTGGAGAAGGGATGATGGTGATGCGGTTTGTAACAACCCAATTCCCAAATTAAATAAAATATAAACATTATAAATAAACATCAGAGTTTTCCCCAAAATAGTGGGATATCACATCACCAAATTTTTATAAAAATACTTTATTAATTATTCTCAAAAATAATACAGCGGAAAACATTATTCCAACATTCTCGGCCATCCGCCAAATTTCGTAAAATCTTTATTATTATAATTCATAAAAAAAAAGTGATACGTCACAGGATTACAACAAGTTTGACATAAAACAATTAAAACACCCATATCCCGTGTTACGTATCAGAGCATCCTAGACTCGACTGGCACACCACCATCCAAGCTATCTAAGTACCTGGATTATCTGTACTTCCGGAGAAGCACAGACACAACAACAACCAAGGGGTGAGAAAACATGATCAAAAATATATTGGTAATGTAATACATGTAAACAAGGTAGTAAAACACACCAACACACCAATATTCACCCCAACAACTCCATATAACGAACCTACTGTTCAAATTACAATATAACATATTATAATGCAAATATGCAACTCAACACCATGCATGCGGTACCGACTCATTGGTTCATTCAATCGAACCTGGATAGATCACTTACGCTCCTCCTGAGACATGATCTATCCCCCACCATTCTCCACCAAGGAGTACGGATGAATCACTTACGCTCCTCCTGAGACATGATTCATCCCACCAAAACACCATGATATGCACACACCAATGCATAACTATCATATTTAGGCACACTAAGTGCACACGATCCTCCTGATCATATCATCATACATCAATGCATATATGTGTAGATATATTACACCAACACCATATAAATCAATCAGATAGTAAATAAATTCATACTATAACACCATATATAACCACATCCCAACACCCGGGAACACACGATCCTACTGATCACTACATACATATACGTTAACCAATTGTTCACCAACAATATCAAGGAAAACGAGTACCATCACCAAGTAAACAAGTTCATACTTTATCACCAAGATATAAACACGTCCCACCACTCGGGAATACACGATCCTACTGATCACTACACCATGCTCCGCATGATTCATACACCAACTAATTATCCATTTAAATAATTAGTAACGGAAATCACATACTATCACCGAGTACTCACTCTATAACATTCAATCATCTCCCCTATAATCAACAAAGTCCAAGGGCACTACACTCTTAGCGCACACAGTATAACAACATAGAAAAACCCCATTCTGCTACGCTCGCTACACCCTCGCTAGGCGAGCTCCCAGCGAATGCTCGCTACCTGTTCGCTTAGCGAACCTCCTCGCGAAGGCAAACAGAACCTACTAGACTCACTCGCTACCTCACTCGCTAGGCGAGCACCTAGCGAACGCTCGCTGCCTTCTCGCTAAGCGAAGTGCTAGCGAGTTGCCTGCGACTTCTCAAGTTCTCACAGTTCAGAATTCTCACTCTTCTCTGATTCAAGCCTATTCTATAACATCCACTTCCTATACTATCCGTATTACGACCAATGCATATTAGGCTTATCAATCTTCCTATAATTCTACTCCAGATCAACATTACGGCACACTACCGACACTTTAGAGTTACTCTGAACCTTACTCAAACCAAACCAACACCAACAGTCAATCAACAATGGCAACATCAAACATCCGTACATCATCATATACATATTATTCCAAAGTCATCACTTAAACAATCTATCGACACATCAAAAAGGTCACACAGAACTTCCCTAAAACCGTAAACCCAACCTATACGCCAAATTAACCAAAAACAACAATTCACCAACACTCAACATATTTCAATCCATCAACATCAACATAACTCAACAATCAATAGCATGTCAATATAAAACTTCATCAACGATACATTCCTACGGGGTTAAGGAATCCCCACTACCCTATACATGTATATACCATTCCCAATCAAGTTTCTCCCCCCTTACCTTGTTAATCGGTTGATCGATGAAATTCTTCCTGGATTTGGTCTCTTGGCCTCCTCTTTTCTTTCCGTTCTTCGTTCCCTTTTTCCTTCGTTCTTCTCACTTCTCTCGTTCTTTCCTCTTCTCTCTTTCTCTCTTCCATCTTTCTATCGTGTTATTTTCTCTAATACTTCCCCCATCCCTTCATATTCTATTTTCCTTTTTATTTCATATCCCAATAATAATAATAACTAATAAAAATAATATAATAATAATAATAATAACTAATAAAAATAACATAATAATAATAATAATAATAATAATAATAATAATAATAACAATAATAATAATAATAATAATAATATTATTATTATTATCACACCAATTTCCCACGATCTATGATAATCTCTTTTCTCTCTATTCCAACTTTTCTAATATCTCCTTGCTACCCCTTCATATTTCCTTCCTCACGGTTTCTATCATGACTTTTCATATTTCCATTCTAACTTCCCAATAACCCTTCCACCTCTTATTTTACTTATTTCAACCACTAATATTCCCAATAATAATTCTAATATAATAATTATAATAATCATTATAATAATAATAATAATAATATAATATAATACTATTATAATATTATAGTAATATTCAACATAATAATAATAATAGTAATACACCCAACAATAATTATAATTATAATAATAATAATACTAATGATAATAATAACAATTATATTAATACTAATAATAAAATAATATGAATAATAATAATCTTAATATTAATAATACTAATATAATATTACTAATATTAATAATACTAATCATAATAATACTATTAATAATAATAATAATAATATTATTATTATTATCTCACCAAAATAATAATAATAATAATAATAGTAATAATATTATTATCTCACCAAAATAATAATAATATTAATAATACTAATAAATATAATAATATATAATAATAATACCCCCACCAATATTACTATTATTCATTATATTATCATATTCACACCAAAAATCATAATAATATAGTAACTATATTAATAATAATATTATATTCTCCATATTAATAATATTACTACAAATATTAATAATAATCATAAATATAATAATAATAATAATAATAATAATAATAATAATAATAATAATATTAATACCACCACCAATATTACTATTATTTCTTATATTATTATAAACTCACCAAATTACCACCAATGATATCCCATCTCAGGGACACCCACCAAACATCATCAAATACACCCTACCAAAGGGCACATCAACATATAATATTTAAAATAATAATAAAATGACTAAATAATTAAAATGGGTGTTACAACTCTCCCCCACTTTAATTATTTTCGTCCTCGAAAATTATCTGATGGAAATAATTCCGGATACGCTCCCCGCATCTTTTATTCCAATTCTCAGGTCACACTGCCTTCTGCAGCACCTCCCCATACTACTTTCACCAAAGATATCTCCTCCCTTCGGAGTTGTTCCTCGCTCGCCAAAACGAACTAGCAATGCCTCAACAATCGGAATATTTTTCACTTGTACATCATCCACCTGGTTCAATGTACTTTCTCGACTAAGACACATGAAACATATCATGCCAATTCACAGCGACAACAGAAAAACAGTCTAACATGTTACTCCTCCCATGCGTCCGCTGCGCCACTCTGATACAACTACAGAACACGTGCGAACTTCTGAGATTTCGAAGCTCGACCAACACCAGTCACCGGCGTGACCCTCAAAATACATATTGCCTCGGATCCTCTCGATCTTCTCAGCCATCTCAAGCATAATCTTCAAGTCTGAGTACAACACTCTCACTCGATTTATTTCAACACAGGAGAGTCCTACACTCCCTATCTCACCAAGCCACATATAGTGCCATTCCGACACTAGGATGGTAACCGTTATTATAGGTAACTCAATCAACGATAATTAATCATCCCACGCTCCACCTTGATCCGACACCCAAGCTCTCACCAATTCTCTACAGACTCAATAGTCCTCTCTGACTGACCATCAGTTTGCGGATGATAGGTCGAACTCAGCTTCAACTTAGTACCCGAAGCTTCCTGTAAGCCCCTCCAAAATCTCAATATAAACCTCAAATTTCCATCTGACACAATATTCGTCAGTATCTCATCCAACTTCACCACTTTCTCAATATGCATCTCGTATATCCTCAACACGGAATAGTTAATCCACTCCTAACAATTCAAATTAAAATTATGTCTTTACAAATTCTTTGGAAATCTCAACACCAATTTCGTGAAAATACTACCCGATTTCCACTCTAGAATATTTAACGACTACATCAGACTCAACAGTCTCTGATGTTCACTCTTCGAATTCCGACAATTCTAACTAGCATATTCCACCTCTCCTTATCCATGGTCTCAAAAACAATCTACTCAAGTTCGGTTACTTCTTCATAGCACCGAGATGGATACTCCATCTACCTCAATGTATTTCTTCACGAGTACTCCTACTCCCTTCAACAACATCTGATATACATACTCTATCATAACACCTCGTGGTATTATTTCCACAAACCCGACAATCCACTCTTCGACTCTAATTTATCAATTTCAACTAATTCACTATTCAACCCAGATTTCTGACTTTCTCGATTCTTCTCCAGGATATCACTAGTCAGATCTTAATAATAAAAGCTTAACTCCATAAGAAGTATCCTTACTCACAAAACGCATATTATGAAATTTCTCAATCATTTCTAACTCTTTTCACCATCATCTTCGGTATATGCAAATATTTCTAACTCACTGCATCATCTACCATGTCCGCTTTACTCGAATGGTAATTCAACTCGAAGTCGTACTCTTTTCGAAGTCCCAATTATTTCCTATGCCTCATATTTGTCTTATTCAAATTAAACAAACACCTTAAACTCTTAAGATCACCAAACATCTCCGATCTCAGTCTGAACTTTTGAAGACTCCGACTCCAGTACAATCACAATAGTAACCAACTCTAAATCACTGGTCGGATGATTTCTCTTATACACTTCAAGTTGCCTTTTGCATAATTGAAACTCGCTGAAGTTGTCTTTAGCAAATCCCCTAATTATATCAACAAGCATCACAAACACCACAATTAGTTCTATCGGATTCGGCAGAACTTTCCTTACGGAAGTATATCACCGCCCTTTTTCCAACACTGATAACTCCAGTTCCTTATGCTCAACATAATCCTCTATACGCTTCTAATACCTTAAAATATCATTTATTAACACAACCATTGCCTTATATAAATAATTAAAGAAGATCCCATGCCAAGTGGACAAACAAGTTGTGAGTTATAGCGGGAACACATACCGTACCGCCCGTCCTTACCACAAAATTCAAACACACTTCATCAATAAATAGCTTAAATCTATGTCAATACTTCACCATCTCATAGATAATTTGAATAGTTTTCCAACGCTTCGAACCGCGCGTCATTCCGAGTTACGGTTCTCCCGTTACGGCAAAAACACCAGAATAACATTTTCTGCCCAGGACCCCTTCGCCAGGCGAACACCGCAGCGAATATGGACGTTCGCCAGTATGCTCGCCAGGCGAACATGACAGTCCCAAAATCCTCTTTTCGACCGTTACCCGACTTCCGAGTGTCCGATTTCGATTCCGTAAAAAGCTGCGATCTCGGAATTTAACGTACAACAACAATTTTATACTTAGGAAGCCATCCAACACATTTTAAATCTATGAATAATTTAAAACTCAATTACTTCCAATCTCAACAGCAGATCTTTGAGCCTCCTAATACGATAGAACTTTTGACCTTCGTCCCATCCACCACAAGAACTCTACTCGAGATCACATGACCAAGGGACTCACATCCCTCGATCAATTGTTCCATCAAATCATTAACTCTTGGAAGCGAACACCTATCCTTGATAGTCACCCTGTTCACTTATCTATAGTTCACCCAAAGCTTCACAAAACCTTCTATCTGTCTAACCAACAAAATTGGTGCACATTACGGTAGCACACTCAAACAAAAGAACCTCTCTCCTAGAAGGTCTTCAAGTTGACTCTTCAACTTCTCCAATCCCAACGAAAACACACCATATGGAGTCACTAATATCAGACTCGTTCTAACAACAAAGTCAACGTGTGAGCTTTACTTCACACTCCGATAGTAAATCACCTACCTCATCCGGAAACCTCCGACAATCGCAATTAATTGACAAATCCCAATTTTTCTCACTTTCCTTCTCATTCCAAGTTTCAGTCAAAATAGACACTTCAACACCGTCTTACGCCAAATTCCTCAAAATAATCCCTTAAGCACTTAGCTTAACTCAAGACTATACACTGCTCACGCCACCCAAGCTTGCAAGATACGTCTATCCCATCCAACACAATCCCGTCCACTATTAACAAGAGATTAAGGGTGATCAGTTCCTCAATTTGTTAATAGACAGCCGAAATCATGATGGGGTACAAACCATCTTTACCAAACTATAATATCACTCCTCAACACACTAAGCCACCACACTGTAGCTTTTCGGAGAAATACAACTTCTCCCCCACTGGAATCATTCCACTTCTACCAATGAAGTTAACCAACAACATGTACCGACTGTGTTTTTACACACATGTCGCATACCAGGAAACAATAACACTAGACAACATTGGCCGGACGGACCGACCTGCTCTGATACCAATTGTAACAACCCAATTCCCAAATTAAATAAAATATAAACATTATAAATAAACATCAGAGTTTTCCCCAAAATAGTGGGATATCACATCACCAAATTTTTATAAAAATACTTTATTAATTATTCTCAAAAATAATACAGCGGAAAACATTATTCCAACATTCTCGGCCATCCGCCAAATTTCGTAAAATCTTTATTATTATAATTCATAAAAAAAAGTGATACGTCACAGGATTACAACAAGTTTGACATAAAACAATTAAAACACCCATATCCCGTGTTACGTATCAGAGCATCCTAGACTCGACTGGCACACCACCATCCAAGCTATCTAAGTACCTGGATTATCTGTACTTCCGGAGAAGCACAGACACAACAACAACCAAGGGGTGAGAAAACATGATCAAAAATATATTGGTAATGTAATACATGTAAACAAGGTAGTAAAACACACCAACACACCAATATTCACCCCAACAACTCCATATAACGAACCTACTGTTCAAATTACAATATAACATATTATAATGCAAATATGCAACTCAACACCATGCATGCGGTACCGACTCATTGGTTCATTCAATCGAACCTGGATAGATCACTTACGCTCCTCCTGAGACATGATCTATCCCCCACCATTCTCCACCAAGGAGTACGGATGAATCACTTACGCTCCTCCTGAGACATGATTCATCCCACCAAAACACCATGATATGCACACACCAATGCATAACTATCATATTTAGGCACACTAAGTGCACACGATCCTCCTGATCATATCATCATACATCAATGCATATATGTGTAGATATATTACACCAACACCATATAAATCAATCAGATAGTAAATAAATTCATACTATAACACCATATATAACCACATCCCAACACCCGGGAACACACGATCCTACTGATCACTACATACATATACGTTAACCAATTGTTCACCAACAATATCAAGGAAAACGAGTACCATCACCAAGTAAACAAGTTCATACTTTATCACCAAGATATAAACACGTCCCACCACTCGGGAATACACGATCCTACTGATCACTACACCATGCTCCGCATGATTCATACACCAACTAATTATCCATTTAAATAATTAGTAACGGAAATCACATACTATCACCGAGTACTCACTCTATAACATTCAATCATCTCCCCTATAATCAACAAAGTCCAAGGGCACTACACTCTTAGCGCACACAGTATAACAACATAGAAAAACCCCATTCTGCTACGCTCGCTACACCCTCGCTAGGCGAGCTCCCAGCGAATGCTCGCTACCTGTTCGCTTAGCGAACCTCCTCGCGAAGGCAAACAGAACCTACTAGACTCACTCGCTACCTCACTCTCTAGGCGAGCACCTAGCGAACGCTCGCTGCCTTCTCGCTAAGCGAAGTGCTAGCGAGTTGCCTGCGACTTCTCAAGTTCTCACAGTTCAGAATTCTCACTCTTCTCTGATTCAAGCCTATTCTATAACATCCACTTCCTATACTATCCGTATTACGACCAATGCATATTAGGCTTATCAATCTTCCTATAATTCTACTCCAGATCAACATTACGGCACACTACCGACACTTTAGAGTTACTCTGAACCTTACTCAAACCAAACCAACACCAACAGTCAATCAACAATGGCAACATCAAACATCCGTACATCATCATATACATATTATTCCAAAGTCATCACTTAAACAATCTATCGACACATCAAAAAGGTCACACAGAACTTCCCTAAAACCGTAAACCCAACCTATACGCCAAATTAACCAAAAACAACAATTCACCAACACTCAACATATTTCAATCCATCAACATCAACATAACTCAACAATCAATAGCATGTCAATATAAAACTTCATCAACGATACATTCCTACGGGGTTAAGGAATCCCCACTACCCTATACATGTATATACCATTCCCAATCAAGTTTCTCCCCCCTTACCTTGTTAATCGGTTGATCGATGAAATTCTTCCTGGATTTGGTCTCTTGGCCTCCTCTTTTCTTTCCGTTCTTCGTTCCCTTTTTCCTTCGTTCTTCTCACTTCTCTCGTTCTTTCCTCTTCTCTCTTTCTCTCTTCCATCTTTCTATCGTGTTATTTTCTCTAATACTTCCCCCATCCCTTCATATTCTATTTTCCTTTTTATTTCATATCCCAATAATAATAATAACTAATAAAAATAATATAATAATAATAATAATAACTAATAAAAATAACATAATAATAATAATAATAATAATAATAATAATAATAATAATAACAATAATAATAATAATAATAATAATATTATTATTATTATCACACCAATTTCCCACGATCTATGATAATCTCTTTTCTCTCTATTCCAACTTTTCTAATATCTCCTTGCTACCCCTTCATATTTCCTTCCTCACGGTTTCTATCATGACTTTTCATATTTCCATTCTAACTTCCCAATAACCCTTCCACCTCTTATTTTACTTATTTCAACCACTAATATTCCCAATAATAATTCTAATATAATAATTATAATAATCATTATAATAATAATAATAATAATATAATATAATACTATTATAATATTATAGTAATATTCAACATAATAATAATAATAGTAATACACCCAACAATAATTATAATTATAATAATAATAATACTAATGATAATAATAACAATTATATTAATACTAATAATAAAATAATATGAATAATAATAATCTTAATATTAATAATACTAATATAATATTACTAATATTAATAATACTAATCATAATAATACTATTAATAATAATAATAATAATATTATTATTATTATCTCACCAAAATAATAATAATAATAATAATAATAGTAATAATATTATTATCTCACCAAAATAATAATAATATTAATAATACTAATAAATATAATAATATATAATAATAATACCCCCACCAATATTACTATTATTCATTATATTATCATATTCACACCAAAAATCATAATAATATAGTAACTATATTAATAATAATATTATATTCTCCATATTAATAATATTACTACAAATATTAATAATAATCATAAATATAATAATAATAATAATAATAATAATAATAATAATAATAATAATATTAATACCACCACCAATATTACTATTATTTCTTATATTATTATAAACTCACCAAATTACCACCAATGATATCCCATCTCAGGAACACCCACCAAACATCATCAAATACACCCTACCAAAGGGCACATCAACATATAATATTTAAAATAATAATAAAATGACTAAATAATTAAAATGGGTGTTACACGGTTCCTTGTGAATGTCAAAAAGAAGAAGATGTCATCTAAAGGATGAACTTGTTGTTTTTTTTTGTTGTAGTGTGAAGCCAGTTTTTGGGTCCGTTCCATACTGGTTTTGAAACAGGTTCCTTTTGTTGTGCCATTGTGATAGATTTTGGAGGGTAGTATTTTGGAGTTGTCACGGTCTATTCTTTTATATTGCACAGGTTTTTGACCATTTGTTGCAGCGGAGATTTTGACGTAGGATTGCAGCAGGTCGGTTTTGGTGAATGCTGCAGTGTTGTGATGGTCAAAGTTCAGGTTCTTGGGGTGTTGATATAAGTCTGAGTTACACAGGTTTTGGAGTGGTTTACATTGGTAGAAGTGTAGTATATGTGAAGGCTCTTTCTTGATTCTTTTTTTGAATTTTTTTTGATATAATAATGTATAATATAATAGTTTTTTAATGATTTTTTTTGTAATGGACTCTAATTTTTTGTGAATTAAGGGCTTGTAATGTTGTATGGAAAGAAACTTAGACATGGATTTTTGTAAAAAATTAAAAAAACTTGAAACTTGACACTTGATTGAAATTGGGATAAAACATTAATTTAATCACTTGAAAAGAAATTAAATGACATTGAACTTGAATTGAGGATTTGGATTTGAAATCTTGAATGAGTCTTTTTGTCTTGGAACAACAAATGAATTTGAAATTAAATTTGGACTTGGAAATGACATGGAGTTTGAAACTTGGAATTCTGAATCTTGAACTTGAATGATCTAGAAGTAGAATTGAAACCTTAGACAAATTTGAAAAGTGGCTATGAATTTAATTTCAAAATGAAATCTTGTCAAGAATACTGAACTTGAATGAAAATCACGAAATTGAATTGAGATGGAATTAGACTTGAATTGCGTAATTGGATTAAAATCGAAAATGAAATGGAAGTCTGAGATGGACATTGAGATGGATTAGATTTTAAATGAAAATGGATCAAATTGAAAATGATTACAGGGATGGGTACGGGTAAAGGTAGCACACCTCCAAACCATTTACTTCACAAATGCATTTGACCGCCACAGATCCTGAACATCACAAACTCGAATTCATCTTGAATTGATCTTGATTAAACAACAACCTCATGAATCCTTGGACCAATGATGAAAGTCCTAACCTACCAAACAGTATTTGCACGCATTGAATCTTCTAGCCTCAAGAGACTCAACTGAAAGACACTTATCAATCATAAACATCAAGGGTGAGAAACCCTAATCCTCCAGAATCTTAATTCAGGATCTTTCAAGCCAATCCACTGATGAAACCTTAAACAACGACACCCTTGTGATCATTCAGAGAAACTGAAGTCATGTATGATAAACCTCTGATAAGAACTGCTCGTGATGATCCAAAATTAAATACCTCTATCTCAAACTTGAGTGTAATAACCGAAAGAAACAACTTCTGAATAATGGAAATCCAACTCAATAGAAAACCTCCAATCCCATGTCTTCAGAGTTTAAATGGTGGATGACCTATCCAAAATCCTAATTCACTGACCCTTGAAGTCTCTTGAAACAAACCCTGATTCCACAGGTGAAAGAAAACAAAACAAAAGCTAATATATTGGTTAGTTATGCGATATGATTGGCCTAGAATGATATACAAAAGATCAAGGAATCTAAGGGTAAAATTTGGGGTACGACAATGATCTTTCAAATCGTTTGAAGGATTGTTGGCTTGTTCTTTCCCTTTGATTGGTTGTTTGAAAGCTTGTTTCGATTAGTTAACATTCCCTCTTTCTTCTCTTTAGACTTTCTTTAGAGTTTCTTCTTCTTGGTCTCCTACAGAGCCGGAGGTCTAGATAACACATTGAAGCACTGTACAACTTGCATTGTTACTCTGTCGATTTCAATTTCCGCACTATACTTTGAGTGCTAGAGAAAGGATGAGAGTGGAGAATTCCTACACTCATTTTGATTATTTTTGGTAGGGGACGGATGACCATGTGCTTGGAATAATCGTCTCTATCTCCAGATTATAGTGTCCCCTGTTCCCCAGTCGAGTCGATCTGTGATTCGCATCCCTTGCTTCTTTCGATCAAACACCCTTTCTTTGGTTCAAGGTCATTGTTTCTCTTGGGTTAATCACCTTCTCTTGGTTAATCACCCACTCTTTGGTTGATCGCAGTTTGTTTGTTAAAACATGATTTTCTTCTTCCCCAGTGAATTTGTGATCCTTTTCTTCGGTTAATCACAGTCTGTTAAACACTGAATCCCTAGTGGAGTTCACAACTTTCTCTTGGTTCCTCTCCCTTTTTTGTTGGTTAATCACAGTCCGCAAGTTAAAACCAATCTTCCTTGGCTTAATAACCTTCTTTAGGTTAATCACCCATTCATCAGTTAACCACAGTTCGTCTGTTAACATACCGAGCTCCTCTTGAGTTAATCATCATCTCCTGGTTAATCACTCTTTCTTTTCGGTTGATCACAGTCAGTCTGTTAAAATACTGAATCCCCCTGCATTTAACAACCTTTCTTTGGTTGAAATACTTGCACCTTGGGGTTAGTAACCTTCTTTTGGTTCAAATACCCTTTCTTCGGTTAAGTACTGCTTGTTCAGTCAGTGTATCGAACCCCTTTGGGTCACAACCTTCGCTTGGTTCCACACTCGTTCTTTGAGTCATAACCTTGGCTTGGTCCCACACCCGTTCTTTGGGTCACAACCTTCACTTGGTTCCACACCCGTTCTTTGGGTCAAAACCTTCGCTTGGTTCCACACCCGTTCTTTTGGTCACAACCTTCGCTTGGTTCCACACCTGTTCTTTGGGTCATAACCTTCGCCTGGTTCCACATGCGTCCTTTGGGTCACAACCTTCGCTTGGTTTTACACCCGTCCTTTTGGTTGATCAAATCCTGTCTACTAAAACCAATTTCTTTCTTTCCCCACAGAGTCATACTCTTTTATTGCTTCAGTTAACCATTGTCTGTTAGTTAATATACTGAATCCCTAGTGGATCTTGCTTTATCTTGAAACAATTCCCTTGCTCCTTTATTCTCTTGGTTTTGACACCATTCCTTTGCCGTTCTTTCTTGGTTTTAACACCATTATTTGGTCTTCCCTAGTGGAGTCTTTCCTTCTATTTTCGCTCTTGGTTTTGACACCGTTTTCCTTTTTTTCTCCGTCCTAGTTCTCTGAACTATGGAGCTTTGACTTCGTCATTGCATTGTGAGGATACATAGTCACAAGATCGCGAGATCTTGGCGAGCTACCTTCTACCTTATTTCGTTCTTCTTCCTCGTCTCTTCTTTCCTTCCTTGGTTCCATGAACTACAAAGCTCTAAATTCCTCATTGCATTATGAGGATACGTAGGCACAAAGGCCCCAATCCTCCGCGAGCACTTTCTTTTTCTTTCTTCCTTCTCTTTTCTTTAGCTAGTAGCCTTTAGATAGATAACTCATCCAAGCCTAAAAGTAAGAAAAATGGTTCACGTTGAGTACGACGAATGTGTGGGGCGCAAGTACCTTCCTCTCGCATAACCGACCCCCTTACCCGTTTCTCTTCCCCTTAGGTTTTATCAATATTTTCCCCATCCTTTAGGACTAAATAAAGTTCAATGCAACTCTGTTGTATCTTTGAGTGTGAGATTCACTCGGGTATAATCCCACTAGCTTTAGCTAGCGAATCTGCTGAGGAGTCTTTGCTCTTGCAAGTTGGGGTCTCGCCTAGTTTTGTTTTCTTTCTTGCTTGTTTGGGTGTTTATCTTTGTGCTTTACCCGCTTTATCTTTATGTTATTTACTGCATTAAATATTCATATGTTGCATACTCTGGATATCTTCTATATTTTCTGATGTTGTTGGGATAAGTAGATGTTACTTGAGAGATAAGCCCACTACACAGGCTTGAGCATGCACACATGATAGAATCATGGATAGTTGTGACGCTTGCATTTTGCGTGTTGGGTTGTCACGAGAGCCACATCAAGACTATGTTTCTCTTGAGAATACCTTCGTCCTGCGAGAATTCGCTACGGCTGGATATTTTCACTTGATTCCATTGGTTTGGAAGACCTTCTAGGGATCACCTTTGGAAGACTATATCACACCTATGAGAGGGATATTAGGTTTTTACAGGAAACCAAGACTCTTCATACCTTTTTTCTATCATGCACGTCAGATCTTTGCACCGACACATGATTATATATGCAGATATTCAAATTATTCAGATTTGATTATTCATATTATGTTGACTTCTTGATTCTTGTGGTGCATATCATTTCATCATGACAATTAATTTTTGCATGTGCATTTCCAAGTTATTCGAAAGCTTATTCTTTGTTGACATAATCATAGAGGATGAGTACTGGTTGTAGAGGTATCTTTAGCTACAAGTTTGTGGAGCCTAAGTTGAAGACTTTGAGAGGTTTAACGTCCCGTCTGGTTGAAGATAATAGGGGTGCTTTCTAAGATGATTATGGTAATCTTTTGGCCATCCTAAACACTGAAGTCAACGTCACTGCCATTCATACACTTGTTCAGTTCTATGACCCGCCACTAAGGTGTTTCACGTTTCAAGATTATCAGTTAGCACCTACACTTGAGAAGTACTCTCATATCTTGGGGGTTGGGATCAAGAATCAGGTTCCTTTCATCTACACCAGTAGTTGCCCGAAGTCTCATATTATTGTTGAGGCTCTTTGCATTAGTAAGAAGGATGTGGAAGCTAATCTCAAGACTAAGCGGAATGGTATTCGAGGGTTTGCTTCAAAATTTCTGGTAGACAAAGTTGTTTCCTTTGCTGAGGCTGGAAACTGGAAGGCTTTCAACGCCGTGTTTGCTTTGCTGGTATATGGTATTGTTTTGTTTTCAAACATGGAGGATTTCGTGGATCAAGCTGCTATCAGTATTTTCTTGTCCAAGAACCCTGTTCCTACACTTCTTGATGATACCTATTATTCTATTCATTCTAGGAATGAAAATAACAAAGAAACTATTGTCTGTTGTGCTTCTATGTTGTACCGTTGGTTCATGTCTTACCTTCCGCAAAAGGGTCCTTTGTTAAGAATAAGGGAAATCTCAAATGGTCTCAGAGGATCATGTCTTTAACTGCTGATGACATTTCTTGGTATTCTCGAGTCTACAACGACATTAGAGTCGTTCTTCATTGTGGTAAATTCTTCAACGTACCTCACTTGGGTACAAAGGGAGGTATTAGCTACAACCTGAGACTTGCCTTTTGTCAATTGGAGTATCCTATGCTCGACAAGCTTGAACCTGGGGTAGTGGAAGAATTCATCTTTCATGAAGGGGTTGATGATATAGGATTACCTGAAGAGGTTTAATGCTTCCTGGATTCACCATAAAGGAAGAGCTTAATTGGGTAAAAAGAACTTCATAGAAAAAGAAGCCTACAAACAATGGGTTAAGGAACGAGTCCAAGTGATCTTACTGCCGTTTCCTTATGAGCCTTCCATGAATGCCAAGTGTCGCTACTGCGAAAATCGGCGCCGGCTATGACAGAAGAGTCGCCACCGTGCGTTATTTATCCCAACGGAGGGAAAGGAAACGCTCAGAGTAAACCTAACGTAAAACGGGAAAGGAATGGTCGTCGCAACCAAATTCTTGGATTTGGGAGTCGATTACGCAAGGGGAAGGTATTAGCACCCCTCACGTCCGCCGTACTCGACGGGATCCACGCTTGTTTTCTGGTATGGGTTGTTATTCTATCTACTCTAAAGGTCTGGGTTAAAAAGAAAAGAAAATGATTTGGGAGTTGATTTGTTTTCAGTCTTTTACGAAAGAAGTGTTTTTTAGTGTGTTTGCAATCTCTAACATACTAGAGACTATGATTTGAGAGTGACTACGTCGTATGTCACCCTAAGGGTAACACACTAAGCAATCAGATTACTGAAGACTGACCCTCCAGCAACCTTTTCTCAAATAGCTTAAGGCTCGTAACGTACGACATCGATTAACCTTATTACTGTATTTTTGAAGTGTTTTGAGATGGAAGAGAAAGAAGCTCTAAAAAACCTAGGGTTGAAAGGGGAATCAAAACTACCCTAAAGTTGTCATGCATGGATAAGAACCTATTGTCTGTCATATTTCTCTCTTGCACAGAGGGAAACAGAGATCCTAGGGGATAAACAGCAAAAGAAACAAATATATACAGTAAACAGTAAACATGTATGCAATGCATCAATACAAGCAAGGCAAGGGAGTCTCGCTCTACCTCGAACCTGGGAAAACAACAGGCAAAGTGAAACAGCATTCACTTCAAACCTAGGGGGCAAGCTGAACAAGCCAACAAACAATACAGAAAAAGAAAATAACACTAGCACCAGCTCTGACAGCAACAATCCAGCTCCTATAGTAAGCAGCACAAGCAGCAACAGCTCTGACAGCTATAGTTGATCAAACAGCAAAGGATTGACAGTAACAACTTCTTCAAGCAAGACCCCATCTTCAATCTTCAACAATCTTCGAGCTTCAAATAAGCTCCTATCTTCAAGCTCCATCTCCAAGAGAGAATCAATGAACAGACTAAGTTGAGATGTTAAGAAGCTTAGTGACAACCCAAGGAAATCACTAAAAACTTAACATTGCAAATGAAAGGTATCCTCAAGGTTCTACCCAACCAAAGCATACTCTACATCCCTCCTAAGGATAGAATGGAAATTCTTTGGGGGACCTTGTATCATGGGATGGAATAGAGGCACAAGAAGCTCTCTATGTTTGAAAGAAGAAACAAGACTACTCTAATGCTCTTCCTAGATATCCTAACTCCTAAGTCTCTGACAAGCACTCCAACAGATGAGAAATCTTCAACTCCAAGCTTCTTCAAGCCATCCAAAGCAACTTCATTTAATCTTAAAGTCATCCAAGCAAAGCCCAAGCCAAAAGCACCCCAAAATAGCCCCACACAAACATAACCAAACCAAATATCCAATGGAGAAACCCACAATCACCACACAAGTTGCAAAAATCAAATAAAATGCTAAAGCTCATCAGAAAATCCTAATTAAATTTCTAAGGGGACCTAAGTCTATACCCAATACCCCATATAAATCCCAGAACCTATATCAATCATTAAGTCCCCAAACTATGTTCTAAACTACAACTAGTTGTTGTGAAACCCTAATTCTAACACCTCTCCTATTCACCTCTCAAACTAACCTAAATTTTATTCACAAAATTATGATAAAATTTCTAAGGGTACATGCTTCCCTAATCTAATCAGTCCAGCTAGAAGCACTCAAAAATTCACCACCTAACTCTCACACAAAATTCAGAAAGAAGAAGTATAAAACAAAAGTAAAATAAAAGAATTAAAATGTAAAAATATGCCAGAAAATGAAAAATGCATGAAATAATATTTTTATGATTTTATTAAATCCTAGAGGTCCTAAGGGAACTAGGGAAAAAAATTCCATCCTAAAATGATTATTTTCTAATTTGTTATGAATTTTTAACTAACCTAATAAAATGTGAAAAATAGAAGAAAATGCAAGAAAATGGAAATGACGCGTGCCAAATAGCAAGATAATTGTTGCGGTGGAAATCGGATATCAAACTATTAATTAGTTTGAATCACAATTCTTGATTCACAACCGCTCTTTGATTTATCCGAAGGAAAAGGTCAAAAGAGGGAAAACCTATTTTTTGCATCATAAACATAATGCGGGGAGAGACCTAGGTAAGGGGTTGGTTAAGCTTAGGGAAGGTACTAGCACCCTAAACTTCTGTAGTACTCTACAGGAACCTTTTGTTTATTGTATGCTTTTTATTTTATTATCTGCTTTAATATATTGAGCTAAGGGATAGAGTGATCTAAAGAGACCTAAGGGTTAGTCCTAAGTTTACTCGGCAAGACGTCGCATCTTGTGCCTACGTATCCTGGATAGGGAATGGAATCAGAGTAATCGTAGTTCCCCTCGAAAGGGAGGTTAGAAACGTCTTGACTGTGGTCAAGGTTTCAAGGGAAGTAAACGTATCTTAAGGACACGCTTACGTGGAGTCTTAAACTCCTATTTCTACGTTGAATTTGTTAATTGAAATTAGGGTTAAATTAGGGATTCCACGGCGGGAAACCCTAAACAGAGTACGGCGACTCTTTGACCTAAAGTTAGGGTAAAGGGCATTTTCGTCCACGACGGGACACCTAGACTATTAGGGTTTGGAAACGGTTGAAACTAGGGTTATTGACTCGGCGGTCAAACTGTTAATCCTAATCCTTCGGAGGGAAATATAACGGTAAAACATGCAAACATAGCAAAATATTATATGGCAGAAATTAAAATGCGGAAAATAAAGAAAGCGTCGCGACGATCACTCGCGTAAATTACAAATCCCAAAAAAAGAAAAATAAAATAAAACCGCGACCATGGCCTCGCGTAAATTACATCCATGGAACATAATAAATTGAATAAATGAAACGACAATAAGCGAAAACCAACACCCTAATGGGGCTAGACGAAATTGAAACGGCTCCCTCCAGAGTTCTTTTTGTGAACTTTTATCAAAGGAAAATTAAGCATTCGCAATTTAACGGAAAAACTAATTTTAAATTTACTATTTATTTACAAGAACTTTGTTTTACTCTAATTAAAAAAATGCTTAATTTTTATGGCAATTAACAAAATAGTATAATTTTACGTTAAAGTTTTAACTTTAATATGAATTACAATTTGACTTTTCAAAATTTTATTAACATAAATCAAAACTCACTTTCTAAAGTTTTTTCAATGGATGACCTTTTAACCTTTTCATAGCCTTTAAAATATTAACATTATATTTTTATGTTAGATTCATAAAACTAATTAATTAACAAAGTTATGTTAATAACCCCTTTTATTAAACTAAACTGAAAATAAAAATAGAATAAGATAAAAGATAAAAACAAAAAATAAAACATGAAATAAGAAAACGGAAGAAACCGGGGCGGTATTTAAGGGCCCTGTTGCCTTAGGTTTTTTTTTCAACCCTCTGCTTCCATCCTCTTCTCTACACCCGGCGGCTACATCATCTTCCTCGTTGAATCTTGCCGGTGAAACTCCATGGAAATTCCTTCGTTTCCTCCTTGCATGTCCTATTCTTCCTCATTCCTGCAACAAAGACTCACAAAAACCCATTTTTAAACAGAAAAGCTCATCAAATTTACCTTTTTCGATGAAGATTCTCGTGTCGGTGTCGCGTAGTTATTCTGCTCTTAGTTTGGTTTGCAGACGGCCGGTGATGACGCGCGTCTGAGGCTTGGCTTTCACCTCCGTCGTCGGTGACTCACGGCGGTTTGCGGTGAGTAACTGTGCCCCGTGGTGATTAGACGGTCGTGATTTGGCCTAACGGTGCCCTTCGTCTGAGGTTTGGACAGTCGTGATAACGAAGGATCTTTCCTCTTCTTCTTTCAAGAAGGTGATGATGATGAAGTTTCTAAACTTCTGAATCCATGGATGCCCCTGATGATGAAGTTTTCGGAGCTTCTGAAGGGTTTAGGGTTTGCCGTCACTTTTGGAACTCTCCTGGTGAGTTTGTTCTGTTTTTCACTACTCTTATGGTTGCCGTTTTTTGTACCTTTTTGAGTTCCTCCTTACGGATCTTACGAAGCACTATTTATATTCCCTCTAAATTTGATTCGTGAGCCTCCTGATGTGCAGGTTCGGTTGCGATTTTGTAGCCAGAACTTGTGGCTATTCTGACTCGGTTCATCTTGAGACTTTTGACCGTGAATTAGTGGGTGACTTGGCGTTATTTGTTACGGATTTTCCACGTTTTAAGTTTTGTGGGACTCGGCCCTCATCTTCTAAAGATTTACTTCCGAAACTTCTTATTACCGTTAAGTTTTTTCAGGTGGAATCTGACTTGGTTGCTTGTTTGTCGAGATGTTGGTGGAACGGATTATGAACTGGTTTTTGAACCGGTTGTTTAAGTTGGCTGTTGAACTGGTTTTAATTTGAACTGGATTGGTTGTGAAATTGGTTTACTAAACCGTTTTCTGAACTTGTCTTGATTTGATCTTCTGAACTTGTTCTTAGAATCGATTTCTGAACTGCTTTGGATTGATTTTTATACACTTGCTTTGGAATTAATTCGGGGAGGTTGGCGTTACGGCCCGAATATTCGGGCAAACCGCCTTTCTGAACAAGCACTTCGGCCAAGCAATTTATTTCGACAAACTTTCTCTTCATCTTTCTCGGCTATCCCGCAAATAAGAACAAATGCTATCGATCTGGCGTCGATGTCACAGATTGGAGATGGGAGTAGGATGCGGCTTCGGTCGTACCCTCCCGACACCCGGTGATGAGACTTTTCTGAGGGTGTCAAAAATTACTAACCAATATTTTTCTGTCTGCTTTGCTTATTTTACAGGTTCGGAAGGTTCGGAAGTTACTCGGAAAAGTCGGGAAGAGTTGGAGAACTTGGAAGAAACATTAGGACTTTAGTAATTTTATTTTATGCAAAGTGTAATGAAATGCTTTTTTTTTTTTATGTAAATTTTTTATTCTTCATGATTTTTATTACTATTATAATAATAATCTTTATTCTACAATATTATAGACTAAACATTATTATTAATTATTATTATTTTTGTTATAAATAATAAAAAAACAAATGAACTATTATATATAAAATGAAAACAATATTGAAAATAGAAATTATTTTAAAGATGAAGTTATGAAATGAAATTATGCTTATTTTAAAAAGGAAGTTATGAAATGACAATAAAATTAAAAATGACATAAAAATAAAATATAATTAAATGAAAGTTAATTTAAAAATAAGATGAAAATACAATGCAATATGATTAATTTAAACACACAAATGAAATGAAACTCAATTTTTTTTATTAATTCCTAATTTTTCCAATTTGTCCGACTATTCCCATTTCCAACACAAATTCCGATTGAACCTCCTCAACTAGATTAACCAACCCACGTTTTCCACAAATTAAGTTGTGCCCGGTGATATAAGCGATACCGGCCTTGAACGAAGTAAAACGGTAAAAAAAAGCAGAGAAATCTGATTAGCAGTGAACAGAACTAAACTTCGCACTGACATTCAAATTATGTCTCTGATGAATATATCCCCTGCCGTGAACCAACTCGGCCAAAAAATGCAATTAAACTGATATGGACTTGAGCCGACGTTCATACTGCTTTCTGTTTAGGGATTTAAATAGCGGGCAACAGAAGAAACAGAAAATAAATATCTATTGAAACCAAATTCCTCAGAACGGATTCTTGCACCCACTTGAACCAAACCAAACGGATATCTCAAACTAATCAACCCATATGACAAAATAAATGCCTCAGAAATCCACTGACGACAGAGTCTCGGCCCATTGAATTAATTACCGTATCTCGAACACCCTGATGCGAATACCGTGAATTTTTGTTTATCTTCAAAGAAAATAAAGAACTCGGAGACGGAGGTCCTGATTATTCAATAAATTCCTGATGATAACTCAGCTTCAAGGACTGTCAGCAAACAACGTGAAAATGACCATTTTGCCCTTTAACAACTAAAGTGTACCAGACGCGGTTCCTGCAAAACGAGACACACTACGTAACCCGTTAGTAATTAGCTGATGCACAAATGAAATGTCATGCAACCTGAATCGACTAATCTGAGGGCAAAATTTGGGGTATTACAGTTGCCCCTATTTAAATAGCTTCACCGGATGATTTGAGCGACGAAGGCTCGAGAAATCATGGTGGAGGGATTTAAATATAGATAACCGAAAATTTTGCCCTTAGATGCAGTGATATGCAATACTGTAGACAAAACAAAAATAAACTATAATGTTGACAATGCCATGAATTTAGTATGGCGCGTATGATGGACTGGTAAATGCAAATATGCAGACGACACGACGACATAGGGGACAGACGCGACGAACGAACCACACTGGGAATACGACGCACTGGGTGACAGCACGACACTGGGGAATTCTAAAGTGATAGTCAACTGGTGCGAGTACGACCAATTATCACTTTAGAAAAAGGAATGGTAAGAGAGGGATCCTCAATGGAGATGGCACCGGTGAGACGGCCTCCACTGGGGGAATTTAAGAGTAATCATCAACAGGTTTAGGCGTGACCGGCTGATACTCTAGAGTAAGAAAATAAAACCGGATCTGCACTACTGTGGGATCGATTAACAAGATGCTGTAGCATTGAGCAAAGAATAACATCTGAGCTTCTGGAAACTCTCCCTCGTGACAGGATCAAACGGAATTTAGGAATCCGTAGAAAATATACCAGGTAAAACCGGCTGTATGCCAAAATAAATGGTCTTAAATGGGAAACACCCTGATAAGCTTTCTCGAGAGAGAACTGCCACTTATCGTTGGAAGGGACTTATATGCCAAACTGGATAAGCTCTCAAATAAAGAGACTGCTGCTTATCTGTGGATAATAGATTGATTGATAATATAAACTTCTTCACGTCTCAAGTCTGTGCTCCCTGGACCTGATTCAGTTTCTTCTTTTTCTAAAGGATAAAATAAACGTCTTCATAATTCGAGATCGGTGTTTTCCCGAATATGATTCGGCTCCTTCTTTTACTAAAGGGTAAACGAACTTCTTCATACTTCAAGATCTGTGCTCTCCTGAATATGATTCTGCTCCTTCTTTTACTAAAGGGTAAACGAACTTCTTCATACTTCAAGATCTGTGCTCTCCTGAATATGATTCCGCTCAAACCTCCCCTTTCTTTAAAATGATACGGGAAATGGAAACCAAACTGCTTGCTGGAGATGGCCATTTGCTGCAAGTCATAGTGAAGATAGGATAAGCTTCTCGGGCGAGAAATGCCGCTTATTTGCAAGAGTGGCAATAATAAGCTTCTCGGGTGAGAACGGCTTGTAGAGGTGGTAACAGGTAATGTAAATTGTAAAGAAGGTCGTGATGATGGCAAACATCTAAATCACTGAGTGATAGCAGGTAATGTAAATTGTAAAGAAGGTCGTGATGATGGCAAACATCTAGATCACTGTATTGTAAATTGTCAAGACTGTTGTGAGGATGGCAAACATCTAGATCACTGTATTGTAAATTGTCAAGACTGTTGTGATGATGGCAAACATCTAGATCACTGTAATGTAATGATGAACTCCTTGTATGAGAAGATTAATTGTTGAGTGTATTGTAAAGTGTAAGGTAGGTGATAAGCTCCTCGGCTGGGAACTGTTGCTTGTCTATTGTGAAATGTAGTGATAAGCTTCTCAAGCGAGAATTGTCGCATATCTGCAAAGGATTGTAAATGCTTTTCTTGAAAGAGAGCGCAAAATAAATGCACGTCCAGGTAGGTTCGACGACCGACAGGACTGAAATTCGATCTAGAATTGGGCTAGAAAGAACTGATAAACAAAACTCCATTGAGGAAACGAACTCGAATGGGGACTACCTTATCTTAACGCGAAAAGGTAACGGAAATAACCATCGTCCACGAGGGTTGAACTCTATGGGGAAACTGGAAACAGGTAGATATTTTATGCTTAGGGCTGACGATCTACTTGGAGAGAGCGGACAAACCCAGTTACTCGGCGGTAACGACAAGGATGACGATAAATAGCAAGCATGCAAATGCTAATGCGTATGCCAAAGTGTATACGAATATGTATGTTCATGTGTATGACAATGAAATAAAAATGAGTATGTAATGCTCATGCTTATGCTTATGCTGACAAAACAGATGAGAGAGGAGACATGATATGAAATAAACATCTCGACATGAATACCTGGTGACCTCTGCAACAGTACATCTATTAGAGGATAGGAATAGTTGATGGTAAGACCGAATCTTGCTTCAAAGTTAAAATTTCCCTGGGGAGAAAAGATCATGACTTCCACATGGGGATACATCTTCACTGGAGAGTATGATATCACGACTTCAACTGGGGATCCATGACCTCTGCACGAGGATATGATGTCATGACTTCACGGGAGGGATTGCTATCATGAACCGTAAGCAGCTCAAGAACTATTGGGATCAAATATTTTCGGGGATAAAATAAATATCCGCTGTATGGGGAAGGTGTGGAGCTAGACAGCTTCATGGAGATAATGTAGCAACTTCCTGGGAAAAGTACCTCGGCTTCCTGGGGAAAGGTATATCCGACTGGGGATAAGATATATCAAACTTCCCTGCGGAGAGTTCATCAAAATTACTGGGGAGAAATCAACAGACATTCCTGGGGAAGGTATCTTGACCTCTTGGGGAGAATATGGTAGTCTCCTGGGAAGTATTTCCTGAGGAAAGTAAGGCAACTTCACTGAGGAACAGATAATTCCGCTGAGAATGGGGTTCAAGAACATATATCACTTGGAGGATACCAGGGATATCTCTGCAGTCTTGAGAGTCACTAGGGATTTATCGGATGGATCCCAAGAGTGTTGTCAGCTTACAGTCTCGCTGGGGACTATTACTGGGAAGATGCTGGTAACGAACAAGTGTTTATGCAAAAATGAGATTTACTGAGGACGAAGAGATCCTTCACAAATTTCCATAAGTCAAAGTAACTTTCATTTCCGATTGTATTTTCGAGGAAATATATTTTAGTTTTGAAAAACACTTTTCATGCTCACAAGTTATTAACAACAGCAAATTGCATAACAAAAATAACATGGAGATAACGTGCACAAAGGCGTTGAAAAACAAAAGGTAAATTTTATTAAAGAATGGTAGCTTGCTAAAGGCATAGCTCCATGGGAAATTACAAATTTGAAATTGGCAATATGGGAAAGGTTACATTGAATCCAACGACCTATTGACCCTGACGACTGAGACTACCCACAACCTTGCTTCTGAAGAGAGTGATTGGATTTGAAATGAATTTCTGTAAAAGCGTCTGCAATGCTCGGTGTCGTCCAATGCAGTGAAATGCCTTTGTCCCTAACTTTTGCCTGGACCGCCCTTTCGGGTTTTCAATCCACCGGGACGCTCATTTTTGCCTAAGCCGCCTTTTCGGGTTTTCAACTTAGCGAGCCGCATTTTTTCATTTCTATTATTATTTTTATTTTTATTTTTTTATTATTATTATTTTTACTTTTAGGCATAATATTTTCGGACTGCATCGGAATTCACAGGATGGGCGAGCTCTTCACCGTCCATTGTAGTAAGAATTAGCGATCCTCCGGAGAAAACTGTCTTAACAACAAATGGGCCGTCGTAATTGGGCATCCATTTCCCACGCATGTCTTTGTGGACTGGCAGGATCTTCTTGAGTACGAGCTCTCCTTGACGGAACTCCCGGGGTCGAACTTTCTTGTCAAAAGCTCTCTTCATTCGATTCTGATATAGCTGGCCGTGGCATATAGCTGCCAGGCGCTTCTCATCAATAAGATTCAGCTGGTCATATCTGTCTTGAACCCAATCTGCTTCATCTAACTTTGCTTCCATCAACACCCTTAAAGATGGCAACTCAACTTCAATGGGAAGAACGGCGTCCATTCCATAGACCAATGAGAAAGGGGTTGCCCCGGTTGAAGTTCGAACAGTAGTTATGTACCCATGCAAAGCAAACGGTAACATTTCATGCCAATCCTTGTAAGTCTTAACCATTTTTTGCAGGATCTTCTTGATATTCTTATTCGCAGCTTCCACAGCTCCATTCATCTTAGGACGGTACGGAGAAGAATTGTGATGCGCAATCTTGAAAGTATCACACAACTCCTTCATAGTCTTGTTATTCAGGTTGGTACCATTGTCAGTGATGATCCGACTCGGAACCCCATAACGGCAGATAATATCTTTCCTGATGAATCGAGCAACTACTTGTTTGGTCACATTAGCGTAGGAAGCAGCTTCCACCCACTTGGTGAAGTAGTCAATAGCGACGAGAATGAAACGATGACCATTGGAAGCTTTCAGCTCAATTGCCCCAATCATATCAAGACCCCACATAGAGAAAGGCCACGGCGAAGTCAAAACATTGAATGGTGAAGGAGGAACATGCATTTTATCCGCATAGATTTGGCACTTATGACACTTCCTAGCGTATCGGATACAGTCGGATTCCATGGCTAACCAGTAATATCCAGCCCTCAAGAGTTTCTTGGACATGGCATAACCGTTGGCATGAGTTCCGAACGTCCCTTCATGAATTTCCTGGAGTAGCCTGTCTGCTTCCCGTCTATCCACACACCTAAGCAGAACCATGTCGTGGTTTCGTTTGTATAGTACGTCGTTGCTGATAAAGAACTTAGATGCTAGTCTTCTCAAGGTCCTTTTGTCAAGATAAGAAGCATCTGCTGGATACTCTTGCGTGAGCAAATAATTCTTGATATCATGAAACCAAGGCTTTTCATCAATTTCACCTTCTTCAATCAACAGACAGTGGGCGGGTTCCCTTCTACGCTCGATTCGAATAAGCGGCGCTTCATTGACAAACTTGACCTTCCACATGGATGCTAGCATGGCTAAGGCGTCAGCAATATGATTTTCAGTCCTCGGAATATGTTCGAACTTGATCTCATCAAAGTACTTAATTAACCCCACAATGTAGGCTTTGTAAGGGACCAGCTTCTCATTCTTGGTTTCCCATTCACCTTTCACTTGATATATAACCAACGCTGAATCTCCGCTTACTTCAAGAAGTTTGATCCGGAGATCAATAGCTGCTTCAAGACCAAGGATGCATGCTTCATATTCGGCGACATTGTTTGTGCACTCAAACTCTAACCTTGCGGTAAATGGGGTATAGCCACCTTTTGGATTCATCAAAACGGCACCTATGCCATGCCCACTGTAATTGGAGGAACCATCAAACATCATCTTCCACCAGAGACCCGGTTCGGGGCCATCCTCGGGCTCTGGCTCTGGCTCATCGAAATCATTTACCCACATAATGTCTTCGTCTGGAAAGTCAAACTTAAGAGGCTCATAATCTCCGACTGGTTGCTCTGCAAGATAATCTGACAATATACTTCCTTTGATAGCTTTCTGAGGTACATATTGGATGTCATATTCCGACAACAACATATGCCAACGAGCAAGCCTCCCTGTCTGAGCAGGCTTTTCGAAAATGTACTTTATTGGGTCCATCTTCGAAATCAACAAGGTAGTATGACCCATCATATATTGCCGGAGACGCCTAGCAGCCCATGCTAGCGCACAACAGGTCTTCTCCAACAGTGAATATCGGTTCTCACAATCAGTAAACTTCTTGCTCAAATAGTATATAGCGTGTTCCTTTCGTCCGGTCTCATCGTGTTGCCCAAGCACACAACCCATAGACTTCTCAAGAACAGTGAGGTACATAAATAATGGTCTTCCGTGAACAGGAGGCATCAAGATAGGAGGCTTTTGTAAGTAATCTTTGATCTTTTCAAATGCCCGCTGACAATCTGGATTCCAATCAACAGTCTGACCTTTGCAAAGCAACTTGAATACCGGCTCACAAGTAGCAGTCAGGTTAGATATGAACCTGGAGATGTAGTTCAAACGTCCCAGAAAGCCTCTGACTTGGGTTTCGGTCTGCGGGGCCGGCATGTCTTGAATGGCGCGGACTTTATCAGGATCTACCTCTATTCCTCGTTGGCTGACGATGAAACCAAGTAGCTTTCCAGATCTGACACCAAAAGTACACTTAGCAGGATTTAATTTCAACTGATATTTTCGGAGTCGTTCAAAGAGTTTCAATAGATGGATCAAATGCTCCTCCTCATCATGAGATTTGGCAATCATATCATCCACGTACACTTCAATTTCTTTGTGCATCATGTCATGAAAGAGCGTCGTCATAGCACGCTGATAGGTTGCCCCTGCGTTCTTCAGACCGAAAGGCATAACTTTGTAACAGAAGGTCCCCCAAGGAGTGATGAATGTAGTCTTTTCTCTGTCGGCGGGATCCATCTTGATCTGATTATAACCGGAGAAACCATCCATGAATGAGAAAACTGCAAAACTAGTTGTATTGTCGACGAGTGTGTCGATATGCGGCAACGGGAAATCGTCTTTTGGACTAGCCTTGTTCAGATCCCTATAATCCACACACATTCTAACCTTACCGTCCTTTTTGGGCACGGGAACAATGTTGGCAACCCAATCAGGATACTTCGCAACCGCAAGAAAACCCGCATCCAACTGCTTTTTAACCTCATCTCGAATCTTCAAAGCCATGTCAGGTCTCGTTCTTCGAAGTTTCTGCTTGACAGGCGGACATTCGGGCTTAAGCGGTAGCTTGTGAACTACAATATCTGTGTCTAAACCGGGCATATCTTGATACGACCATGCAAACACATCAACATAATCTTTCAACAGCTCGACCAATCGCTGCTTGACCTCTGCCCCAAGTACTGCGCCAATCTTGACCTCCTTCTTGTCTTCATCTGTGCCAAGATTAATCAAATCTACCTGCTCCTTGTATGGTTGAAGCTCTGCGTACTCATACTCAACCAATCTAGTCAGTTCTGCGGGTATTTCAAAATCTTCTTCGCCCACATCTTCAGCTTGATAGATGGGTGAATCCCAATCAGGAGAGACAATAGATTCATCGGATTCAATAATGGTAATGTCACTGCATGTTTGAAAGGCTTATTTTATTAAATGTTCGATGAAAATGCAAAAGAAAATGAAAATGTTTTTTTAGTTTGTTTTTGAAGAGATTGCCAATTTCAAAAAGGTGAAAACGAAAAGACGCTTAGTGAAACAAAATGGAGCGGAAACAAAATGCATTTATTAATAATTGTTTGAAATGAAAAGGTGGCCCTACAAAGTGATCCAATAGCCTTGGGCAGAGCTATGGATTTGAAAACAAAATGAAAAATGAAAAATTACTTTGACAATGGAAAAATAACTGGCATCTCTATGGCCTCCCAGTTGCTCAATGCTACATTACTCGGAAACACTAAGTTGTTCAAATCTTCCTCTTCGTCATAGTCACCGATGGCATTGACCTGATAACCTCCACTAACGAACACCTCTTGGAAAACCTTCGGATGTCCTTCAACATGGATTGGCTTGTAACCCAACCCGTAGCGATTAGTCTTTGCCTTGACATCGATTACTTCTCCCCAACCTTCAGGAATGCCCCTGTCGATTGTCGATTTGGTACTCTTCAACGATGCAAAAGATGGGCTACTCTGGACTCCCGCAGTTTCTTCGACTTCCACTAGAACAGCATTGGCAATTTCAAGTGCTTGGAAAGAAGTCTCCAAAGCGTCTTCATCAGCCTCAATATACCGGTACGATGATAAATTACTAACCATTAAATCCTCTTCACCATGTATGATCACTAACTTGTCGTCAACCACAAACTTCATCTTTTGGTGCAAGGTAGAAGTTACTGCCCCAGCGGCATGGATCCAAGGTCTTCCTAGTAGACAACTGTAATTAGGATTAATGTCCATAATTTGGAAAGTGATCGGGAACACGTGTGGGCCGATCAGAATTGGAAGGTCAACTTCTCCAACCACCGATCTACGCGAACCATCAAAAGCCTTGACAATTAAAGAAGTAGGCTTCACCACAGTATCCTTGTAAGCCATCTTGCTGAGAACCCTCATAGGTAGAACGTTCAACGAAGAACCAGTATCCACAAGTACTCTTGCTAAATTATCTTCCTGACACTTCACGGATATATGCAAAGCACGGTTATGATTCAGACCCTCTTTTGGCAGTTCTTCATTACTGAAGCTGAGAGTATTACAGGCGGTAATATTAGCAATCACACTATTAAACTGGCCGGTAGTGATGTCTTGAGCCACATGAGCTTGAGTCAAGACCTTCTGCAAAGCGGCTCTATGCGCGGGTGAATTCAATAACAGGGATAGGACGGAAATCTTCGAAGGAGTCTGGTGCAGCTGATCGATAACTTTATAATCACTCTTCCTGATTATCCTCAAGAATTCAGCGTCTTCCTCATTAGTAACAGCCCCTTTACCTTTATCCCCAGCCGACACAGCAGTATTGGTAGTGGTTTCCTTGGACGGAGCCTCATCCAAACGGGGTGTGTAGACACGACCACTGCGAGTCATCCTGCTTGCCCCAGCTATGTTAGTCACATTTTCGCTATCAACTTTCACTTCTTCTCTTGGGATGACCTTCCTAGATTCCTTATCAATCGCGGTTACATCATACTTCCAAGGTACAACTTTGGGATCACTGAATGGAAACGGACTCGGTTTCTGAATGATCAAGGGCTTAGGTGGGTCCACTGCTGGAGTAACAGGAATCGGTATGCTGAACATTGGCATGACAGACTTTGGCGTTGGCAGATTAAACACTGGCATCCTGCCCCTTGGTTCGGGCAGGTTGAAAGTAGGCTCAATTGCAGCAACTTCCTTCGCCTTGTTAACTACTTGTAGGAATCCATCATCCATCAATCTCTGAACATCTTTCTGAACCATAACGCACCCTTTATCACTTCCTTTACAACTTATACAATCAGCATGGGAAATAGGCACCAGACCTACTTCAAACAGCTTTGCATGGAACGCCTTGAGAGGAGTCTTAATCTGGGATACATCACGAAGAAAACCCTCGTAAGACGAATCATCAACAGCATTAACATTCGCATGTGTAGGCAGAGGATTGGTTTTAACATTGGGAGATGGATCATCGAACGACAAGATCTTCTTTTCCATCAGATCCCTCACAATATTCTTCAAAGCATAACAATTCTCCAAATCGTGGCCTGGCGCACCCTCATGAAATAAACAATGAGCGGCAGCGTTGTAGTTGGCTGGCAAAGGATTCGGAGGCGGTCCCAAAGCTCGGGTGGTGATCAAACCTCGCTGTACTAGGTAAGGGTACAACTCGGTGAACGTCATTGGAATCGGAGGACACGGCTTATATTGTCTCCTCGGAACATTTGGGCGAGGTGTCGGATTCCTCTGTTGTTGATTAGCAGGAACGTTGGGTGCTTGCTGGTAGTTGGATGGAGGATGATGATAAGCGGGAGGCGGGTAAATAGGAGCCTGTTGCATAGGCTGATAAGCAGGAGCTTGTGGGGCTTGCTGATTAAAAGATGGTGCAACAGCAGCCACATAGGGAGGCGGAGCATACTGAACTGGGTAACCATGAGGTTGCGCGTACGGTGGCGGATATTGATATTGGTGTTTTCCCCTTCTATCGGAGGATACAGCATGAGTCTCTCCTTCCTTCTTTTTCTGAGAATTGAAAGAGGGTTTCTTAGTTTGGTCCTTTGAACTCGTGCTGCCAGAACCACCAGACATCTTTCCATTTTTCATAGCTAGTTCAACTTTTACTCCAACAGCAACAATATCAGCAAAATTCGTGGTTACACTACCCACCATCCTCTCGTAAAATTCAGGGCGGACGGTGTCCACAAACCAATCGGCCAGTTCCTTGTCCGTCAACGGAGGCTCAACCTGAGAAGCAATCTCTCTCCATCGTTGGGCATATTCCTTAAAGGTCTCAGAACTTTTCTGCATCATACTCAACAGTTGTCTCCTGTCGGGAGCTAGATCCATATTGTACTTATAGTGCTTAATAAAAGCATCAGACAAATCCTGAAAAGACTTGATGCGAGACTGGTCTAATGTTAAATACCACTTCGACGAAGCACCTTTCAGACTGTCCTGGAAACAGTGAATCATCAACTTGTCATTTTCCACATGAGCAGCCATCCTGCGGTAGTACATTATCAAATGGCTTTTCGGGCAAGTAGTCCCTTCATAGCAGTCAAAGTTCGGAGTTTTGAACTTTGGCGGAATAACCAAACCGGAAACCAAACAGATATCTCTAGCAGCAGCACCAAAGATTTGGTCTCCTTCCATCTTTCTCAATCTTTTATCAATAGTAACCACCTCTTCGCGAAGCCTATCCCGTGGTTGGCATCCTCCATCATCATCATCCAGAATTTCGTAAACAGGCTCATTAAGATAAGGCTGCACATGAGTGCGGACATTAGCTTGTGTGAAAGTAGGGACCACTTTGTGAGGCTCAGAAACCAAAGGCACAGTTTGTTGTACATTCTGAATAACAGGAACAACCGGTTGAACTGATGTAGTATTAGGAACAGCCTGGTGAGCTGATGTAACAACAGGAGGATGCAAAAAATCTTGTGAGAGGCCATAAGGAAACGGGTTTGGCGCAGAGACAACCGGAGGATCTACAGCCGCAGTAGCGTTAATCTCAGAAACCACGGTAGGCTGAGTATCCATCTTTGCATTCATGACATGGAGCAATTCCATGATTGTTCCAATACTCCCTCGAAAGTCTGCTAGCTCGTTGTTAAAGCGATCCATCTCTTGAGCATGTTCTTCCATCCTTTTTCGAGCTTGAGCTCTAGTGTTGTAACGATTCAGGGTGACAAAACTGGAAGGCGAGAGAACCAAGTATGAGAAACCGAGAGACACATGTAATGCAAAGATATGATGCGAAATGCGAATGACATGACTTCATGGAATTCAAGTGTTTATGAGTATTGCGGATAACGAAAAATTTTATTGATTGAAAAATGGATTACAAATAATATTCTTAAAAGAAAAATCTCGATGAAAATAAACAACTAAAATTCTAGAACCCTAAGGAAGCATTATTCATGATTTTGGCGATTAGGCGGAGAATCGGAGGAAAATAAATCCTCGTAGAGTCTTCTCTTCTTGTAGGAGAGAAACTCTTCATTCCTTGACTGAAGCTGTTTCTGAAGTTCGTTGTACTCGCTGACCATCACCTGGTATTTGTCTTTCCATGTTTCTGCTTCGTGATGAGCTTTTTTCAATTCGATCTTCAATGTTTCAGCCTCGGACATGAAATACTGGACTGGTTCCTCTCTCGGAGGCAAAGGACCTTGGCGAGGATAGGGCATCTTCAATTTGGAAGCTCTTTCTCGGACCCACTGAAGATAGGGCTCCATGGAAATGCAATTTGGCCTACCCAGACTTTCTCGACCTTTCATATGCAAGTGTCCCCAAGAAGATACAATCTGATCCTGAAGCTCTTTGTTGAGTTCGAAGAAGATCTTCTCTACGTAGATACTTTTAGGCGGTTCTTTTAAGGGATACCCTAACTGTCGGCGAGCTAGGACTGGATTGTAGCTAATTCCTCCATTAAAACCGAGTAAAGGCATGTTAGCAAAGTCTCTACAACCATCAATGAGTAGTATTCCATCATACCTGCGATTGTACCAATCAATATCAGAGTGAGTTAACGCCATAACCTTTTGTGACCAACGTCCTTGGGTGGGACTCCAAAAAGGACCAGACTTAGGCAAGTGCGAAATAAACCACTTGTACAGTAACGGCACACAACAAGTAATCACCCCTCCACCACGGAGGTTTCGGAGATGGACTGAGTGATAAGTATTACCCAATAAGGTCGGTACTGGATTCCTTTGCATGAAGATCTTGATGGCGTTAAGGTCCACAAATCCTTCAAAATTAGGGAAAAGCAGCACTCCATAGATAAGCAAGGCAAGGATCATCTCAAAGGTAGGCATGCTCAAGTAATCGGCATAATATTGGGACTTCTTGATTAGGAACTTCGTAGGTAACCCAAAGATTTCACCTTTATGAGTCATATTCTCCTTAATGTCAGATACCTTCAAACATGTGGCTTTAGCAATATCCTGTTCTTTAGGGTCCGTCTCCAAGAACGGGAAAGGAGACTTATCCAGGATAGGTAACCCTACGAGCTGAGAATATTCTTCCAAAGTGGGTAATAGCTGATAATCGGGGAATGTGAAGCAGTGGTAGTCGGGATCATAGAACTGTAGCAAAACCGAGAGAAGTTCCTCGTTTACTTTATATTCCAATAGAGATAACAAATTTCCATACCGGTCACAGAATCCTTCTCGGTCTTGGACTAAAGATCCTAGCTTCCTTAAGTCATCTAGTTTAGGCCTTTTAAAAGTATATTTCAAAGTCTTTCTTCTATTGTAATCCATAATCCTGCAATATTCATAAATAAGATTTGAATTCCATGAAGTGTAATGTAATGTGATGCTTTAATGGATGCAATGTATATATATTCAAGTCCTAGGTTAAAGGTATGTGCCAGGAGTTAGGGTCTACCCATCCCCATAAGGTATGTACTACGGTTAGTTGTACCTGCAGAACAAGGGTTCTAAAGAAGTGCCCAAAGTCATTAGTCCATCCTTCGGATATTATCAACTCTCCAACTGACTCGGAGGTCAATAATATTCTCAAGAGAACCTCTTTTGAGTGTAGTATCGCGTAGCAACCATTGTAGGACTACTCCCACATAGTTCCCGCACTACGTCCTACATAAGGCCAAGGTGGTGTTTAAGGTAACTACGGTCCTCAATATCACAGACTCCAATCGAAAATAGTAAAAGTTTTCACGACTAACTCGATCAACCGAACCATTTTCGACAGGGTCTCAACTGAGCGGTGATTCTCGAGTCAACTTGGTCGGGACTCACTCCCGGCAAGCCTCGTCGAATATCTCACCTTCCTATAATATGGTCACTCAAGTCCGGGTTAGGACTTATCTCACAATAACAGGGTACCCCCCAAACAAGGCACAATAATAATATATACAAGAGAATAAATAATATAAAAGCATGCAATAAACAAAATAGGGGTAACCCTTAAAATTATGGCATTCCCCAGCAGAGTCGCCATTTTCTGTTGCGGTGGAAATCGGATATCAAACTATTAATTAGTTTGAATCACAATTCTTGATTCACAACCGCTCTTTGATTTATCCGAAGGAAAAGGTCAAAAGAGGGAAAACCTATTTTTTGCATCATAAACATAATGCGGGGAGAGACCTAGGTAAGGGGTTGGTTAAGCTTAGGGAAGGTACTAGCACCCTAAACTTCTGTAGTACTCTACAGGAACCTTTTGTTTATTGTATGCTTTTTATTTTATTATCTGCTTTAATATATTGAGCTAAGGGATAGAGTGATCTAAAGAGACCTAAGGGTTAGTCCTAAGTTTACTCGGCAAGACGTCGCATCTTGTGCCTACGTATCCTGGATAGGGAATGGAATCAGAGTAATCGTAGTTCCCCTCGAAAGGGAGGTTAGAAACGTCTTGACTGTGGTCAAGGTTTCAAGGGAAGTAAACGTATCTTAAGGACACGCTTACGTGGAGTCTTAAACTCCTATTTCTACGTTGAATTTGTTAATTGAAATTAGGGTTAAATTAGGGATTCCACGGCGGGAAACCCTAAACAGAGTACGGCGACTCTTTGACCTAAAGTTAGGGTAAAGGGCATTTTCGTCCACGACGGGACACCTAGACTATTAGGGTTTGGAAACGGTTGAAACTAGGGTTATTGACTCGGCGGTCAAACTGTTAATCCTAATCCTTCGGAGGGAAATATAACGGTAAAACATGCAAACATAGCAAAATATTATATGGCAGAAATTAAAATGCGGAAAATAAAGAAAGCGTCGCGACGATCACTCGCGTAAATTACAAATCCCAAAAAAAGAAAAATAAAATAAAACCGCGACCATGGCCTCGCGTAAATTACATCCATGGAACATAATAAATTGAATAAATGAAACGACAATAAGCGAAAACCAACACCCTAATGGGGCTAGACGAAATTGAAACGGCTCCCTCCAGAGTTCTTTTTGTGAACTTTTATCAAAGGAAAATTAAGCATTCGCAATTTAACGGAAAAACTAATTTTAAATTTACTATTTATTTACAAGAACTTTGTTTTACTCTAATTAAAAAAATGCTTAATTTTTATGGCAATTAACAAAATAGTATAATTTTACGTTAAAGTTTTAACTTTAATATGAATTACAATTTGACTTTTCAAAATTTTATTAACATAAATCAAAACTCACTTTCTAAAGTTTTTTCAATGGATGACCTTTTAACCTTTTCATAGCCTTTAAAATATTAACATTATATTTTTATGTTAGATTCATAAAACTAATTAATTAACAAAGTTATGTTAATAACCCCTTTTATTAAACTAAACTGAAAATAAAAATAGAATAAGATAAAAGATAAAAACAAAAAATAAAACATGAAATAAGAAAACGGAAGAAACCGGGGCGGTATTTAAGGGCCCTGTTGCCTTAGGTTTTTTTTTCAACCCTCTGCTTCCATCCTCTTCTCTACACCCGGCGGCTACATCATCTTCCTCGTTGAATCTTGCCGGTGAAACTCCATGGAAATTCCTTCGTTTCCTCCTTGCATGTCCTATTCTTCCTCATTCCTGCAACAAAGACTCACAAAAACCCATTTTTAAACAGAAAAGCTCATCAAATTTACCTTTTTCGATGAAGATTCTCGTGTCGGTGTCGCGTAGTTATTCTGCTCTTAGTTTGGTTTGCAGACGGCCGGTGATGACGCGCGTCTGAGGCTTGGCTTTCACCTCCGTCGTCGGTGACTCACGGCGGTTTGCGGTGAGTAACTGTGCCCCGTGGTGATTAGACGGTCGTGATTTGGCCTAACGGTGCCCTTCGTCTGAGGTTTGGACAGTCGTGATAACGAAGGATCTTTCCTCTTCTTCTTTCAAGAAGGTGATGATGATGAAGTTTCTAAACTTCTGAATCCATGGATGCCCCTGATGATGAAGTTTTCGGAGCTTCTGAAGGGTTTAGGGTTTGCCGTCACTTTTGGAACTCTCCTGGTGAGTTTGTTCTGTTTTTCACTACTCTTATGGTTGCCGTTTTTTGTACCTTTTTGAGTTCCTCCTTACGGATCTTACGAAGCACTATTTATATTCCCTCTAAATTTGATTCGTGAGCCTCCTGATGTGCAGGTTCGGTTGCGATTTTGTAGCCAGAACTTGTGGCTATTCTGACTCGGTTCATCTTGAGACTTTTGACCGTGAATTAGTGGGTGACTTGGCGTTATTTGTTACGGATTTTCCACGTTTTAAGTTTTTTGGGACTGGGCCCTCATCTTCTAAAGATTTACTTCCGAAACTTCTTATTACCGTTAAGTTTTTTCAGGTGGAATCTGACTTGGTTGCTTGTTTGTCGAGATGTTGGTGGAACGGATTATGAACTGGTTTTTGAACCGGTTGTTTAAGTTGGCTGTTGAACTGGTTTTAATTTGAACTGGATTGGTTGTGAAATTGGTTTACTAAACCGTTTTCTGAACTTGTCTTGATTTGATCTTCTGAACTTGTTCTTAGAATCGATTTCTGAACTGCTTTGGATTGATTTTTATACACTTGCTTTGGAATTAATTCGGGGAGGTTGGCGTTACGGCCCGAATATTCGGGCAAACCGCCTTTCTGAACAAGCACTTCGGCCAAGCAATTTATTTCGACAAACTTTCTCTTCATCTTTCTCGGCTATCCCGCAAATAAGAACAAATGCTATCGATCTGGCGTCGATGTCACAGATTGGAGATGGGAGTAGGATGCGGCTTCGGTCGTACCCTCCCGACACCCGGTGATGAGACTTTTCTGAGGGTGTCAAAAATTACTAACCAATATTTTTCTGTCTGCTTTGCTTATTTTACAGGTTCGGAAGGTTCGGAAGTTACTCGGAAAAGTCGGGAAGAGTTGGAGAACTTGGAAGAAACATTAGGACTTTAGTAATTTTATTTTATGCAAAGTGTAATGAAATGCTTTTTTTTTTTTATGTAAATTTTTTATTCTTCATGATTTTTATTACTATTATAATAATAATCTTTATTCTACAATATTATAGACTAAACATTATTATTAATTATTATTATTTTTGTTATAAATAATAAAAAAACAAATGAACTATTATATATAAAATGAAAACAATATTGAAAATAGAAATTATTTTAAAGATGAAGTTATGAAATGAAATTATGCTTATTTTAAAAAGGAAGTTATGAAATGACAATAAAATTAAAAATGACATAAAAATAAAATATAATTAAATGAAAGTTAATTTAAAAATAAGATGAAAATACAATGCAATATGATTAATTTAAACACACAAATGAAATGAAACTCAATTTTTTTTATTAATTCCTAATTTTTCCAATTTGTCCGACTATTCCCATTTCCAACACAAATTCCGATTGAACCTCCTCAACTAGATTAACCAACCCACGTTTTCCACAAATTAAGTTGTGCCCGGTGATATAAGCGATACCGGCCTTGAACGAAGTAAAACGGTAAAAAAAAGCAGAGAAATCTGATTAGCAGTGAACAGAACTAAACTTTGCACTGACATTCAAATTATGTCTCTGATGAATATATCCCCTGCCGTGAACCAACTCGGCCAAAAAATGCAATTAAACTGATATGGACTTGAGCCGACGTTCATACTGCTTTCTGTTTAGGGATTTAAATAGCGGGCAACAGAAGAAACAGAAAATAAATATCTATTGAAACCAAATTCCTCAGAACGGATTCTTGCACCCACTTGAACCAAACCAAACGGATATCTCAAACTAATCAACCCATATGACAGAATAAATGCCTCAGAAATCCACTGACGACAGAGTCTCGGCCCATTGAATTAATTACCGTATCTCGAACACCCTGATGCGAATACCGTGAATTTTTGTTTATCTTCAAAGAAAATAAAGAACTCGGAGACGGAGGTCCTGATTATTCAATAAATTCCTGATGATAACTCAGCTTCAAGGACTGTCAGCAAACAACGTGAAAATGACCATTTTGCCCTTTAACAACTAAAGTGTACCAGACGCGGTTCCTGCAAAACGAGACACACTACGTAACCCGTTAGTAATTAGCTGATGCACAAATGAAATGTCATGCAACCTGAATCGACTAATCTGAGGGCAAAATTTGGGGTATTACAATAATCATGTACATTCACCAGGCTGGGCCCATAAGGGGGGTGTGATTAGTACGCACGTGCTAAGCCCAAAAACAATTCAGAAAATAAAGTGGAAAATATATAGAAAATGAAAAACGTGTGTATCAAATAGCAAGTAATTTCTTTGTAAATCTCAATGGGCCTGGGAATGAGGGTGTCATTAGCAACTATCACACTAAGCCCAACCAGTAAGCATTAATGAAACGCAGCGTTGCTTATGTTTCAGACTCTTCACAAAATAACACGCGATCGGAGCCATTGGATTAGGGTTTGGGTCAAAGTCCACTGAAGATCCTAGGGTTAGAAAGTTGTCTCCTACATTTTGAAAGTTGGAAGGAAGAATAACCAGACGGTGGTCGGAGGTGGCGCCACCGTCGTCCCCAAACCTCACCTTCATGAATACTCACCTAATCTTACCTCTAAACACATCAACATGCTCATTTTTTCACCAAGAATCCAACCATGCCCTACACTTGCATTGAATCATCCTCCATCTCAAAACACGATAGAAAACTCAGAACAAGCTCAAAATTTAATCCTCACCAATCTCAAAATTGAAGGGCCTAGGATCATCTACACACTTCACTGATGGATTCTCACTATCTAAACAAGTCCACATCATCAAGAACAGCCAGATATATGCTTCAACAGAAAATTGATCCACCCTACTTTTGTCTCTAATCATTGAATTTCTTTACCAGAAACCACCCTAGCCATGTCTACATTGCATCTATGCATCTAAATCCTAACAATTCTACCTATATCGTGCTGCAAGATGAGATTTACATACCTGTGAAATTTGAATGAACAGAGATAGCAATGCTTCGAATTTCACTCTAAAACTCTCCAGATTTCTTCACCAAAGCTTGATAGAGCTTCTGTATGCAATGGATTGTGTTGAATCTCTCTGAATCACCAAATTCGATTTTGACTTGCAATGGATGAACTCAATGTGCTCTCTCTCAATTCTTCAGCAATCTTTGCCAAAATTCTCTTCAAATTCACTCAACAACTCATGATTGAGCTTCTGAATGCACTATCTTGCTTTGAGATGGCTTCAATTGGTGTAACCGTTTCTGTTATGCAAGATGAAAAAACAGAATTCTATCTCTCAACTCTCTCCAATGCTTCACCAACCCATGCCTTGAACCAGTCATAAACCTTATATAGAAGGTGTAGAAATGATCTAGAAAGTTCTGGAATGATCTATATGATAAATTCAATTTCTCATGCACTTGAAAGTTTCATCTCATGCTTGTATGTGACAGTCATGTTTCATCTTGTTGCAGCACTTGATTTTGATCCAAATTCTCCTCAAATGACATATTGAAAGTGTTAGAATTGGTTAGAGCCTTGTAGCTGATCTTGTGAATGGTTTTGCATATGTTACTTACATGTGAAGCTACCAAATGCAAGCATGTGAATTTGACCTCAAATGGAAAAACTAACATTGCCATCATTTTTAAAACCTCATTTCTGATCAATTTGATATATCATATGCCCCATTTTGACCTTAAAACACAAAATCATATTTTTGGCCTTTTAAAATGACTTTAATTCTTCCTTTTTTAAGTCATTTTTGCAATTTTGTGATACAAGCCATTCCAAGCTCTCATGACCACTTGGTTGCACTCAAAACATCATTTTTAACAAGTTTCATGTTGGACAATTTCCCATTTGAAGCTTGAAAACTGGAGTTATGGACCTATGATTCAAATGACCTATAATCTCACTTTCCCAAAATACCCCTGGCTTGCAAAGATCATAGCTTGAGCTCCATAAATTAGAATGAGGTGTTCCATACCTTTTTGGAAAGCTAAGATCATAAGGAACAACTTTCATGTTCATCAAAAATCCATTTGAAACCTTCTTGGAGGGCAAAAGCTGCTTGGAAGTCAAGTGACTTTCACAGATAAATTTCAGTCTCCTCTGATGACCTGTAACTTGCAAGAACCATAACTTGAGTTCTACAAATCTTCTTGAAGACTTATAGTACTCAAATTAAAGCTATTGAGAATCTATACAAGTTTCATGTTGGCCAAAGATCCATTTGAAACTTGTATTTTGACTTATGTGGCTTGGAAGTCCAGTGCTATACAGGGGATTTTACCCTAGGAACCCTGTCTCAAACACCCCCAACCACTCTTGATTCTTTTGAATTTGATCCTGACTCATCCATACACATGCTTCAACATACCAATCCATGACTTCCATGACCTATAGCTAGGTCCTGATGCCTTCTCTTTGCTCTCCTTGACCTAGGGTTACCCAGATGAAACCCTACTTGTACACACCTCAACCATGGTTCTTGAACTTGATACAAAGACTTGTCTAAGTTTCAATATGGCCTTATAGGCATCCCATGAGCTTTGTACACACTCCATATCCTCAATTCATGCTTCATACCCCATTGATGACCTCCAATACACCTCAAGTTAGGAGAGAAATCCACTTGTTGACACTCAAACCCCCTCAAAGCTTCAACCCATTCCTTGATGACTTGGATGGTCTTAAGCTTGAATAAGGCCCCTTGATGTGCTTCCTTAGATAAGAATGACACTTGATCCCTTGTTAGATGACTTGCTATGTTATGATATGCAAATGATGGGACTATGTACATGATGTGGCAATGCAAATGATGATGCAATTAAAACATAAACCAGGTGAAATAGGTTGAGCAAATTTTAAGGTGCAACAGCTGCCCCTATTCAAACGGATTGGACCCTATTGGGTGAAGAGTGAACGGCCTTCGAGCAATCGAGGTACGAGACGGTTCAATACCAAGAACCCGGAAATTTGCCAACCGCAGAAATAAACTGCACAACTGCTTGGGAACAATAACCAGAGAACTGAATCGGGTTGTTACAACAACAACCGATCAGTCATCCAATATCAAAATCTGATTCAACGTCAACCGCCTGTGTAGCGCCACAGGCTGTGAACTCCCTCTTATCAAAACACCCTGCCTTTTGTCCACGTTAAGACTCCGCATTCTGCCAATACGGAGAAAACAAATTAGCGACCATGCTGGGGATCATTTTCATCAACCCGAAAAGAATTCTATCATCGCAGGAATAGAACTTTGTCCATGTTAGGACGCTACATTCCGTCAACACGGAAAAATCCCGACGACTTCACTGGGGAAACATTTATGTCTCTGCATTAGCTAACTCTGTTGGGCCCAACCCACAAACGACTTGGAGGAGGACTCTACTGGGGCTAGTAAAATTGCATCAACACGAGGAAATCACGGCGACATCCTTGGGGAAAATAATTTTGTCAAACATCGGAACACAACTCACATACCCTGTCCCTCACGGGAGAATCATCTATCTGGATACCAGAAGTTCATCCGCCTGCTTCATACGGGAAAACACATCTGTCTGACTCCTACAAGAAAAAGTCATCTGCCTGCTTCATGCGGGAAAAAATCCACCTGCCTGATTCTTACAGGAAAGTTCGTCTGCCTGCTTCATACGGGAAAACACATTTGCCTGGTTCTTACAGGAAAGTTCATCCGCCTACTTCATACGGGAAAACACGTCTGCCTGATTCTTACAGGAAAGTTCATCCGCCTGCTTCATACGGGAAAATCCATCTGCCTGATTCTTACAGGAAAGTTCATCCGCCTGCTTCATACGGGAAAATCCATCTGCCTGATTCTTACAGGAAAGTTCATCCGCCTGCTTCATACGGGAAAATCCATCTGCCTGATTCTTACAGGAAAGTTCATCCGCCTGCTTCATACGGGAAAATCCATCTGCCTGATTCTTACAGGAAAGTTCATCAGCCTGCTTCTTACGGGGAAATCCATCTGCCTGAACACAAGAAAGTTCATCCGCCTGCTTCATACGGGAAAATACATCTGCCTGAATACAGGAAAAACACATCTGCCTGATTCTTACAGGAAAGTTCATCTGCCTGCTTCATACGGGAAAATCCATCTGCCTGAACACAGGAAAGTTCATCTGCCTGCTTCATACGGGAAAATACATCTGGATATAGCTTCTTTGCCTATTCTTTGCAGTAGCTAACTCCACTGGGGATATTCTGAAAATAACTGCCCGACACCCGTTTCGACAACAAGTGACCACTTCTGAAATTTTGATTTATGAAACCCTGCAATGTTGCCGCGACAGCAAACCTGAAGAAAAACACTCCGATGGTCGGATAAGAGAAACTTCAACCAGTAACTCTGTGGGGATAATAATAAGAATTGTATCATCACATGTCTCACAGCGAGACTTCGAATATCCAGAAATAGATCCGAGGTAGAACTCCATACTCCTGTTGAGAAACACACCTGAAAGCAAAAAGTTAACCAACCTGATTTATGTTTCACAATGCGTATGTTTGACAATGGCGTAATGCTCCATACGGCATGGAAATGCTACGCGTTTTTTGGGTAGATACAAATATGATAATATATGCAAATGCAAATGCAGGTTCAGGCTGCTGGGGAAGCTCTGATAAGCTTGCTTCATCCACACGACTGCTGAGGACAAATACAACTCTGTTGGGGAATGAACGGGTATCACAAAGTATTCCAGCAAAATAAATGCCGGAAATATCGCCGAGGAGCAATAAACGTCGAGTTCCACTAGGAGGAAAGAACAACATCTCTGCTGGGGAGAGAAATTCAGCTGGGGAAAAGGTGACCCTTCTGGGGCCTATTGTCTGGGCATAGTCTACATACTCAGAGCTACCACTCTGCTGGGGATAATCATCCTGACGAAGGCATGACGACCTGTGGGGAGAAAGAAAACCATCCTCGGTGGGGATAATCCTTCTGAACCTACTATCTTGGTTACGCGCCGCGGAAATCCTCCCATCTGGGGATTGAACGTGCACCTACTCGACTCTCTAGGGAGTATAACCTTTGCATGGGACACTGATCTTGTCTTGCTGGGGATATCCTATGGACAACTTCCATGAGGATACTCTTCTGGGGAGAATAATCCCTCCTTCGGTAAAGGATAACATCATCTCAACCTCTGGGGATGAGGTGCGACCTGCTGGGAAATAGCGTCAAGTAGGGTCAAGTCCTTCATCCAGAGCCTCTGGCTGGGGGATACAATTTTCTGACTGTCTGCTCCAAGGGTGAGAACCCTGCAAAACACAAACGAGACAAAACAAATCTATATAACCAAATCTATTCGGGTTAATGTCCACGACATCTCCTTAGTCAATTCGAAGTTTTATCAATCATTGGCAAGGGCCAGCAAAGTTATGCAAATGCGAGTTTATCAAAACATCGGCGTTTTTCACATACAAAACAGTAAAGCACAAACACCAAATACTGAATAACATGTTTTATTGATTAAGCCTGTAAATAGGCGAAGCTTTGTACATCGGATGCAACTCCTGAAAAGAGGAAGTTACGCACAAACAAATATACAAACATGCACAATAATCATTAATACAAATCACATTTGTACACATGTCGGCAACATGGTGCAGACAAACATCATGAGCTGATCCTCCTATGACTCGCCTGACTCGGGCGCTTTCCCGGTATTCAATTTTCGGAAGAGATTGTGTTGGATAAACGAACCCCCAGGTATTCCCAAACCACTAAGCAATGTAGTATCAAATTCGGACCGCAGTCATTTGGTTTTTCAATCCCTAACTTTTGCGTGAATCGCCCTTTGCGGGTTTTCAATTCACCGGGATACCCTTTTTTGCCGAAGTCGCCCTTTGCAGGTTTTCGACTTCGCGGGTGTACATCTTTTCAATTTTATCCCTAACTTTTGCCCGAACCTTTTATTCATTTTTTGGTTCGTCGGGATGCCCCATTTTTGCCTGGACTCTCTTTTTTTTGTCCAACGGGTCTCTTTCAAGCAAAGTATTTTTTAACTGCATCTGAATTCACAGGCAACGTAAAGTCTTCACCGTCCATGGTGGACAACAAAAAAGCTCCTCCGAAGAAGACTTTTCTAACAACGTATGGACCTTCATAGTTAGGCGTCCATTTGCCCCTGTGATCCGTTTGTGGCGGGAGAATCCTCTTCAGCACAAGGTCGCCTGTCTGAAAGCTTCGCGGACATATCTTTTTATCGTACACTTTCTTCATCCGACTCTGATACAACCGACCGTATACGAGAGAAGCTAGCCTCTTCTCATCCATTAAACTGAGCTGATTCAGTCTATCCTTTACCCATTCTGCCTCGTCAAGTTGGACATCTCGTAAAACCCTCAAGGAAGGAATCTCAACCTCCAACGGTAACACTGCTTCCATTCTGTATACCAACGAGAAAGGGGTTGCCCCGGTTGATGTGCGTACCGTCGTACGATAACCGTGCAAAGCGAAAGGTAGCATCTCGTGCCAGTCCTTATACGTCACAACCATCTTCTGAACAATCTTCTTTATGTTCTTATTGGCTACTTCAACTGCGTCATTCATCTTGGGTCGGTAAGGAGAAGAGTTGTGATGTTCAATCTTAAAATTCTGACACAGCTCTTTCATCATCTTGTTATTCAAATTCGAACCGTTGTCGGTGATAATCCGCTCAGGGATTCCATATCTGCAGATAATATCTCATTTGATAAATCTGGAGACCACTTGTTTGGTGACATTGGCATATGATGCTGCCTCCACCCATTTGGTGAAGTAATCAATTGCCACCAAAATGAACCGGTGTCCGTTGGATGCCGTAGGCTCGATCTTTCCAATCATATCAATTCCCCACATTGAGAAAGGCCACGGTGATGACATCACATTCAGAGGACTTGGAGGCACATGGATTTTATCCGCATAAATCTGGCATTTATGACACCTCTTTGCAAACTTGAAACAATTTGTCTCCATAGTTAGCCAATAGTAACCTGCCCGCGGCAGTTTCCTTGTCATAGCGTGCCCACCAGCATGTGTACCAAATGTACCCTCATGTATCTCTTCCATGAGCAACTTCGCTTCTTTCTCGTCTACACAGCGTAGCAACACCAAGTCGTGGTTTCTTTTGTATAGGACACCGTCCGGGTTCAGATAGAAATTTCCAGCCAATCTCCTGAGAGTCTTCTGATCGCGACTGGATGCCCCAGCCGGATACTCCTTATTCTTCAGGAAATTATGGATGTCAAAGTACCAGGGTTGACCATCGGGAGCCTCATCAATGGAAAATATGAATGCATGCTTATCAAGTCGAGAGATAACAATCCGGGGAGCCTCGTTCCAGAAGTTAACTTTATACATTGAAGACAATGTCACCAGGGCGTCAGCCATTTGATTTTCTGCTCGCGGCACATGATGCAATTCCACCTTGTCAAAGAAAGGCAACAATCTCCTTGCATAATTCATGTATGGTATCAAATTGGGCTGACGTGTCTCCCATTCTCCTTTAATCTGATTCACCACTAGAGATGAGTCTCTGTATACATCCAGATGTTTGATTCGCAAATCAATAGCTTCTTCCAGACCCATGATGCAAGCCTCGTATTCAGCCTCATTATTGGTAACGGGAAAAGTCAATCGGGCAGTAAATGGGATGTGCGACCCCTGAGGAGTAGTGATGATTGCCCCTATTCCTCTACCATAGGAATTTACAGCTCCGTCAAATATCAACTGCCATTTGGAACCCACTTCTGGTCCTTCTCCCGGCAACGGTTCTTCACAATCTTTCATTTTCAGATACATGATATCGTCGTCAGGAAAATCAAACCTCATCGATTGGTAGTCCTCAACAGGCTGTTCCGCAAGGTACTCAGACAAAACGCTACCTTTAATAGCCTTTTGCGAGACATATTGGATATCGTATTCTGTTAACACCATCTGCCATCGGGCAATTCTTCCGGAGAGTGCTTGCTTCTCAAACACATATTTGATTGGATCCATCTTTGAAATTAGCATGGTGGTATGATTCAGCATGTATTGCCTCAAACGTTTGGCGGCCCAGGCTAGCGTGCAACACGTTTTCTCGAGCATCGAGTATCTGGACTCACAGTCTGTGAACTTCTTACTCAAATAGTAGATCGCATGCTCTTTACGTCCGGTCTCGTCGTGTTGACCGAGAACACAACCCATACTTTCCTCAAGAACCGTCAAATACATAATCAAAGGTCTCCCGGCCACTGGGGGTATCAAAACAGGAGGTTCCTGCAAGTATTCTTTTATCTTGTCGAACGCCTTTTGACAATTTTCATTCCAGGTCAACACCTGATCCTTTTTCAACAACTTGAATAATGGCTCGCATGTCGCAGTTAGGTGAGATATGAACCGGGCGATATAGTTCAACCTCCCTAAAAACCCACGCACTTCTTTTTCTGTTTTAGGCGTCGGCATTTCTTGTATTGCTTTTATTTTCGCAGGATCAACCTATATTCCCTTTTCGCTCACAATAAACCCCAGCAGTTTACCCGATCTCACCCCGAAGGTGCACTTGTTAGGGTTCAGTCTCAACCTGAACTTCCTAAGCCTCTTGAACAGTTTCAGCAAATTAACCAAATGCTCTTCCTCTGTCTGGGATTTTTCAATCATATCATCAACATAAACCTCGATCTCTTTATGCATCATGTCATGAAAGAGAGTAGTCATAGCACGTTGATATGTTGCCCCAGCGTTCTTCAATCCGAAGGGCATCACTTTATAACAAAATGTTCCCCAGGGAGTAATGAAGGTAGTCTTTTCCATATCTTCTGGCGCCATTTTAATCTGATTATAGCCTGAGAAGCCATCCATGAAGGAGAATACGGAGAACTGAGCAGTGTTATCAACCAGCACATCGATGTGAGGAAGTGGAAAGTCATCTTTCGGGCTCGCTTTGTTCAAATCACGGTAGTCTACGCACATTCGCACTTTACCGTCTTTCTTCGGCACTGGTACTATATTGGCGACCCATGAGGGATATTTTGTAACAGCTAGGAAACCAGCATCCCACTGTTTTTGAACTTCCTCCTTGATTTTCACAGCCATATCCGGTCTGGTTCTCCTGAGTTTCTGCTTAACCGGCGGGCATTCCTCTCGCAATGGCAGACGGTGAACAACCATATCCGTATCCAACCCAGGCATATCCTCGTACGACCAAGCAAATATATCATTGTACTCCTTGAGCATCTCAACCAACCTTTGCTTGACGTCGCTCTGCAGCGCAGCCCCTATACGGATGTTTCTCACAACCTCTTCCGACCCCAAATTGATAATCTCAATGACTTCCTCGTGAGGCAGAATGATTCTTTCTTCTTGTTTCAATAACCAGGTCAGCTCTTCTGGTACGTCGCCATCTTCAACAATCTCTTCCTCAGCATGAAATACCGGGTGCTCGAAGTCGAAGTGAGTCATAGGCGGTTCATAGATGTCATCTGAAATAGTAATCCTGCAAAGGAAATGGTTAAATGCTTCAAAACACAGACAAAGCAAATAACCACACTGCCATTTTGTTGTAAAAACAAAAACAGGAAAAACAGGGATCACAACATTTGTATATGAAAAAATGCATTTATTTCATGATTAAACAATGTAATGTACATAACCAAATGGCCGTAAGCAAAATCACTATGCTCCGGGTAGGACACAAGATTATTCAACAATTAAGAAAACAAATCATTACTGTTTAGTTGTCACGGGAACAGTTTCCCGGATAGACCAATTGCAGAGACTTTGTCCTGGCACGCTTAGCTGGATCCAGGCGTCCATATCATAATCGCTATCTCTGTCTTCAGCATCGGAAACAGCATTGATGGTCTCATGGCATACTCCATTTGGCGTAATTATTATCAGCCCTCTAAACTTGGGTATTCCTGAAGAGGATGCTGATGACGAAGGATGATATCCAAGCCCGAATCTATCCATTTTTACCGGAATCTCCAACACCTGACCCCAGCCTTTGGTTTTGCCTGCCCGCACTAGAGCTTGAGCTTCCTTATAAGATGACACGGCCACATCTGGTGCTTTACTTGGCACAGGAGCTTTGTCTTTGACTCGCAACCCTTCAAATGCTTGACAGGGTGTTTCGTGTATTTCGCCGTCGACCTCAACATATTTAAATGAAGAAAGATGGCTAACCAGAATATCTTCTTCTCCACAAACAGTGACGACACTATCCCCAACCATATACTTCAGCTTTTGGTGTAACGTGGATGTGACTGCCCCGACAGCATGGATCCATGGGCGCCCAAGAAGACAACTATACGCTGGCTGGATGTCCATTATATAGAATTCAATTTCAAATATTTCAGGCCTCACCTGCAACGGTAATGTTATTGATCCGAAAACTGACCTCCTCGTTCCGTCGAACGCTCTCACCACTAAATCACTGGGCGTACAGATAATCCCCCTGATATCCAGTTTCATCATGGCTTTCTTCGGTAGCACATTCAGGGAAGATCCAGTGTCTACTAAAACATGGGACATGACTGTGCCTCGGCCTTCTACTGACACATGCAATGCCATATTGTGCTCTCGCCCTCTCGGAGTCAAATCAAAGTCTGTGAAGCCCAAACTGTGCCCCGCATTGACATGCGCCATCACCCCTTCTAACTGATTAACAGAAACTTCTTGAGGAACGAACGACGTGTCTAGAATCTTCAGCAAAGCGTTCCGGTGGGCCTCGGAACATAACAGCAATGATAGGATGGAAATTTTTGACGGCGTTTGCTGGAAGTGCTCAACGATTTTGTAATCACTTTTACGAATGAGCCTCATAAACTCCTCCACATCCTTAAGTGACGTTTCCTTTTCATTCGACTGAGAAGGACCACCCTCAGTTACCTTGGCTTTACCCTTGGCTAATCTTTCTGCCTCTACCTCGGGTGACGTAGAATCCGCTTCTGGTCATACCCCCTGTTCCGACAACATTATCTACAACCCCAGCTGGTTGTCCATTGACTTCAATTTTCTCACCGTCACAATATACCTCCAACCCGTAAGTCCACGGCACTGCTTTAGTACTCTCAAAAGGGACTGGCCCTGCTTTGGTAATTGTGATCGTCGGCCGCCTGGCGGGCGTCGTTATCGTTATTGTTTTCCTCGGAATCGTCACCGTCGCAACATCGTTCTGCTCATCACACAATGCCTCTACAGGCTTTTCAACCGCGGTTCGATCAAATTGCAAGGTACCTTCATCCATCATAGCCTGAATGCCCTGCTTCAACTCATTACAACCCTCTGGCTGGGTCCAACAATCCAAGCAAAACTCATCACATCCCGGGAATACACCCCCTTTTAACAACGTGCTTTTAATCTCCCCCAACGGTGTCTTCAGCTCATTGACATCCATCACTAGATTCAAATTTTCTTCTGTCAAGATGGCATTTGCCCCATGATTGGGCATAGGCTGTTGTACGATATTTGGACCCATCTGTCTAAAGTTGATAGCTTTGCTATCCAACAAATCCTGAACTTTATGTTTAAATGCCTGACAAGCTTCTACATCATGCCCGGGTGCCCCGGAATGGAATTCGCAATGTTTGTTAGCATCATATCCATAAGGAAGTACCGACCCTGTAGGCGGTGCCAAAGTCCTCTTTTCCACCAAGTTCAACCCTAGCAGGGTCTGAAGGAGTTATGCATACGTGGAAGGAGGCTTATCAAATACCCTATTCGGCCTTACATTCTGAAACCTTCCCTGTCCCTGATTCTGCCTTTGCTGCAGCTGCGGTTGTTGTTGCTGTTGTTGCTGAGGAATTGGAACAGTGACGCTGGCTATCTGTTGAGGCTGAACATACTGATTCCTTCCTCTGCCCCTGCCCCTGCCACCGAACACGGCACTAGTATCGCCCTGTCGTCTACCACCAAATGCTTTTCTTGTACCTCCTGCTGAGGTAGACTCACCTACTTGGAATCTTCCAACTTTAATCCCGTTCTCAATCATCTCCCCCATAAGAATCAAATCTGAGAAACTGCTCAAAGACACACTAAACAGTTTTTCGTAGAACACCCCTGTAAATGTCCCAATGAACATGCCATTCATCTCCCTTTCAATTAAAGGAGGATGCACCCTCGCTGCCATATCGCGCCACCTTTGCGCATACTCTTTAAAACTTTCACCGTTCTTCTGTGACAAACCCTGCAATTGGACCCTGTTGGGCGCCAGATCGCTGTTATATTTGTAATGTGTCACGAAAGCATCAGCCAACTGCTTCCAGGTTTTGATCTGAGTGGGCTCCATCCCCATATACCATTCGAGTGACGGTCCTGACAAGCTATCCTGAAAGAAATGCATGAGCATCCTTTCATCATCTGAATATGCGGACATCCTTCTGTAATACGAGCGCACATGGACCTTAGGGCAGGTGTCCCCCTTATATTTGTCAAAAGCGGGAGCCTTGAATTTCAATGGCACCCTCAGCCCTGGTACCAAGCCCATTGTAATCATATCCAAACCGGTGGAGTTCTGATTCACTACCCCCTTCATATGTTCTTCAAGCATTCTGATCCTCTGCACAGGATCAGCAGGTCCTTCAAATCCCATGCCTCTTCCAGAAAAGGCGTCCTCCTGGCAGTATTCGCCCCAATTCACATTTTTATTTCCGTACCCGTCGTAACCAGTGTTGTGACCAAACCCTTGCTGATTGATCATGGGACCTCGTCCCCTGTTACCGAAACCTTGATTGACCCCAACAGGTCCAAACCCAGTGTTGACAGGAATCACCCCAACATCATTCACATTACCAAATCCACCATACCTCTAATTAGCGTTACCAAAACCGTCATAACCGAAACCCTGAGTGTTGAAGCCGAATTTCCCGTCCTGATTGACGTAATCAAATCCCTGATCATTGTAGCCGAAACCATTGTTGCCAAAACCATTACCACCGTTGTTATTACCACCGCCTTGGTTGGCGTCCCCAAATCCAACATTGTTAACAACAGTCTCATTTCCATTCCCTGTGTTGCCATTGCCAGCGCCAACGTCATTGTTTACAACCACAACAGGTGGGGTCACTACCGGTGGAACCACAGGCGTAGGAGTTCCATCCTCCAGAATAGTCTCAACGTGCACAGAATTATGGTCATTGTTGCCATTCCCATTAGTCCGCGTCAGCAGCAGCTGTACCAAAGTCTGGAGGCTCTCCTGGCCTTTAGCAATGTTCTCCATTGCTTGCATGAACATAGTCAACTTCTCGCGGATTTCCTGCATCTCAACTTGAACTTGATCCATGATTCTCTTGCAGTTGTTTCTGGTTGAATAGCGGTGGACTCTTTGTTCGTCAATCCTGAAAAACCTGAAGATGCAGGAAATAAGATATAGATTCAAAAATACCGGTCATGCAATATGAATGCAGATGCAAACGTGTAAACATGCTACAGGTTATATTCCCCCCCCCCCCCCCCCCCGATTCTGGTTTCGGAAAGAAGGCCATCACGACAATGGAGTCCCCATCAATCAAGCAAGGAATCAGAAAACCCTCATATATAAACAAATGCCAAGAGGCTGAGTACAAGAGTACAACTGAATACAACTGAAGAGACCTCGGCCAACAAGCCTGGCGATGGTCAAAATATAAGTCCAGATAACAAAAGCAAGGCAAAGATAACTCAGGCCAAGTGGCGCTCTCTGATGTCTTCCAATATCCCCAGCGTCTTTGAACGACCCAGTCTGGAGATTAGCTCTTGTATCAGTAAGGCATGCCGCTCGGCAGTGGATCTCAGCTTTTTGGCGTCGTTCTGGCAGGTTCCTTCGCCAGAACACTCGTCGAGTCTGCATCTCTTAGAGCCGGCCTTCAATTCACAACCTCTCATCTCCTTGCCAAGGTCACTCACCCTAATCTTTGCGTCCTGGGCTCTAATCTGCGCCTCTAGCGTAGCAATCTGCAGCTTCAATTCATCTTCACGCTCCTTCCGCTTGGTAAGCGTGGAATTCCACAATGTTTCCCACTTGCTGAGGCGGGAATAAGCTTTGTTTAAGAGTTCCTTCTTGGAAGCAAGCACCTTGCTAACACCGTTCAAGGCTATTCCCACTTTTTCCTTCTTGTTGGTCTCTTCCGTCAACTCTGAACCCAACCTATTAATCAATTCAGTTTGCTCCCTCACAGTGAAGGGAGCTTCATTCTTCTCATGACACAACTTGGAGATCTCCTTCTCTAACTCATCATTGGCTTTCTTCAATTCTTCGTTTTCAGCCAACAATTTGTTATACTTTTCAATCTCTATCGAAGTAGGTGCCTCAATCACTGGAAGATACAGAGGTTCCACAGCAGGATATGGCATCAAGGAAACACTAGCTCTCTCGCGGATCCAAGCCAAATAAGGACCATAAGCTTTGTTGTTGCTCTTACCAAGCAACGCTTTCCCCCTCATATGGATGTTAGCCCATGAATGTCTCAACCTATTCAAAACGGCCGCGTCTAATAGGCCCGTGAGATACAGAGATTCTTGTATCTCCTTCTCAATAGGAGCGTCCCTTAAAGCATAACCAAACTGTCTCACTAGTAGAGAAGGGTTATAGTTAATACAGCCTTTCCGTCCAATCAAAGGGACATTCGGAAAGCCACGGCAACTATATATAATATCGGTGCCAAGCATGCTCCACTCAAACCAAACAATGTCCTCAGCAGATAGTCCCATCAACCGGGAAGACCAATCCAAAGTATCAACAACATCAACAAACGGACCTGTCTTCGGAAGATGCCCCTGGAACCACCTGTACAAAAGAGGAAGACAGCAGGAAACATTCTTGCCACGACGTTTCTCATTCTTGTAGTGAATGGAATGATAAACATCGCCCAAGAGAGTAGGAACAGGATTCTTCGAGGCAAGAACCAAGAAGGCATCTGAGTCAACAAAATCTGGCACATTAAGAAACAAGACAGTCCCATAGATGCAGACAGCTAGAATGGCACTGAAGGCAACCCAACATCCACTCTTCGCACACTGTGTAGCCTTCTCAACCAGGACAGACAGGTGAAAACCATAGGCTCCGTTTAGCTTGACCAATCCTCCAGGAAACTCAGAAGCGTCTAAACTGACAATCTCAGCAAGTGTAGCCAAATCAGGCTCAGCATCAACATGTATAAAGGGCATCTAGTCTAACACGGGAACTCCCAACATAGCAGAATACTCCTCCAAAGTGGGTGCCAGAATATAGTCGGGAAATAAGAAACATCTCAGCTGCGGCTCATAAAACTGCATCAAAGTATACACCCCAGTCGTCTCAAATGCGAAAGGGTTGTACAACAAACTAAGCAATCTCCCATAGGATACTCTGAACTCAGACCTCACTCTCTCATCTGCTAGAGCAACCAACCCTAGCAAGGAACTGATATCTGGAGGATGCAACCGATAAGCAACTGTCCTCTTCGTGGACTCCATGTCTGGCCAAAAGATACCCTAGAATCAGAGGGGGATGAACAGACCTGCAACATAAATACACGTTAATGATATGCACAATGAGTATGCAACAAATGCAATATGCACAATAATGCAACAGGGATCAAGTGATATATCGCTGAGGAGATCCATCCATAATATTTGTCTCCTTAGACCTACAATACTGCTCAAACCTGGTCTCGACAGACCCATAACAATGCTCCAGCCTGGTCTCAACAGACCCATAACAAAGCTCTGATGAAGAACCCCAAATCTCAAACCACTGAACCACTGTCAAGAAAACCGGTAATCTGGAGGTCAAGTTTCTTGCATGCCCCAACCCCTCTCACAGGTAGGTGTCCTATCAACTGACACAAGGTATGGCATCCTATGCGGTCGTCGGCGTCACAGACATTCAAGACCGATGATACGATACCCAGAAGGTGTGGCATCATCCTGTCCTGAAGAGGCCCTCCTCCACCAACTTCCAATTGATCGGTCCCCAGAGTCGACAATCCTCGGGTCAGACAACTTGTCGAGCCCTAAGGGCCAGGCAAGAAGCATCAAAGAGAATCTCGTCCGAGCGCAGATTTCGCAGCTAGCTGGTGCGAGCTAACCACTACTCTCTACTTCTAAGTCTAGGTGTAACCTCAAGCCCAGGTTCGGCTTATCTCTCAACAGATCACCCCCTCCCCACAACAGCAATAACAATATAAAGCTGATAATAAAATGTGGAAAGTAAAGACAGAAAAGTAAATCTATACAACACCCACGGCGGGAAAACAAGCGCTAGGATTGACTCGCGTAGGGAACCGTTGGAATCCCCAGCAGAGTCGCCAGCTGTCGCTACTGCGAAAATCGGCGCCGGCTATGACAGAAGAGTCGCCACCGTGCCTTATTTATCCCAACGGAGGGAAAGGAAACGCTCATAGTAAACCTAACGCAAAACGGGAAAGGAATGGTCGTCGCAACCAAATTCCTGGATTCAGGAGTCGATTACGCAAGGGGAAGGTATTAGCACCCCTCACGTCCGCCGTACTCGACGGGATCCACGCTTGTTTTCTGGTACGGATTGTTATTCTATCTACTCTAAAGGTCTGGGTTAAAAAGAAAAGAAAATGACTTGGTAAAGTATCGCACTTTATGCCTATGTATTCCCGTCTGGAACGAGAAATCAGAGTCAACGTAGTTCGCCTACCTACGGAAAAGGAGGGGAAGGTTGCTCGCTAGGATACAGCATCCTATGCCTACGTACTTTCATACAGCATGAAAGATCAGAGCAAACGTAGTTCGGGCTACGGAAGACACAGAGTTGTCTGACTATTTTTTAGATCCTTCTGAAAAGGTTTTCTTCTGATTAAAAGTCCAAGAGGACAAAAAATGACTGTTGATTTGTTTTCATTCTTTTACGAAAGAAGTGTTTTTTAGTGTGTTTGCAATCTCTGACGTACTAGAGACTATGATTTGAGAGTGACTACGTCGTATGTCACCCTAAGGGTAACACACTAAGCAATCAGATTACTGAAGAGTGACCCTCCAGCAACCTTTTCTCAAATAGCTTAAGGTTCGTAACATACGACATCGATTAACCTTATTACTGTATTTTTGAAGTGTTTTGAGATGGAAGAGAAAGAATCTCTAAAAAACCTAGGGTTGAAAGGGGAATCAAAACTACCCTAAAGTTGTCATGCATGGATAAGAACCTATTGTCTGTCATATTTCTCTCTTGCACAGAGGGAAACAGAGATCCTAGGGGATAAACAGCAAAAGAAACAAATATATACAGTAAACAGAAAACATGTATGCAATGCATCAATACAAGCAAGGCAAGGGAGTCCCGCTCTACCTCGAACCTGGGAAAACAACAGGCAAAGTGAAACAGCATTCACTTCAAACCTATGGGGCAAGCTGAACAAGCCAACAAACAATACAGAAAAAGAAAACAACACCAGCACCAGCTCTGACAGCAACAATCCAGCTCCTATAGTAAGCAGCACAAGCAGCAACAGCTCTGACAGTTATAGTTGATCAAACAGCAAAGGATTGACAGTAACAACTTCTTCAAGCAAGACCCCATCTTCAATCTTCAACAATCTTCCAGCTTCAAATAAGCTCCTATCTTCAAGCTCCACCTCCAAGAGAGAATCAATGAACAGATTAAGTTGAGATGTTAAGAAGCTTAGTGACAACCCAAGGAAATCACTAAAAACTTAACATTGCAAATGAAAGGTATCCTCAAGGTTCTACCCAACCAAAGCATACTCTACATCCCTCCTAAGGAGAGAATGGAACTTCTTCGGGGGACCTTGTATCATGGGATGGAATAGAGGCACAAGAAGCTCTCTATGTTTGAAAGAAGAAACAAGATTACTCTAATGCTCTTCCTAGATATCCTAATTCCTAAGTCTCTGACAAGCACTCCAACAGATGAGAATATTCAACTCCAAGCTTCTTCAAGCCATCCAAAGCAACTTCATTTGATCTTCAAGTCATCCAAGCAAAGCCCAAGCCAAAAGCACCCCAAAATAGCCCCATACAAATATAACCAAACCAAATATCCAATGGAGAAACCCACAATCACCACACAAGTTGCAAAAATCAAATAAAATGCTAAAGCTCACCAGAAAATCCTAATTAAATTTCTAAGGGGACCTAAGCCTATACCCAATACCCCATATAAATCCTAGAACCTATATCAATCATTAAGTCCCCAAACTATGTTCTAAACTACAACTAGTTGTTTTGAAACCCTAATTCTACCACCTCTCCTATTCACCTCTCAAACTAACCTAAATTTTATTCACAAAATTGTGATAAAATTTCTAAGGGTACATGCTTCCCTAATCTAATCAGTCTAGCAAGAAGCACTCAAAAATTCACCACCTAACTCTCACACAAAATTCAGAAAGAAGAAGTATAAAACAAAAGTAAAATAAAAGCATTAAAATGTAAAAATATGCCAGAAAATGAAAAATGCATGAAATAATATTTTTATGATTTTATTAAATCCTAGAGGTCCTAAGGGAACTAGGGAAAAAAATCCCATCCTAAAATGATTATTTTCTAATTTGTTATGAATTTTTAACTAACCTAATAAAATGTGAAAAATAGAAGAAAATGCAAGAAAATGCAAGAAAATGGAAATGACGCGTGCCAAATAGAAAGATAATCATGTACATTCACCAGGCTGGGGCCATAAGGGGTGTGTGATTAGTACGCGCGTGCTAAGCCCAAAAACAATTCAGAAAATAAAGTGGAAAATATAAAGAAAATGAAAAACGTGTGTATCAAATAACAAGTAATTTCTTTGTAAATCTCAATGGGCCTGGGAATGAGGGTGTCATTAGCAACTATCACACTAAGCCCACCCAGTAAGCATTAATGAAACGCAACGTTGCTTATGTTTCAGACTCTTCACAAAATAACACGCGATCTGAGCCATTGGATGAGGGTTTGGGTCAAAGTCCACTGAAGATCCTAGGGTTAGAAAGTTGTCTCCTACATTTTGAAAGTTGGAAGGAAGAATAACCAGACAGTGGTCGGAGGTGGCGCCACCGTCGTCCCCAAACCTCACCTTCATGAATACTCACCTAATCCTACCTCTAAACACATCAACATGTGTCGCTACCGCGAAAATAAGGTGCCGGCAAAACAGAAGAGTCGCCACCTTTCATTATTTATCCCTCAGAACGGGAAAGGAAACGATCGGAAAAACCTGACGAAAAGGTATAAGACAAGGTCATCGCAACCGTTGTCTGGGTTCGGGAGTCGGTTACGCAAGGGGAAGGTATTATCACCCCTCACGTCCATCGTACTCGATGGGATCCACGCTTGTTGTGTTTATCTGACGGGTTGGTTTTATCTATCTACCTATCAAGGCTGGCTTAAAAAAGAAAAGAAAATGACTCGGCAAAGCGTCACACTTTATGCCTACGTATTCTCATCAGAGAACGAGAAAGCAGAGTCAACGTAGTTCGGCTAACTACGGGTGATGGGGGAAGGTGGCTCGCCAATACATCAGTATTGTGCCTACGTACTCTCAACAGGTATGAGAGGTCCGAGCTTACGTAGTTCGGGATAATACGGATTACGGGAATTCAGATTCATCTGTTTTATCGAGTAGGGTTAACAAACAGTTCCAGCAGTTTGGCGTACGCAGCTCGACCCTTGGAGACTTAGGCGTTACCGTTTGCGATAGAACTGGGAGTTAACGACACTCTTTTCTTCAGAAAAGCTTCCTTTGAATTATGGGCCCACGGGGCAAAAAGGTTTGAAGTTTGTTTTCTGTCTTTTACGGAAGAACTGTTTTTTATGGATGTTTGCAACCAATATCGCACTAGAGACTATGACCTGAGAGTGAATGCGTCGCATGTCACCCAAAGGGTGCCATACTAAACATCCAAGCTGTCGAAAAGAAACTCTCCGACAACCCTTTCTCAGATAGCTTAAGGCTCGTAACGTACGACGTCAGTTAACCTTTATTACTGTATTTTGATTTGTTTTGAGATGAGAAGAGAACAGGCTTAACTAAAGGGAGACTATCAAGTCCTACTGTTGTCATGCCAAGGATTCATCCTATGGTTGAAGTTTGAAACAGGGAACTCCTAGAAGTTATCATGCATAGGTTTCAACCTAAAGTTCTAATCATCACTTCCTTATCAAAGGAAGTGAGATTCCTAGGGGGTCATGTCAATGATAAACAGAACCAGATAAAGCATCAGCTTAAACAGTAAACAGTAAACAGATATAAAATGCATGCAATGCAAGTGAGGGAGGAAATGTGTGCGGGGCATCAGCCTCCACAAGCTCATCTCAACCTCAAGCCAGATATGAATAACTGCAATCATACAGAATAATAAAATGCTATCAAGCAAAGTAGCATAACTGCAATCATACAGAGGAATAAAATGCTATCAAGCAAATCACAAACCACATAGGCAAGGGAGTAGGGCTCTACCGAATACCCGCAAGCAAAGCCATACAGTAAAAATACAAGCAGAGGGAGCAACTCAACCTCTAGTGCAATCATGCTCCTAGCTTACATCAGTCTAGATATGAACTTATTCTAATGTATCAAGCAAATCAAACAAGTCACATCAATACAGTTGCACAGAAAGAAAACAGACAGGAAAGGAAACAGATCAACAGCTCCCACAGCTTCACAGCAAAGCAAACTTCTGACAGCAGACCAGTCTTCAGACTTCAACTACTCTTCAAGGCTATCATCTCCAATAGCAAGTATCAACTTGCTTCTACAAGCTTCTAACACATCAAACATAAGTATCAACTTATTCCCTCTTCTCCAAGCCTCAGCTCTTCAGTCAATTCCACCTTCAGGCTTCACCCTAATATCAAGTATCAACTTGGCTCCCTCAGACTCTCAGTGCATCAACATAAGTGTCAACTTATCCTTTGTCCTTCAAGACTCAGCTCTTCACTCAATCTCAATTTGATCTTCTTCACAAGTGTCAACTTGGTCTTCAAGCTTCAGCTCTCTCTTCTTTACCAGTATCAACTTGTTCCTCTTCATCTACAAGCTTCAGCTTCACAAGGTTATCTCCAAACACAAAGAAGTATCAAATTCATCCTTCAATCTTCTTCAAGCAAGGAACTCCATCCTCTAACAAGGGAGAAAGATGCATCCATCAAGAGCAAAGTTGGGATAATTGGTAGCAGAGTGAAGACCAAAGGTCACCACCAAGCATCCTATCATCAGAGAAAGGGACCCTCAAAGGTTCTACCAACTTGCAAAGAGCCACACATCCTACCAAAGGAGGGATGAGGCCTTTACAAGTGGACCTTACATCATAGGGAAGAATGGAATTAATCAACATCATCCATGTTTATGAAGGAAGAGAATCTATCTAGAAGCTCTGCCTACAAAACCCTAATCTTAACACCTAAACAAAACTACACCAAAAGAAGGGAAGATCCTCACATCCAAGCCTCTTCAAGCAATCCAATGCATCTTCAACTTGTCTTCAACATCATCCAAGAGCAAGAGAGAGAAAACCCTAATCTAAGGGAACTAAAGAAGTCAATCTAGTTGAATTAGTGCCTCAGAATCATCTAAAACTAGCACTTAAACTAAAATCAAGCAAAAATAGTAAACTTCATTGAAAATTCCTACAACAATTCCTAAGGGACCCTAATTCAATCATGAATCTATCCTACAAAAATCAGAGGTTGAATCATCCACCAAGTCCTAAAAATAAAATCCAAATCACAAGGTATCAACCATAAACCCTAAAAATGGAGCTCCTAAAGGTTTCAACCTAAACTACCACTTACATTCATCACAAAAATGTGAGAAACATCTATGGGGAGCATGCATATCTATGCTAACTACTCACAAAAATTAGGGCCAAAATCATCATCACATGACCAAACCAAATTCAACAAAATCAACCATCAAACATGATTATTTTAAGATCAATTAAAATGTAAAAATTCCCATAAAATCAGAAAATGCATGAAATAATAATATTTTTATCTAAAAAATACTGGATTCAATCATGAATCCAATGCAAAAAGAATGGGATCAATTGAGTTATCTTTCCATTTTTTATGAATTAATCAATAACCATGAATAAAATGAAAAAATAAAGAAAATCCAAGGAAAATAAACAAACGCGTGGTGCAGGTAGCAATAAAATCCAGTTCATTTTAGGATTGGGCCATAAGGGGGGTGTGGTTATCAATTCTGACTTAAGCCCAAAACGACAACTTAAATGAAACGCAGTGTTCCATTTTAGTTCAGAACTCTTCACAAATTTCATGCACGCGTGGCCGTTGGATGGAGTCTTTGGTCCAGGTCAAACCACAATCTGATGGCTATCAAGTCATCTTCCTCATTTTGAACCTCTGAAACTCGTGCGCAGCCATGGCCGTCGCCGTTAGTGCTCCGGTCATCACCCTCAAACCTAACTCTCTCCACAGGCCTCCATTCCAAGAGGTCTCTACATGAATCTTACCCCAATTTTCACAAGGAATCCACTCATGCCCTTAATTCAATCTAAATCCTCAAGATTCGCAAGAACACAATCTCACCCGAAAATGGTAACAACCCTAATTGGTCACTAACTCTCAAATTAATGATCCATAAACCTTCCTACATCAATCCACAATGCATCTAACACCCTAATTCCTCTTGATTCTTCCTAAAACAAGCCATGGGATAAGAACTGCATACCTGGTAAACTCGAGCAAACAGAGGGGTTGAATCTTCAAATCAACCTTCAAGAGCTTGCAGATTCCTTCAATGGAGCACAATCAAGCTTCTGTATGCAACAAACTTGATTGAAATGGCTTCAATTCTTGGATTCGATTCTGAGTTGCAGGTGAAAAACTTCAATGACTCTCACACGATTCTCCACCAATCTTGCTCAATTCTCCATCTGGACTCATCCACCAATGCTAGAGCAAGCTTCTGAGATTGAAATCTTGGATTGAAATGGCTTCAAACCTTGTAACCGATTTTGATTTGCAATGGGAAATTTCAATGTGCAATCTCACTCTCCTCTCTCAATTATCACCAACCTTTAATTTGAACCTCTTCTACATCATATATAGGCCATGTATGGATGATCTAGAAAGCTCTAGATCCTTCTAATGAGAAATTCAATTTCTCATGTCATGAAAAGTTCAATCACATGCCATGGTCATACCAATTCTGTTAGCAACTTGTATTCACCCTCATTCCTTTCCAATTTCTCCCCTAATGGTATTTTGGATGTGTTTGGATTGAAAGGGACCTTGGTCATGCCTTGAATTTTGGTTTGGCAATTGTTACTTAAGATGTAAGTAACTACTTTTCAAAGCAAATCCACAAATTAAACTTCAATTCAAAATTGTGGCAAAACCAATTTTCTTAAAATGTTCTTAGAATCAAAATGACATATTACATACCTTGTTTTGGACATGTAGATCAAAAATACCAATTTCCATCTTTGGTTCATTTGAAAATCATCCTTATTTTAAGCCATCTTTGGGATTTTGAGCTACAAGCAATTCCAACCTCTCATGACCTCTTGGTTAGCCTTATAACATCATTTTGGACAAGTTTGATGTTGAACATTTTCCCATTTGAAGCTTGGAAATAGGAGTTATGGCCTTATGCTTGAAATGACTTATAATCTCCTAATGACCAAAATGCCCTTGACTTGTCAAAGCCATAACTTGAGTTCTACAAATCCTATCAAGGACTTATAATACTCTATAGAAATCTAAGAGGATAAGGAACAACATTCATGTTGACCAAAGCTCATAGGAATCATCCTTCTAGGGAAAAAGTTTCATGCAAGTTGGACAACTTTCAAGCTCCAAATTCACATACCTCAGATGACAAGTAACTTGTCAAAGTCATAACTTGAGTTCTACAAATCCTATTAAGGACTTCTAGAACTAAAATTAAAGCTAAGACCATGCTCTACAACATTCATGTTGAGGGCAAGATGAGATGGCAATCACATCTTGAGATAAATTGCCTTGAAAATAGGGGTCAAACTAGGGGATTTTACACTGTCAAGCCTTAGAAACCCTAGCTTGAAACTTCTCAAACTCTTCAATCATGATGAGTTGACCTTGGAATCATCCTTATAGCATCTCAATGCATCAATCCATGATCACATGGCTCTTGAATTAGGTCTCAACCTTCTTCAAATCATCAGTTGACTTAGGGTTGACCCAGTCAAACCCTAATTGCACCACTCATGGCTGAGGCTTCTCAATCTTGCACAATGACCTGTCTAGGCCTCAAAGTGATTTCCAACACTTCTCATGAGCTCCCTCAAGACCTCAAGTCCATCTTCATAGCCTCAGAATCATCTGATGGTCTTCCCCATAACTCTCAAGTTAGGAGACCTACACTATTGGCTTCAATCACTCTCTCTGAGGATCTTTTAACTTCTCTGACAAGGATATCAACCCTTAAGCATCTGAATAACCTTCTTAGCTAGCTTCATAGTCTTGTATAGCTCTTAATTGGTAATCATACCTCTTGATCTCCTGCACACATGTCAATGAAATGCAAATGATAATGCTAATGTGGATGAAATGAAACATAGGCTAGGTAAAGAAATGTTGGGCAAATTTTGGGGTGCAACAGCTGCCCCTATTCAAACGGCTTGGACCTGACTGGGTGAGAAGTGAATGGCTCTTAAACAATCAAGGTGCGAGACGGTTGAATACCGACAAACCCGGAAATTTGCCAACTACACAAGTACACGGTATTCTGATGGGAACAATTCTTCGAAAACTGAAATATTAGCTGCACGGCAACTAGCTGGGGAATTGGTCACACGGTAACCGGTGATACATGGTCGATCATGCCGTCAGGCATCAAGATTCCTCGGGACTCATCAGATCAGCAATCATGTTAATCATGCCATCGGGCATTTGAAGAAATTTTTGGGCACCAGCCGAACTTCATCACTAAGTCAGGAATAGAATTGTCAGTCAATCATGAACCAATTGGGGATATCCGAACGTCTGCCATCAGGCACTCCGCATCCGCTGAGAGAACTGCTTCGTTAATACGGTTGGACTTAAATCATCAAGTCTTCAAGGGAAATTTCAACTTCACTGTTCGGAAACCTGCTGGGGATGACGCATCTCCGCTGGGGATTCTGGAGAACTATCAAGTAACTCTGCTTCGGGGCTTCAGAAATCATTCTGGATGAGTCAACTCTGTTGAGGACTTCAAGAATCATCTTGGACAAATAACTCCGTCGGGGACTTCAAGAATCGTCCTGAACCAATAACTCTGCTGGAGATTTCAGGAATCATACTGAGCAAACACTCTGCCGGGGACTCTAAGCAGCAACTTGAGCGACCCTCTCTGGCGACTTCACAGGGGATTTTTAAGAATCATCTTAAGCAAGCCACTTTCGCTGGAGAATTCAAGAATCATCTTGGGCAAGCGACATTGTTGGGGGAATTCAAGAATCATCCTGAGCCACACCACTCTTTTGAGATTTCAGGAATCATCCTGAGCAGACACCCTGTCGGGGAACACCTGCAAAACAAAAACGGTAACGACCTGGCTCATGTTTCATATGCATATGTTTGACAATGGCGCAATGCTCCACGTGGTGGAAATGCTACGCGTTTTTAGGGGAAATGCTATGGAATCATGCAAAATGCTATGACCCCATCAGCAAAATAAATGTTGAAGGGAGAATCCTCCTGTCAAGGAGAAAGAACCACTCTGGTGGAGGAAGGACTCATCCTGCCAAGGAGACGAAGTCACGCCAATCTCAATTGGACTCCGCTTGGGGAAACGAACTTCAGTCGACTGCTGCAGTGGGATAAAGCTTTACAAGAACCTGAACCTGCTCATCTGGGTATTCAAACCACAAACTACTGAGGAAACGATATCAATCGCAGACATAAACTGCGCGGCCTTCGCGACTAAACTTTCCTGGAGATAACGACTCCGGTGGGGAAATACAGTATCAGCTATTCAGCACTCTACTGGGGAAAACCAATCATGGCCCAAACGGCTTCCAAGGACTCGGCTCTCTTGGGGGTCTGCAAACTCGGCTGGGGAAGAAGGAATCGTCCTGCTTACAGGGGAGAGTACAACTCTGTGGGGAACCTCAATTCTCCTGGAGACTTCAGTCTGTACTATATACAGCTGCACACTTCAGTATATGACTTAGCTGGGGAAGTGATGATCCTTCAGGATGCATCTGATTGGGGAGAGAATCTTCTTTGCCTGGGGAGACATATCAATGCTTTCGATCTCATGTTCAGATGCCGCGGGGAGTTGCTGCTGAACTTTGCTGAAGGGGGAGGAATCATCCTGCTTGGGGCGCCTACGGCGTACTGCCTGGAATATGCTACACCTGCAGCAACACAAACAAACAGACAAGGTACCCTTCTCAAAGGGATCTATCAAGGTCATCATCTTGTGACAACGTTCAAGTAATTCATTGTTTCAACAATCAGTGGCCTAGGCCAGTAAGTTTATGTATGCGCATTTTATCAAAAACATCGGCGTTCTTTTTCGCAAACAAAACAGATAAATGCTAAACAGACAAACATAATTGCTGAATAGTATACATTTTATTGATAATGAACCCCTGAATGGGTGAAAATGTTTTACAACAGATGCAAGCTCCTGGAATGAGGAAGCTGCGCCAAAATAAAACATAAATATACATCAGTATATACACAAATGTCGGCAACAAGGCGTAGACGAACACCATGAGTTGATCCCTCTATGACCCACTCGACTTCGATACCTCTCTGACGCTTCAGCTTCAGAAGAGATTGATTCAGATAAACGGCCCCCAGGTCTTCCAAACCACTAAACAATGAAAGTCCACACGCGGAATGCAGTCATTTGCTTTTTCAAATCCCTAACTTTTGCCTGAATCGCCCTTTCGGGTTTTCGATTCACCGGGATACCCTTTTTTGCCAAAGTCACCCTTCCGGGTTTTCGACTTTGCGGGTGTACATCTTTTCAATTTATATCCCTAATTTTTGCCCGAACCTTTTTCTTTTTTATGGTTCGCCGGGATTCCCCCTTTTTGCCTGGATATTCTTTTTCTTTCCAGCGGGTCATTTTTTAAGCAAAGTATTTTTTAACTGCGTCCGCGTTCACCGGGGATGCAAAATCTTCGCCATCCATCGTGGGGGGTCTATCATAGTCATTAATGATAGATTGTGCGATAGTTTGTTGGTGTTTCGCTCCGTCATCCTTTTGGTGGGGGGTCTGTCATAGTCATTAATGATAGATTGTGCGATCTGTGTTGTGTTTCGCTCCGTCATCCTTTTGGTGGGGGGTCTATCATAGTCATTAATGATAGATTGTGCGATATTGTTTGTGTTCGCTCCGTCATCCTTTTGGTGGGGGGTCTATCATGGTCATTAATGATAGATTGTGCGATAGTTTGTTTGTGTTTCGCTCTGTCATCCTTTTGGTGGGGGGTTTGTCATCTTGATCGATGTCAGATTGTGCGATAGTGTGTTTTGCTCTACCATCCTTTTGATGGTAGTGGCCGGTGTGAGTTTTGCTCCATAATCCTTTGATGATGTGGAGTTTTTGTGGTTTATTTACTCTCTACTCGAGGGTGGGCATTGACCCTTTATTTTGCATTCCAACTGTTTCTTTTCTTTTCGGACAAATCCAGGGCTTTCTTCATATCTAATTGACTTCTACCTTGAAAGATCAATGTCGTAACAATTCATCTTACTCGGTCGAATCCAATTAGATAGGGGCATCTGTCATACCCTAAATTTGTCCCACCTTTCCTCACCTTTTCCATACTAAGCTCTGTGGGTGATTATCTGGACTCTAGTCACGATTCTCTATAATTTAGGTTATGAGAGTTTTGTGTGCCCTTATAAACTTGTTTAAGGTCAAGAGAAAAATTGTTCATCTGAAGTCATATTCCAATTTTGAATCCTGGTGGTATTCCGAGTATGTGCTACAGGTCATTTGGTCATTATTGAGAGTGAATTGGTGCAAAGAGTGGGTGCATGATTTTAGACCGTACGCATAATAAATAGCCCAACCGTTGTATGGTCAAAATACATAGTTTTATCCAAGGGTTTGTTCAAGACATGATAAGGCATGTGGCAAGAGAATTAAATTCCATATTGTCTAAAGTTTTAGGACTAAAGTGACCAAGTTTGCCTATACTTAAAGAATTGCCCACAGAACCCATACATTTCTAAAGCAAATCATTTAGTCTTGTCCATATAAGCATTCCTTTCGAAATGGAAGTAAATGGCAAATCAATATGTTGGGTGAGAGTTCAATGTGAAAGTTAACATTGTCCTTAATGGTTTCTTTTCATTCACATACAAAAGAAGAAGCCATGGCATTCTTTCATGAAGAAACATATATAGAAACAGGGGAGTCACGGTTTCCCACGCTTTACCAAGTTCTCATACTACCCAAGCGGTGATGGGAGAAATTTAAGTGGACTGTTTGAAGTTTCAAATCATTCTTTTTTCAAAGTGGTAAGAAATGAGTGGAAGATGAGATTATTTTGCAGATCCTGTTTGGCTTCAAAACATTAGTAATATACAATGTTTAAATGTTCAAGCATAGAGAAAATACAACCAAATTGTGCCTAGCTAAGTGGTTTACAATTAACGCATAAGACCGATTGCTTGGACCTAATGTTTCATCATGTGGTTGACAATCAAATATCTCCTCAATTGGCTAGAGACTCAAGTCCTGCAGCACCTGTTATTATAACCGACCCGGAGTGTCATCAACAACAAGTTTGATATTGTGGCAAGATTCACCTCCTAAAAGCGCACAGTACCGGAAAATAACCTCTAGCATTCCTTCTGTTTCTGGGAGTAAATTCAGACCTGCAAGGGAAACCAGTCATGGTTCATTAACAGTCACATGCTAACCATTTTTCAAGAGTTGTTAAATACTTGCAAATAGCCCACATCTTGCGGTTTACCTTAGCTGTTTCAAAACCATCACGCGAAACGGCACCGACAAATCCAAAAAAAACACGCATTAATTCTGTAGCAGTGACAAAGAAATTCAACTCAGCCAATACGCAAAGTGATAAGAATACACGCATCACAACAATACACCCAATTTGTGATATCTGCGTCATACCAGCATACCGGCACACCATCAAGTGGCAGCAGACCCGCATCCCACAAACGGTCCTTTACGTGCTAGTGTAATATCAAAGCTATCATCCGCGACACATATTCATGAACGAAAAATGCAACTTGCACAATCACGAAATTCAAGCAGTCAACGAAAGACTCCACAGCAGGTACAACAATAACAACTGCAACCTGCTACACCCACAACAACAAGACAGGTGAAATTTAAGGTTTTATTCAATCATAAGGAGTTCAAAGAGTAACAGGAAATAAAGGAATTGTTGTGAACATACCAATCATATGCAAGTAATCTTGAGTTTAAAACTTCCACTTCTGATCATTTGTCAGGATAGATTACTTCCCAAAGACTTTCTTGATCCCTACTCTCCACTAATAAAAATTCCAGTTCTTTGTGAGTTTCCATCATTAGAAGCCTCGTGCAAACTTCCAAAGCTGGTACAACCTGGAATCACGAGAGTAAATTTCATCAAAATAAGCTTATAGTTATATCAGGTTCATCACATAATTAAAGAAAATCAGTTGAAGAAGTTTCGAAAAAACAACGGAACAGGTATAGTCAAGGACAATTTACCACGGTAAATAAGATCCATCTCAATCTTCTTGACTCTACTCTTCCATCACTTGTGTTGGCGAAAGTGCACTCCTAATTGCGAAAAACCGTTGCTTCCGCAAACTGTTCCTATATTTGTGCCTCGCAAAAGAGAAGTTAAGATAATTGAGAATCCAAAACAAGCATTGTGAACATACCAGCCATATGCAGATGACATTGGGTTTTAAAAACTTACAGTTCTGATCCTTATTCTTCAAACTATCATCCTTCCTAATCCCCACTCTCTACCATTAAAGCTGTAAGCGTTCATGCGCTACCGTCTTTAAAAGCTCTGTGCCAACTTCTGAGGCTTGCACAACCTAGTATCGAGAGAGTAGGATTCAATAAAAGAATAAGCCCGTGGTTATTAGAAACAATTATCAGGTTTTGTTACTAGTAAACACAACATTTAAAAAGCACATGATGGTTAGAAGAAATCAATGACAGCAACAAAGATTTGATAGAAAAGGTCTTGGTTCACCATGATATCATAAATCAAATTGCAACAAAGTCTTCGCACCGTAGTAAGCTTGATCCGCAGTGCATCTGCATAAACAACCTTGTGCAGAATTAATCATGACGCAGCCACAACGATTGTTGTTAGACATGACCCTCACAACTTCCGCACCAACCTCCTGTACACTGCTGCAAGAACCACACCATCCCATGACATTAAACTTGTGCCTCCACTAGCTTGGCTCCCACACCGGCTTACGATTCACCTGCATACAGTGACAACAATTGTGACTTGAATTCAACCGGCAGTAATGCGACACAATAGACAAAATTTGAAGAAGGAAAGCATCAACGGGAAAGGAAAATGTGTTTCGCCTTAATACGTTGTTTTTTTTTCCCACATAACCTTAGAGGGAGTTCTTGAAGTTACGTGCACCGACATGCTGTAAAGCAATTCTAAATTGCTGAACCAAAAGCCATGACGTCAAACAGCATCCCTAGCTTGCATACAGCCATCTTCGAAGGTACCCAATACAAACAAAATTATGGAATATATCCACTCTTTGTAGACCATTCCACAACCTTCACACAGCTCACCGTGTTTGAGGATATCCTACACAAATTCAAGCCATGAACAAACCAGCCACCGCAAGATGACGTCGTGAAGTCGACAGTGGCATATGATTCGCAGCAGCGGCTCCAACATGTTCTGCCAAACATAGGAAGTCTTACACATTGTTTTCAACCGGTTTTCGTAAGGAATTTTCAGCGGATTACCGTCATTTGATCTTCTCCATGGGATGTCTGAGGGTTAGCATCAGTGCCGTAGACTTCAAGCAAGATATTCATGTGCTAAAGTACTATATGAGGAATATTGCAGCCAAACGTGTCCTACAAAAAAGGAGCAAAATATGATGAACTTATCACTTACAGATTAAGCAAGACTTGGCCGATTATTAAAGTTTCACAGCAGTAAAAAAAATAAATACTGCAGTGAATGTAATTCACAATGAAATCATCACCTTGCAAATCTTCAAGGGGACCCCACGCAAGGTCGTGTCATGATCTCTCATCCCACACCAGACAACAGCAAAGAAAGGGATAGCTCATAACCTACAAAAGCAACAAAAAAACCACAGCAGAGTACAGTAATAACAGCCAAACCACTAGCAGACAAAGGGTAGTAGCCTGAGCACCACAAACCTGCAACAAATTGTACCACAAAAGGGGACTTGACAGCTAGCCTTGTACAACATCACGCTCCCTTTGCTGGAGGTTTTCTCTCTTAATATTTGGGGGGGAATTCAACCGAAAACCCTCAACCTTTTTTTCTCTCAATCTGTAAAACCTTCATTCAACCTTCAAAAACCACAATAAACCTTCACATCCTCTGGGGAATCAACCTCTCAAAAAAAAACCTCAAACCTCAACCATTTCTTCCTCACTCTCAACCACTTCTTACTGAGGCCCATGAGGATCCCTAATCGCACCTCTTTCTTTTCTTACTGCACCCTTGTTTCTCTTTAAGAAGTTTTGTTTTGTTTTGTTAAAGGATGAATGGGCCACAGGCCCATAAGGATTTCTCCCCAATATCCACACGCCTGAGCTACCAGCGCACCCCCTCCTCATTTTATTTATTTTTTTAAAATTGTTTTCTCTATTATTTATTTATAATATTTTCTTTCGATTTGGTTTTATGCTTATCTCTTTGGGTTTGGTCCAATAGCCATATTTTTGCTTCGTTTCGTTTCAATGCCATTGCGCTTTTATTTTCTATTTTGTTTTGTTTTTCGGTCGATGACGATATCCCAAAGCGGTTTGTCTGTCAAATTATTGATGAAAAATAGCAAACCCGAGACCAACTTTTCATTTTTCGATTTTTATTGTTTTTATCGATTTTTACTCATTTTTATACCTTTTATCTCATTTTTGGTCAATGACGAATTTATAAATATTATCGGTCAAATTATTGATAGATGATGTTTTATTCGAGACTATTTTGTTTTATATTTCATTTTCCTATTTATTTCCATTTTTATTCATTTTCTGATCGATGATGTCTTTAGATTCGTAAGCGTCGCGTATCGGAGTTGATAACCTTCTCGATTTCAAATCTATGGGGAATGACCATTGGGGTCATTTTCCGTACTTTGGGATCGTGATAGGCTACCTTTGATTAATCGGCATTATGTTTGCGATTAAGACGAGATCCCATTTCTTCGTGTCCCGATTCGATTCAATAAATTGACCATTAAATTTAATTTTTGTCAAATATTATTGTGGATATTATTGTCATATTTATCTTACTATATATTCATGATTATATCTCATTATTCATATTCATTCACCCGTAATCGAAAACACCTAATAAAATATCAAAACCGCTAAAAGCCGATTTGGTGGACTGTTGGATCTTTGGTCATTTGCAGGTATCCTAATTTTGAGTCGTGCCCGACTTTGCTCAAGGCGTAGTTTAGGACACAAATGCACACACACGGCTTTCTCTTGGGCTACCTTATAATGAGACCCCTTTATTTCGTGCAATCCCGTGTAATTTACTTGTACCCCCTTCCCATTCCGATGTATGTTTCGTATTTCTTTGATTATTAGTTTATCTCCTAGGAGCACCCATAGGGACTAGAGCGGATTCAAACTATTTTCAAACTAATTCTCGATTCATCATCGAGCCATTTTCAAACTTCGTAAGTCGAGTGCTCATACGCATTCGCCATCAACCTATTACAACTCGACCCTTGATGCGTAAGTCAAGTCGGTCTCTTTTTCAAACAATTTCATTTTCAACACGCTTTGCACGCGATAATGAGTCAAACCCTTGATCCAACGTCAAGAAGATTTTCGAAACAAACTATCAATCAACTAACAACTATTCAATCTTTTTCAAGGTGTAAAGAGTGGGTTCAAGTCTTTGAGTTTGCTTTCGACTGTTTATACGCGATTTATCTTATTCGTGCGTGAGCAATTGACGCCTTCAAATAATATTAACAAACTCGATAATACTCAACCATCTCCAATTACTCATCCTTTCACTCACCTTTCAAACAACTTCTTTTATGATGAAAAAGAGAGTGTCTCAAGTCTTTGGTTCGCTCTCCCGACTACTTGGATCCGAGAAGCCTTTCTCAAGCTTCAAGTAGTCATCATCCGACCAATCTCATTCTTTTATACCCCTTTTCAAATTCAAACAACCCTCTTTTACGATGAAAAAGAAAGTGTTCCAAGTCTTTGGTTCGCTTTCCCGATTACTTGGGGTCTGTGAAGTCTTTCTTAAGCTTCAAGTGATCGTCATCATTTCAACCTTATCCTTTCAAACACATCATTCCTTCATGATGAAAAAGAGAGTGTTCCAAGTCTTTGGTTCGCTCTCCCGATTACTTGGGTCCGAGAAGTCTTTCTTAAACTTCGAGTAATCGTCATCCGTACCCCTTCAAACTCAATTCAAATCCAGTTTCTTTCGTGGTTGTTACCACGAACTACGACTGCTCTGATTCTTCATTCACTCTTGAATGTAAGATGCGTAGGCACAAGATTGCGATGATCTTGGCGAGCACAATCCCCTCCATCTTCCATTATTTCCCCATCCTTTCCCGTAGTCGAACTACGACGCTCTGATTTCTCATTCTCGTCTGAATGAGCATACGTAGGCACAAGGGCCCCAATCCTTGGCGAGCACCCTATCCTCTAACCATCCCCTTTCCTTTAGTGTCTTTATCCCTTTATAGTATCCTTTAGCATTTAGTAGCGAGAAGAGAAGAAATAAGTTTAGCTAACATCCATCACAACTCGAATTAAGAGGTTCCCGTCGAGTACGACGGACGTGAGGGGTGCTAATACCTTCCCCTCGCGTAACCGACTCCCGAACCCAGGAATATGGTTGCGATGGTCGTGTTCCTTCCGTGTTTATGAGGTTTTCTCGATATTTTCCTCTCCCGTTCATTCGGGAAAAATAAAGTTCGGTGGCGACTCTGTCGAACCGCATTTCCGCGCCTTTTGCGCGAGGGTCGTATGTTCGAATGAATTTTCGAGGTGCGACAACGACCATCTTCTGTAAAATCTTCTTGATGTTCTTATTAGCCGCTTCAACGGCGTCATTCATCTTCGGCCGGTAAGGAGATGAGTTGTGGTGTTCAATCTTGAAACTCTGGCACAGCTCCTTCATCATCTTGTTATTCAGATTCGAACCATTATCAGTAATGATCCGCTCGAGAATTTCGTAACGACAGATGATGTCCCTCTTTATGAATTTAGCCACCACCTGCTTGGTCACATTAGCATATGAGACTGCCTCCACCCACTTGGTGAAGTAGTCGATGGCTACTAGAATGAAGCGATGACCGTTAGATGCAGTGGGCTCGATCTTGCCTATCATGTCGATGCCCCACATGGAGAACGGACACGATGAGGACATGACATTTAACGGGCATGGCGGCACATGAATTTTATCAACATAAATCTGGCATTTATGACATCTCCTCGCGAATTTAAAGCAATCTGATTCCATCGTCAGCCAGTAGTATCCTGCTCTCAGGATCTTTCTCGTCATGGCATGTCCTCCGCCATGCGTACCAAATGTGCCTTCATGGACTTCTTCCATGAGCATACTCGCTTCTTTCTCATCTACACATCTGAGTAGCACGAGATCATGGTTTCTTTTATACAAAACTCCATCAGGATTGAGATAAAAATTTCCAGACAGCCTCCTCAGAGTCTTCTTATCCTGGGTTGACGCTCTCGCAGGATACTCCTTAGTCATAAGGAAGGTATGGATGTCATGGAACCATGGCTTGCCATCAGCGGCTTCCTCGATCGCAAATACAAATGCAGGTCTATCAAGACGAGAAAGGACAATTCTTGGAGCTTCATTCCAAAAATTGACTTTATACATTGAAGCCAACGTGGCTAAGGCATCAGCCATCTGATTTTCAGCTCTGGGCACATGATGGAGTTCCACTCGATCAAAGAACGGAAGTAGCCTTCTGGCATAGTTCATGTACAGCACCAAATTCGATTGACGAGTCTCCCACTTCCCTTTAATCTGGTTAATCACAAGCGTCGAGTCACCATATACATCTAGGTTCTTGATTCTCAAATCAATTGCCTCTTCTAGCCCCATGATGCATGCTTTGTACTCCGCTTCGTTATTGGTGACCGAAAACGTCAGTCTCGCCGTGAACAGGATGTGGGATCCGTGGGGAGTCGTGATGATCGCCCCAATGCCACTTCCGTAAGAATTAACCGCTCCGTCAAATATCAACTTCCATTGGGATTTCCTATTCGGCCCCTCGTCGGGCAACGGTTCATCGCAATCTTTCACTTTGAGAAACATGATATCCTCATCAGGGAATTCCAATTTCATCGGCTGATAATCCTCGATCGGCTGTTCGGCAAGGTATTCAGACAATACGCTTCCCTTGATGGCCTTCTGGGAAACGTACTGAATGTCATATTCCGTCAGAACCATTTGCCATCTAGCAATCCTGCCCGAAAGCGCTTGCTTCTCGAAGACGTACTTGATCGGATCCATCTTCGAAATTAACATGGTTGTGTGGTTGAGCATGTACTGTCGTAAACGTTTGGCAGCCCAGGCTAGTGCACAACACGTTTTCTCCAGCATCGAGTAACGAGATTCACAATCTGTGAACTTTTTACTCAAATAATAAATGGCATGCTCCTTTCTGCCCGTCTCGTCGTGCTGACCGAGAACACACCCCATACTATTCTCAAGAACTGTCAAGTACATGATAAAGGGTCGTCCGGCCACTGGGGGTATCAAGATTGGAGGTTCCTGCAGATACTGTTTTATCTTATCAAATGCCTTTTGGCAATCCTCGTTCCAGATAATCGCCTGATCTTTCTTTAGTAGTTTGAACATCGATTCACACGTGGCCGTGAGCTGAGAAATAAACCTTGCAATGTAGTGTATTCTGCCCAGGAAACCACGAACTTCTTTTTCTGTTTTTGGAGCTGGCATTTCTTGTATCGCTTTTATCTTTGCAGGATCAACCTCGATGCCTCTTTCACTCACGATAAACCTCAGTAGTTTTCCAGACCGTACTCCGAAAGTACACTTGTTAGGATTCAGCCTCAACCTGAATTTCCTAAGCCTCTCAAAAAGCTTCAGCAAATTAACCAGATGTCCTTCCTCCGTTTGGGACTTCGCAATCATGTCATCAACATAGACTTCAATCTCATGATGAATCATATCATGAAACAAAGTGACCATTGCTCGTTGGTAAGTGGCCCCTGCGTTCTTCAGACCGAAAGGCATTACCTTGTAGCAAAACGTTCCCCAAGGTGTAATAAACGTAGTTTTCTCCATGTCCTCCGGCGCCATCTTGATCTGATTGTAACCGGAGAATCCATCCATGAACGAAAACATGGATAACTGAGCTGTATTGTCGACCAACACATCAATATGAGGCAGCGGGAAATCATCTTTAGGGCTCGCCCTATTCAAATCCCGATAATCGACGCACATTCGTACCTTACCGTCCTTCTTCGGTACAGGCACTATGTTGGCAACCCGCAGAGGGTAAGTAGTGACCGCTAAGAAGCCAGCATCAAGCTGTTTCTGCACTTCTTCTTTGATCTTAACGGCCATATCTGGTCGCGTCCTCCTAAGCTTCTGCTTAACGGGAGGACAATCTTCTCGCAGCGGCAAGTGATGGACCACGATGACGGTATCAAGTCCAGGCATATCTTCGTATGACCAAGCAAAGATGTCACTATACTCTCTCAGCATCTCGACCAATTTCTGCTTGACATCACTCTGCAATGCGGCCCCTATCCTGACGTTCCTGACAAGTTCCTCAGAACCCAGATTCACGATCTCAATCTCTTCTTCGTGAGGCAGAATAACTTTCTCTTCTTGTTTCAACAAGCGGGCCAACTCTTCGGGAAGGTCTTTGTCTTCATCAATCTCTTCTTCGGCTTGATAGATCGGGCAATCGAAGTCGAAGTGAGTCGTAGAAGGTCCAGAGTCGATGTCATCTGCTATGTGGATCCTGCAATAACAAGGGTTAAGCTTAAAATAAGGATATGCAGGTTAGCACAAACCCCATTGCCATTTTATTGTTTTTCAAAACAAACATAAAACAGGAATGACAGAGATCACAATATTTGAATACGAAGAAAAACGCCTTTTGATTTATTGGTAAAATGCATGTACATAATCAAACAAGGCCTTGACAATAAAACCACTATGCCCCGGGTAGGACATAGGGTTGTACAATGATTGGAAAAAGTAAATCATTACTCTTTGCTTGTCATTTGGATGATATCCCTGACGGACCAGTTGTTGAGGATCTCGCCTGGCTTGCTTGGCTGGATCCAAGAGTCCAGGTCGCAGTCACTGTCTCCGCTGTCTTCAGACACTGCGTTGACGCTTTCAAATATCACCCCGCCACTGGTAAACTGGATCGGCCCTTTACCTCGCGACGCACTGCTAGAAGAGGAGGCTTCAGCCGCAGGAGAATACCCCAACCCAAACTTGTCTTGCTTGTTAGGTATCTCTAGGATTCGCCCCCAGCCTGGGGTAGATCCGGCTTGAACAACGGCCCGGGCTTCCTTAAAGGAAGAGAGAGTCATCTCTGGCTTCTCAGTGATCACGGGAGCTACGCTCTTGACTTTGACAACTTCGAACGCTTGACATAGGGTTTCGTGGATTTCCCCATCCATCTCAACATACTTGAAGGACGACAAATGGCTCACCATTATGTCTTCCTCGCCACATACAGTCACGATGCTACCTCCGACGGCGTACTTGAGCTTCTGGTGCAACGTGGAGGTTACGGCACCCGCAGAATGGATCCATGGCCGGCCCAAGAGACAGCTGTAGGCAGGCATGATGTCCATAATGTAGAAGACCGCGTCGAACGTTTCCGGCCCGACTTGGATCGGTAATGTCACTTCCCCGAAAACATGACGTTTGGTTCCATCGAACGCTTTCACAACCAGATCACTGGGTGTGCAAATCAATCCACGAGTATCTAACTTCATCAATGCCTTCTTCGGAAGAACATTGAGTGACGACCCCGTGTCCACCAACACATGAGACATAATCGTTCCCCTACACTCTATCGAGATGTGCAGGGCGCTATTGTGGTTCCTCCCCTTCGGCGTCAGCTCCAGGTCAGTGAATCCTAACCCATTTCCAGCATTCACGTGGGCTACGACCCCTTCCAACTGGTTGACCGATATTTCCTGCGGTACATACGTGGCATTCAACACCTTCAGCAGTGCGTTGCGATGTGCCTCAGAACACAGCAACAGGTTTAGGATGGAAATTTTTGAGGGTGTTTGATGGAGATGATCCACGATCTTGTAGTCACTCTTTTTAATCAACCTCATAAACTCTTCGGCGTCTTTAACAAGTAAGTCTTTTTCTACCCCACGAGGGATCTCTTCAACGACTTTACTCTTCCCTTTATCAGTTGCGTCAGCTTTGTCCGCCTTTTCCGCCACGATCTCAGGTGGAGCAAATACTCTTCCGCTGCGAGTAATTCCGCTAACGCCCACTAGGTTCTCGACAGACGACCCTGATGGTTCCAATTCATACTTCTGTCCGTTGCAGTAGACATCTGCCCCATAGTGCCACGGGACAGCATTGGTGCTTTCGAAGGGTATCGGCCCAGCTTTGGTGATGGTAATTATGGGCGGCCTGGGTGCAGAAATAGTTATCGTCCGGCGAGGGATGGTGATGGTGGCAACCTCATCATCTTGCTTCAGCATTACCTCTCCCGATCCGCTTTCGGCCCTTCGGCTAAATTGCAGGATTCCTTCGGTCATCAGACTTTGAATCCCCTCTATCAACTGTTCACATCCATCAGGACTTGTCGCACAGCCCATACACAGCTCTCCACAACCTGGAAAGAAACCCCTTTTCATCAGCTTAGCTTTAACGAAGCTAAGCGGTGTCTTTAGATCCTTGACGTCAGTCAACAAATCCAAGTTCTCGTCTTCAATAATGGCATTTACCCCACCTCCCCTATGATTCGGCATAGGGTTCTTCGTGACGTTTGGCACATTATCTGAGAAATTGATGATCTTGGCGTCCACCATGTCTTGCACCTTATGCTTGAAGGCTTTGCAATTTTCTATCGTGTGGCCTGGTGCCCCTGAGTGAAACTCACAAGTCGCATTTGCATCATAACCTGGCGGAGGTGCCCCTGTCAAGGGAGCCAAAGTTCTCTTCTGGATCAGCTGTAAGTGGAGCAGAGTCTGTAATAGCTGAGCATAGGACATGGGCGGTGTCTCGAGGTGACGGCTCGATAGAGGTGCCCTGTTCTGATACTTTCTGTACCCTTGTTGATTTGGTTGCTGCTGCTACTGCGGCTGTTGGACTGCTGGGATAGTTATGCTGGCCACCTGCTGGTGAGGGCCTTTACCCTTCCTTCGAGCTTTGGACACGGCGCTCGTCTCTCCTTCCCTCCTTTTGCCACTATAGGGTTTCTTTCCTCCTCCAGCTGAGGACAGATCACCTTGAATTTTCCCCAGTTTGATCCCATTCTCAACGTGCTCACCCATGATAATGAGATCTGAGAAGCTTCCAGACATACTGCTGACCAATTTCTCATAATAAACCCCTGGGAGGGTGGCTACGAACATTTCCACAAGTTCCCGTTCAACCATCGGCGGCTGAACCCTGGCTGCCAATTCACGCCACCGCTGGGCGTATTCCTTGAACCCCTCATTGTTCCTTTGTGACAGATTCTGCAGTTGGACTCGGTTCGGAGCCAAGTCACTGTTATATTGGTAGTGGTGCACGAATGCTTCGGCAAGTTCCTTCCACGTGCGCACACTGGTAGGTTCCAGACTCATGTACCATTCGAGGGAGGGCCCGGACAGACTGTCCTGAAAGAAGTGCATCAGCAACTTCTCGTCTTCAGAGTGAGCTGACATTTTCCGGTAATATGATCTCAGGTGGACGCGAGGGCAAGTGGTGCCCTTGTACTTTTCAAAGTCAGGTACCTTGAACTTGGGAGGCACCTTGAAATCAGCAATCAGTCCCAACTTGGACATATCAACACCCATGGTGTTCAGGTTCTCGAAACTCCTCATCTTGTCCTCGAGTGCCTTGAACCTTAGCCGCGCTTCAGCAGTCAGCTCCCCTTCAGCACCTCTCTGAGAGAACACATCGTCTTGACGGTCTTCTAACCACGGCTGAGGCCCGAACAGATTTCCAACACCTGTGTTGCCGTTGCCCAGCCCAACATTGACATTAGCTTCAAAGTTCCCATTACCGACGCCCGTCATATTACCATTGAGTCCCATGTTAGCTATCACATTGCCGTTGGCACTGCCATTCCCCCCGGTCACGGGGATGCCATTCTGAGGAGTTTCAACGGGTGGAGGAGTTGGCACAGTCCTACCATGGAGTACACCATTGCTGTTGACCCTTGAAATCAGAGGCTGAACCAAGGTTCTGAGCTGATCCTGGCCGTTGGCGATTGCTTGCATGAGCTCCATGAAGCGGTCCATCCTCTCTCGGAGTTCTTGGACGTCAGTTTGCATTTGCTCCATAACTCTGGTTTGATTTGCTCTGGTCGGATAGCAGTGGATAGGTCTCTGATCAATCCTGGAACAACCTGAAACAACCTGTATACACAAAAGGGTTAGAAAAAAAAACAGCAAAGTGCTCGTTATGCAAATGCAAACGTGTGTCCGTGCGTTAGGGAGATTTCCCCCGATCCTAGTGCCTGAGTGCCAGTGCTGATAATAAGAAGTCTGAGTCCAATCATGGAAATAACATCTCATATATATAAAGAAAGCCCATCAAGGCGGTACACAACGTCACTGAGTATAAGCAGAATCAATAGCATGACCTCGACCAACAAGCCTGGTGATGGTCAGCATACAACAACGATCAAAACAAAAGGAATACAAATAGTCAAGCACGGCCACGGGCGCGAAACTCTTCTAACAAATTCCTCGTTTCTGGATGATCAGGCCGAGTGAGTAACCCTTCGACGAGTAATTCCCTCTGCATAATGGTGTATTGGAGACCTTCAGCTGAATCTTCCCATGCTCCTTCACCGAAACAATCTTCTAACTTCCGCTTCTTGGATTCAAACGTCAATTTGCGCTCCTTCAGGTTAGCAAGAGCTTTGTTTAGCAGGCCTTCAGCGGCATATCTGCGAGTGGTTTCTTCATCAAACCTCTTCTCACTAGCCTTCACCTGGGCTTTCAGCTTGGAGATCTGTTGCTTCAGCTTATCTTCCCGTTCTTTGCCGTTGGCTAGGGTGGCTTTCCAATGCTGATTAAACTTGGATATTCTCCGATGCGCTTCATCCAAGTTCTATTACTTAGTGGCCAGTACATCATTGACAGCTTTGAAGTCTCAACCCATGCGCTCGCGCTCAGCTATCTGCTTAGTCAGATTTGTCCCCAACTGGTTCACCAGCTCTGTCTACCTCTTGAAAGAATGAACGGCTTCGCTTCTCTCGCTTCTGAGTTGAGCCAATTCTTTCTCCAGTTCTTCATTTGCCTTTTCAGCTCATCTCTCTCAGCTAACACCTGATTATGCTGCTGAATAGGCACGGTGGTAGGCTCTTCAATCACTGGAGGGTTTTCTGGCTTGGCAGGAGGAAACGACATCCCTACAGCATCTGCTCTGGCTCTGATCCAAGTCACATATGGAGCGTAGGCTTGACTATTACTTTTCCCCAGCAACGGCTTTCCCGGCTTACAGATACCATTCCAAGCGTGTTGAAGCTTAGATAACATATCCCCCTCTAGAAGACCAGTGAGGTACAGAGATTCCTGCACCTCTTCATCCTTCGGCGGAGCTCTCAAAGCATAAGCAAACTGTCGGACCAGAAGAGATGGATTATAGTTTATACAGCCCTTCCTATCAGAGGCACGTTCGGAAACCCACTGCAGCTGAAAATAATCTCAGTACCCAACCTATCTCTCTCAAACCAGGCAATATCCTCCGCTGACAGACTCATCAAACGCTTAGACCACTCAGCTGTGGCTGCAGACAAAGCAAAGGGACCCTTCTTGGGTAGATGACTATCAAGCCATCTATAGAGCAGTGGCACACAGCACGAGACGTTCTTACCCCTTCTGTTCTCGTTTTTGTAGTGGACGGAATGGTAGACATCTCCTATCAAGGTAGGGACTGGATTCCCTGAAGCAAAGATGTGGAAGGCGTCGAAGTCCACAAAGTCAGGCATATTGGGGAACAGAATGATGCCATATATGCACAGAGCAAGGATGGCGTTGAACACGACCCAACATCCATCTTTGGCGCACTGCTGAGCCTTTCCCACTAAGAACTGCAAGGAGAAGCCGGGAACCCTGTTCCAACTAGACAAGACCAACTCGGAGGCGTCCAGATGAAGTGAAGGAGCTAGACTAGCCAGGTCAGGCTCGGCATCCATATGAACAAAAGGCATCTGACTCTTGATAGGCACACCTAACAAATCGATATACTCCTCTAGTGTGGGTGCGAGAACAAAATCCTGGAAAGTAAAGCATCTCAACGGAGGGTCGTAGAACTGCAGCTGAGCGTGCAACCCATTCAGCTCAAACACAGAGGGTTTACGAACCAAACTGAGCAGTTTACCGTAAGACTTTCTGAATTCATCTCTCACAGAATCATCTTCTAATGCAATCAAACCAGTCAGCTGAACAACATCAGGTGTGGGGAGTTTGTAAGCCACGATCTTCCTCAGAGAACCCATAATAGCACAATAGAAGGCAAGAAAACCTGAATCAGGGGAAACGGTACCTGCAACACAGACACACATTAAGGAAATGCAAATGGGTATGCAAAGAAATGTAAAATGCTATCATGCGGCAGGAGATCAAGGCAACTGTGCTTTTGAAGACATGAAGGTTCTGTATCAACAAAACCACAACACTGCTCTGTCAAGAACAACCATAGATCTGATGAGAAGAAAACCCAGATATCGGACCATAAATTTGCTCTGTCAAGAACAAACACACATCTGATAATAAGGACCTCTGATACAGGACTATAAATGTGCTCTGTCAAGAACACATATACATCTGATAATAAGGGCCTCTGATGCAGGACCATAACTCTGCTCTGTCAAGAACAAACATCTCTGAAAATAAGGACCTCTGATACAGGACCATAACTCTGCTCTGTCAAGAACACATATACACCCGATGATGAAAACCTTTGATACCAACAAAACTGATTCACTATCAAGAAAACCAGGTAGTCTGAAGGTTAACGTTTCCTGCAACAAACCCGACCCTGCTCACAGGTATGGACCTATACTGACACAAGTTCGGCATCCTATACGGTCATCAGCGTCACAGACATTCAAGAGGGGTGATACGATACCCAGAAGGTTTGGCATCACCAGCTCCTGAAGCGGCCTCACTCGGCTGAATCCCAAATGATCAGTCCCCAGAGTCGACAATCCTCCAAACCAACAACCCCCTCAACCCAAAGGGTTGAAAAAGAAGTCAACCGGGAGAACCTCGCCTGAGCGTGGATTTCATGAGACACTAGTGCCTGCAAAGCAAGCACGCGCCCACTAATTTCCACAACTAATGCTAGGTACACTCAAGCCTGGGTCTGGCTTCTCACTCATCAGAATGCCTCTCCCACAATAGCACAGATAATCATATCATACTGAAAATAAAATGCGGGAAATAAAACGCGATAAATAAACACAACCCAACAAGTAATCATACAAGCGCTAGGATTGACTCTCGCAGGGGACGTTGGATCCCCAAACTGACTCGCATAAGGGACGTTGGATCCCAGGAAACTATCAAGTCCCCAGCAGAGTCGCCAGCTGTCGCTACCGCGAAAATAAGGTGCCGGCAAAACAGAAGAGTCGCCACCTTTCGTTATTTATCCCTCAGAACGGGAAAGGAAACGATCGGAAAAACCTGACGAAAAGGTATAAGACAAGGTCATCGCAACCGTTGTCTGGGTTCGGGAGTCGGTTACGCAAGGGGAAGGTATTAGCACCCCTCACGTCCATCGTACTCGATGGGATCCACGCTTGTTGTGTTTATCTGACGGGTTGGTTTTATCTATCTACCTATCAAGGCTGGCTTAGAAAAGAAAAGAAAATGACTCGGCAAAGCGTCGCACTTTATGCCTACGTATTCTCATCAGAGAACGAGAAATCAGAGTCAACGTAGTTCGGCTAACTACGGGTGATGGGGGAAGGTGGCTCGCCAATACATCAGTATTGTGCCTACGTACTCTCAACAGGTATGAGAGATCAGAGCTTACGTAGTTCGGGATAATACGGATTACGGGAATTCAGATTCATCTGTTTTATCGAGTAGGGTTAACAAACAGTTCCAGCAGTTTGGCGTACACAGCTCGACCCTTGGAGACTTAGGCGTTACCGTTTGCGATAGAACTGGGAGTTAACGACACTCTTTTCTTCAGAAAAGCTTCCTTTGAATTATGGGCCCACGGGGCAAAAAGGTTTGAAGTTTGTTTTCTGTCTTTTACGGAAGAACTGTTTTTTATGGATGTTTGCAACCAATATCGCACTAGAGACTATGACCTGAGAGTGAATGCATCGCATGTCACCCAAAGGGTGCCATACTAAACATCCAAGTTGTCGAAAAGAAACTCTCCGACAACCCTTTCTCAGATAGCTTAAGGCTCGTAACGTACGACGTCAGTTAACCTTTATTACTGTATTTTGATTTGTTTTGAGATGAGAAGAGAACAGGCTCAACTAAAGGGAGACTATCAAGTCCTACTGTTGTCATGCCAAGGATTCATCCTATGGTTGAAGTTTGAAACAGGGAACTCCTAGAAGTTATCATGCATAGGTTTCAACCTAAAGTTCTAATCATCACTTCCTTATCAAAGGAAGTGAGATTCCTAGGGGGTCATGTCAATGATAAACAGAACCAGATAAAGCATCAGCTTAAATAGTAAACAGTAAACAGATATAAAATGCATGCAATGCAAGTGAGGGAGGAAATGTGTGTGGGGCATCAGCCTCCACAAGCTCATCTCAACCTCAAGCCATATATGAATAACTGTAATCATACAGAATAATAAAATGCTATCAAGCAAACTAGCATAACTGCAATCATACAGAGGAATAAAATGCTATCAAGAAAATCATAAACCACATAGGCAAGGGAGCAGGGCTCTACCGAATACCCGCAAGCAAAGCCATACAGTAAAAATACAAGTAGAGGGAGCAACTCAACCTCTAGTGCAATCATGCTCCTAGCTTACATCAGTCTAGATATGAACTTATTCTAATGCATCAAGCAAATCAAACAAGTCACATCAATACAGTTGCACAGAAAGAAAACAGATAGGAAAGGAAACAGATCAACAGCTCCCACAGCTTCACAGCAAAGCAAACTTCTGACAGCAGACCAGTCTTCAGACTTCAACTACTCTTCAAGGCTATCATCTCCAATAGCAAGTATCAACTTGCTTCTACAAGCTTCTAACACATCAAACATAAGTATCAACTTATTCCCTCTTCTCCAAGCCTCAGCTCTTCAGTCAATTCCACCTTCAGGCTTCACCCTAATATCAAGTATCAACTTGGCTCCCTCAGACTCTCAGTGCATCAACATAAGTGTCAACTTATCCTTTGTCCTTCAAGACTCAGCTCTTCACTCAATCTCGATTTGATCTTCTTCACAAGTGTCAACTTGGTCTTCAAGCTTCAGCTCTCTCTTCTTTACCAGTATCAACTTGTTCCTCTTCATCTACAAGCTTCAGCTTCACAAGGTTATCTCCAAACACAAAGAAGTATCAACTTCATCCTTCAATCTTCTTCAAGCAAGGAACTCCATCCTATAACAAGGGAGAAAGATGCATCCATCAAGAGCAAAGTTGGGATAATTGGTAGCAGAGTGAAGACCAAAGGTCACCACCAAGCATCCTATCATCAGAGAAAGGGACCCTCAAAGGTTCTACCAACTTGCAAAGAGCCACACATCCTACCAAAGGAGGGATGAGGCCTTTACAAGGGGACCTTACATCATAGGGAATAATGGAAGTGATCAACATCATCCATGTTTATGAAGGAAGAGAATCTATCTAGAAGCTCTGCCTACAAAACCCTAATCTTAACACCTAAACAAAACTACACCAAAAGAAGGGAAGATCCTCACATCCAAGCCTCTTCAAGCAATCCAATGCATCTTCAACTTGTCTTCAACATCATCCAAGAGAAAGAGAGAGAAAACCCTAATCTAAGGGAACTAAAGAAGTCAATCTAGTTGAATTAGTGCCTCAGAATCATCTAAAACTAGCACTTAAACTAAAATCAAGCAAAAATAGTAAACTTCATTGAAAATTCCTACAAAAATTCCTAAGGGACCCTAATTCAATCATGAATCTATCCTACAAAAATCAGAGGTTGAATCATCCACCAAGTCCTAAAAATAAAATCCAAATCACAAGGTATCAACCATAAACCCTAAAAATGGAGCTCCTAAAGGTTTCAACCTAAACTGCCACTTACATTCATCACAAAAATGTGAGAAAAATCTATGGGGAGCATGCATATCTATGCTAACTGTTGCACCCTAAAATTTGACCAACCGGTTCTCCTATCTGACTCGTGGTTTAAATTCATATTCACAAATCAGACGCATGATATTTGTGCACAGACAGAGGATATCAGAGTTACAATTTGGGTTTCATTTACCGGATATTTCAGATCCAGTTCAGATCATCAGGGTTTTATTTTCGGGAAATTGTGCGCTCCTCGGTGTTTTCAGCGTACATGGTGGTTTTTGAGATATTCTGATGCCAGGGGTTTATTGTTTGATTCGATCTGGTCTCGCGCACTCTTTTATGGTGGTCATTTGCATTTGTCTGCATTTTTTAGGGTTTAATAGCCTTTTGCGGATTTTTAATAGGCTTTTTTAGATTTTTTAGGATTTAAATAGATTTGTTAACATTTTTTAAATAGTTTAAATCTTTTTCTAGAGCTTTATAGATTTTTTTAGAATTTAAATAGGTTTTTAATATTTTTTTAATAGCTTTTAAATGTTTTTTAGAGTAATATAGAAAAGAATATAGATTTTTCTTTTATTGTAATAGGAATTTAATAGTTTTTTAAATAGAAATGAATAGAGTTTGTTTTAATATAGATTTAATCTTTTAATAGATTTTTCTTTTATTAGTTTTAAATGGGATTTTAATGGATTTTCTTATAGAATAAATAATATAGATCTTATTAGAAGTAGTAGAGTTTTAATGATTTTTTAGATAATGGGAGTCATTAGGGTTTTATTTTTAGACATAGACTTTAATCTAGATAATAAGAAAATAATGGTCCTTTTTCATTAGCTTAGAGGTTAGTGGAATTATTAGAGATTTATTAGTTAGGGTTTAATAGTGGTTAAGTTTTAATTGTTTTTTTAGAATTAATTAGGATAGATTAATTTTCATTTTAGATCTAATTGAAGTTTAGAATTAATTAGTCAGTTTTAATTAGTTAATTAGTTTAGATCTATAATCAAGTTTTAATTGTGGTTTAGTTTTTTTAATCCACTTTCATATTAATCCTCCTAATTCAGTTTTTTTTTTGTAGAGTTTTCTTATTAATTTCGTGGGCCCAGAAGCAGGTTTTTTTGGAGGCCCAGTATTCAGTCCAGTTTTGTTTGTTTTTGTCCAAAGAGAGTGACACTTGTCACTATAAAAACGATCCACGCGTTCACCCATGGGGCCTACCACCTCACAGTTCTGAATCACCCTTGCATTGACACCTCACCCACTAACCCCATCCTTCTGCCACTTGTCACCGCGCCACCCCCCACCGGAAACTCCACCGGCCGGCATGCAAACTCCTTCCGGCCACCTCCAACCAATTCCGGTCGCCGTCTAACCCGCCGGAAACTGCAGAAAACCCAGAATTCTCCCCTCTTCTTCTTCCTCCCCCTTCCTCCTCCGTCCAACTTGATCAATCTCCTCACCGGAAAATCCAAACACCGCCGGAAACTTCAAGAACAATTTTCCAGAATACGTTCAAACATTCATCGTCTTGCCCAGATTTCTCCAGAACACATCCATCTTCATCGTTCTTCAAGAACAATTTTCCAGAATCACCATCCACCTTCATTGTTCTTCAATCTCTCCCCAGAAAATCATCATTTATCATCATCGATCATCAAGAACTTCGCATGTTCTTCGTGAATTCCCCAGAATCTTCATAAACCAGAACAAAGTTCTTCACCAAGCAATCAGATTCGCCAGGAAATTTCCAGAACACGAAGAAATGCCTTCATCGCAAACCAACCGGTCCTTCAAGATCGTCACTACTCCATTCGTCGCCATCAACACCTTCAAGGATCTTCAGAGCGTTCATCAGCGAGACTCCAGATCTTGAGTTCTTTTCAACACGACTCGTATTCCACATCCAGGTACGTCGTTCTTGGATCCTTGCTCGCATCTCGTTTTGATCATCGAATGTATGGATTCATCTTGTTTCAGATTGGAGTCTAGGTTGAGTTTAGGTTTGAGTTAGGGTTTGGTTAGATTTAGGTCAGATATGAGTTGCAGATCTTGTTGGGTTCTTGAGAGGAGTTTCAGAGAAGAATTTCGTTGCAGGCGGCGTTAGGGTTTGTTGTTGGTGAACAGTGTTCAGATGGTTGTAGAAGAAGATAGGTTTTGTTGTGTGATCGTGTGGATTAGGGTTTCAGTTGGGCCCAAGCCCAAGTTGGTTTTGCTGATAGCACATACCATTTACTCGTTCAACCCCCCCCCCCCCCCCTGTGTGAGAGCTGAAGGAATTCTGGATTGGGCCTTGGCCCTGAGTTGCTAGGCGCACCCCCTAGTGTGGGCCCAGTGAAAAATAACTAAGAATCAGTACTATTCGCCCCCCCCCCCCCCTGTTTTGTTCCTTTTTATTTTCTTTTTAATTTTCTTTGTTTTGAATCATGATAGAAAAAATAGTATAAAAAATAGCAGAAAAATCCAATTTAACCCATTCTTTTTTCCATATGTTCATAATTCAATGTAGAATTTTATAGTACAAAAACATTAATTTGATCATGCATTTTATTTTTATTTGGCATTTTTGCCTTTTTATTGATATTGAATAATTGGTTTGTGGCACGTCTGCCTTGTTGATTTTAGTTCTTTCATCTGGTAATGGATTTTGCTTTGGTTTTTTAGTATGTTGCACTAGACTAATGCATGTTCCCCATAGATTTTTTAGAGGTTGATTGATATTGTTTTAGGGTTAGAGAATAGAGACCTCACAACTTGTTGGTAACCCTTGACCACTCATATATTAGGGATTGTTTAGTAGCCTTAGAAGTTGACTTAGGCTTTGAGATTGGATCTTGGGATCATAGAGCCATGTAGGTTTCCCCTAGATTTTTGGTAGATTTTTATAGGGTGTTCTGTTATTTTTGTTTGAGTCTGAGAATAGGAGAAGTCTTGATAGGCTTCTGACTTTGAAGTTCAACTGTGGTTGAACTTCAGAGATAGTTTCTGGTGGTTTGAGGGCCTGTGGTTTCTTCGTGAAGATGGAGGCTGGATGAAGTCTTGTTGGAGCTTGCAAGAATGCATGGATTGAAGACCTAGTCTAGTGGCTTACCCTCTGTTTGTGAGGTTTGAGATCCTGAAGTTTGAAGGAAATTTATAGTACTTTCCTGAGGAAGGCACTATGGATGTCTTTCATTCTTTCTTATCACCTCTTTCTCAAGTATCCAATGATGTTGGAGCCTTCATGTGAGTTTAGTTTCTCCTGAGGAGGAATGTAAACTGATCACAGTTGTCGAGCCACACGGGATACGGTTCCTAAGTGGAAGCCTCCAAGTACTTTCCTGAGGAAGGTCCTATGGGTCTGTTCACTTAGTTCCCTTAGTTCATCTAGGATTTCTCAAGTATCCAATGATGTTGGAGCCTTCATGTGAGTTTAATTTCTCCTGAGGAGGAATGTAAACTGATCACAGTTGTTGAGCCACATGGGATACGATTCCTAAGTGACAGCCTCCTAGTACTTTCCTGAGGAAGGTCCTATGGGTCTGTTCACTTAGTTCCCTTAGTTCATATAGGCTTTCGTAAGTATCCAATGATGCCAGAGCCTTCATGTGAGTTTAGTTTCTCCTGAGGAGGAATGTAAACCGTTCACAGTTGTTGAGCCGCATAGGATATGATTCCTGAGTGGTAACCTCCTGGTACTTTCCTGGGGAAGGCACTATGGGTTTGTCTGCTTAGCTCCCTTTCTTTGGTAAGCTTGTTTTGAAGCTTGAAGACTGGGATTGATTTCGCTTGTGTGTAGGGTTTTTCTTAGAGTTTTGCTTAGAGATTTGATTAGGGTTTTGCGTAGAGCTTTGTTCAGGGGTAGATCAGGGGTTTGTTTTAGGGTTTTGTTTAGGGGTCCTGCTCAGGGTTTTGTTTAAGTTTTAGATAGGGGCTTGTCAGGCCGGTTTGCCTTCTCTTTGTGTTGTTTGACTTGTGTGGTGCTGTGTTGCATTAGACTTAGGGTTTCATCTAGATATTTCTGAGGTAGGTGCATCTTAGAAGTAGGCTTTGTGTGCATAAGAAGTTGAGGTGGTCCTCCTTCTGCTTGTTTGTTATTGAGTGGCTTTGCTTGCTGGTATTTGGTAGAGCTGAGCTCCCTTACCTCTGTGGTTTGCGGCCTTTGCGCCTTGTTTGTTTGGTTGTTGCATTCATGCATATTTCCAGTATTTCTTTACTTCGCAGTTGATTCCTGTTTGCTGTTTAGTCCTGTTGCCATGATCCCTTAGGAGCTCTAACTTCTCCGCTGCGGAGGAGTTATGATAGACATTAGGACGGTCAACCAGGCATGATAACATTAGGTAGATTCCCCTTTTCAGCCATAGTTTTAGGGTGTCTTTTCCCTTTCTCAGCAATAGAAAACACTTGAGTAGCTTGTGTCGTAGTTAGCCGAACTACAGCTGCTCTGATTTCTCGTACCAGACGAGAATATGTAGGCATAGGATGCGATGTCCTAGCGAGCACACTAACAACTGACCTTTTATTCTCTCGCGGCTGTGCGATCGAGACTTTCCCACTGACGACTGATTGTTTCCCCTTTCTCTTGCCCGAGTGCATTTGAGACCAGACCGTAGTTGTAGGTTCCCGAACCTTTAAAACCAGTTTGTTTTCTCACTGCTGTGTGAGAACCCCCTGTTTAGTCGTAGTCAGTCGAACTACGTTTGCTCTGATCTTCCATGCAGTGTGGAAGTACGTAGGCACAGGACGCGATGTCCTGGCGAGCAACTTTCCCCCGTTTAGACGTAGGTAGTCGAACTACGTTGACTCTGACTTTCCCATTGCACGAGGGAGTACGTAGGCCCAGAACAGCGTATGTTTTGTCGAGTCCTGTCCTTTTCTTTTCTTTTCAGACTGACCATTAGCGTAGATAGATAAACACACCCTTTTCCTTAAACACCAAGCGTGGATCCCGTCGAGTACGACGACGTGAGGGGTGCTAATACCTTCCCTGTGAGGGGGATTGGGTTATTGCAGGAAAACTGGCCTTCAGAAACCATGATTCAGTATTTATCAGACGGTGTTCTTGATTCATCTCCAGGTGTGTTGTTTGGATCAGATGGGTTTCTTATCTGAGGTTGATACTATTATCAGATGGTTTTCTCGTCAGATACAGAGGTTCAGATGGATTTCTTACCAGGGGATTGGTATCTTGAGTATCAGATGATAGTTAGTGTCATGAAGTTCTGGTGACCGTGGTGGTTTTCTGTTCTTGATATCACAGAGATGTTCCTCTTCAGGCTGCAGCATAAGCCCCTGTGTTCACAGATTGCATTATTTATCATATTGCATCATTGCATTACCATTTGCATCCAACTAACGTGTGTGTATTGCAGGTACATATTTTCCCTCCCAGTTCTGGTGTTGGTTTCCTAGCAAGACATGGAAGCCATGAAGAGAGTGTTGCCCTACAAGTTCCCGTCTCCAGATATCAGTCTGTTATCAGAGTTGATTACTATTGCTAAGAAGAGGGTGATGGGAGATTTCAGGAAGACGTATGGGAGAATCTTGAATTATGTTTACCAGCCCTCGGCTTACGAGATCAGCGGCATTTACACCCTGTTGCAGTTTTATGATGCGGAGCTTAGGTGTTTCGTATTTCCTGACTTTGTTTTGGCTCCTACCCTGGAGGAGTATTCTGCACTCTTGGATATACCGATTCGCGAGCAGATGCCTTTCTATCGTACGGACGCTAAGCCTAATCTGGCTGAGCTTTCTGATATCCTGCACTTAAGAGAGTTTGAGCTGACAGGGAAGATGATCAGAAGAGGAGATGTGTGGGGATTTCCGTTGGATGTTTTGGTGGAGAAGGCTCGGGAGTATGCCAAGAAAGGTGGCTGGGTTGTTTTTGACGCCATCCTTGCTGTATGTGTTTATGGCATCGTATTGTTCATAAACATTCCTGATTTTGTTGATGCAGATGCTTTCTATATTTTGGCTGCAAAGAACCCAGTTCCTACCTTGCTGGGAGATATCCACCATTCCACTCATTACCAAAATGAAAAACGGCGAGGAAGGAATGTCTCTTGCTGTGTACCTCTACTGTGCAGGTGGTTCGCCAGTCACATGCCGAAGTCAGGGCCTTTTGTCACTTCTATTGATTCTTTAGGATGGCCTGAGCGCTTGATGGGGTTGACTTCTGAGAATGTGGTGTGGGTTAACGAAGAGGTATTCGGAGTTGAGGTCATATTCAGATGCGAAGGATTCCCTAATGTTCCTTTAATAGGAAGGAAAGGGTGTGTCAATTACAACCCTTCCTTATTGATCAGGCAGTTTGGGTATGCACCTCAGGGAGCGCCGAAGCCCGAGGAGATACAGGAATCTCTGTATCTCACTGAGGCAATAGGGAAAGAGATGTTGATCAAGCTTGAGAAAGCGTGGAAGAACCTGCATAAGAGAGGGAAGCCTTCAGGTAGCAGAGGGGGTACTCGAGTTCTTGGTCCGTATGTGGAATGGATTCGTGAACGAGCTACGAAATTCCTTATGCCTTATCCTGCAATTCAGCCATTGTATCCATCTCCGGTGGAGGAGCCCACCACTATAGACATGCAGGTATACAAGCAGCTGATGGCGGAGAAAGAAGAGCTAGCAAAGGCTAAAGAGGCTTTAGAGAAAGAGAATGCCCAGCTTCGTCATGAAAAGATTGAAACAGGATATTTTTCCAAGCAACAGGCCGAAACTCTGAAACATCTGAAGACTACTTTATTGGAGTTGACTGAAACCAAGAAGCGTCTGGAGTTAGATGTAGACTCAGTTAGCAGTGTATTGGCTACTAAGAAGCAAGAGCTGGAAAGGGCCTACACGAAGCTAGCTAAGTTCAGAGAGCACTGGGATCTCACTATGGCCAAACGCAAAGAACGGGAAGAAGAGCTAAAGACACAGGTTGCTCAGTTGGGAGAACAGGTTAAAGCAAAGACTGAAGAGCTTGAAGAAGAAGCATGTCGTCGATACGAGGCCGAACGCAAACTGATTGATGCCATGAAGAATCTGGAGGATTGTCAGCGCAGAGCAGACATCAAGAGGCCCAAACCTGGGGAGGGTGCCCATGATAAGGCTTGGGAAGACTTTGTCAGAGATATCCAGGGAACGGTCAGGAAGAGGGATCAGTAGATAGAAGGCTTGATTTATCGACCGGATCACGCAGAGATGAAGAAGATGGTCGAGGATTTCTGCGACCGTACCCGCACTTGATTTCTCTCTTGTATTCTGTATGTTGAGATCACCACCAGACATGTTGGTTGGGATCCTCCTTTATCATATCAGTTGTATGGAACATAGTTGTGTAACGTCTTGACAAGACTGTCATTCCAATAAATATATGAGGGTTTTTCTAAATATTGTCTTTATGGTTTATCTTGTCTTGCTACACTGACACTGGAATTGGAGGGGAAATATCTCCAATGCACACATGCACGTTAGCATTTTTGCATTTCTGTATGCATAATTCATATTGCATAGCATTTCGCTAGCTGGCCAAAGCACTTATTCAGCCTTTGTTTTCACCAGAGGGTGATTCTCGGGGGATTGTTCGAGGCAAGAGTGGAGCGTTGAAGACGACCAAGGGGTTGAAGCAGAGTTGAGCAGAATCAAGCAGTGTAGTCAGTTACAGGTAATTGATAGCTATGTCTGAAGGCAATTTCCAGGCTCCTAACACCTTGACAGGGTTTACTATGGCGTCCAGTCCTCGGTATGATTCTATGGAAGACTTCCCGCAAGCGAACAACCTTACTGCAGACCAAGTTGTACAGCCTACTGTTGAGAACCGAGATCGACATAAGCAGTTTGTTGCCCGAAATGAATGTCCTCCTCCTGTTAACAATCAAGGTGCTGTTTTCCCTGAGAGGAATCCATGCCGAGGTATCCCGGTGGCCAGGAATATAGATCCAAGAGCTCTTGAGATGGATAGAAAACTCTGAGCATTGGAAGAAGGAATGAAAGCCTTGAAAGTGAAAGATGCTGTTAACCTGGATGCTGTAGACATGTGTTTGGTCCCTGATCTGGTGTTGCCGTACAAGTTCAAAGTGCCGACATTTGAGAAGTACACGGGAGATAGCTGTCCGAAGATGCATTTGATGATGTTCTGTCGAAGAATGATTGCGTTTGTGCGAGATGACAAGTTGATGATCCATTGCTTTCAGTATAGTCTGACTGGAGCATCCTTGAGGTGGTATGTGCAATTAGGGAGTAATCAGATTCGATCATGGGTGGATTTAGCCAGAGCTTTCATGAAGCAGTACGATTACAACCTGGATTTGGCTCCTAGTCTCGTACATCTGCAAGAATTATCTCGGGTGGAGAATGAATCATTCAGAGGATATGTCCAAAGATGGAAAGAATTAGCTGCTAGTGTTCAACCACCGCTTCAGGAAAGAGAAATGGTTGACATCTTCTTGGGTACTCTGAAAGGCCATTATTATGACAAATTGTTCGGTTGCACAAGCTTTGTGGGCCTGATGAGAATGGGTGAGCTTGTTGAGAGAGGACTCAAAAGTGGAAAGCTTTGAGATGTTCCTTATATCCCAGTTGATAAGAATGAGTCAGTTGTCAGTTCTCAAGAAGAGTGGGAAGGAAATGACGTCGTCTCAGAATCTCTAGCATCTCAGGACCGGTTTTCAGACACTTCAAGTCAATGGTCATCCTGTCGTCGGTCGCGTCAGCACGCCCCACGAAGACCAAGGAAACCTGAAAGGCAGTTTACTCAGCTACCGGTGTCGTACAGTCAGTTGTTGCCAGATCTGGTCAGAAGTGGATTGATAGTGCCGAAAGAGACTAATCCAGTGATTCCACCGTATCCTCCAGGTTTTGATGCCAGCGCCCGCTGTGAGTACCATGCTGGGGTACAGGGGCATTCAACGAATGATTGTAAGGTGCTTAGAAGTCAGGTTCAGGATCTGTTAGACTCTAACCGGATTTTCATCACGCCCCAGGGTTTTGTTCAGATTAACGAGTCTCCGTCATCCGGTTGTGTGGGTTCGTCAGTTAATGTCATGAAAGACTCCACGGAAAGTGTGTGTTCTGAAGAATGTCAATCGGAGAGTTCGGTTGGATATGGGAGAAGTTTCTAGAAGTTTCGGTGCCGGGTGTCGCATCTATTTTCTCTGCTGACCCGTTTAGCTTTTGTGCATTAGTATTTGCTGACCACCACCAGGATTGTTGGTTGGGGTCATTGTATTCGTACTCGTTTACGCTTACGTGCTGCTTTTGTTGGTTGTACATGTGTGGGAGATGTTCGTCTGTGTGCTTATAGCTTGAGTTTCTCTTTGCCTTGTCATGAATATGGGTTTGCTTTCTGCTTTGCATTATCATTTAACAGGTACATCAGAACCGTAGGTATTATTTCCTCATCGTCCAGTTTGTTGCAGGAATTCCTTCAGAGATATGGAACAGAATCAGGTTGAATTGATTGAAGTCCGAAGCCAGCTGGGGCAGATGATGAGAGACATGCAAGAGATGCGTTTGGAGCAGAAGATCCTCAAAGAGGAAAATAGTCAGCTGAAGACCCAAATGAGCTTGATCATGGAAGTAGTCAAGAATGTGCTTAGGAAAGAGGATGATCAGCTATTTGAAGCCGCAGTGAAAAAGCTCGTGCCACCTGTGGAACCTGAGCAACAGCAACAAAAGATGCACCCGGCTCAACGGAGGATTCAGGAGGGGAAGCCAAATAGGGTATTTGAGGCGCCACCTTCAACGTATGCTGAGCTCTTGCAGACTTTATTGAGGTTTAATCTGGTTGAGAAGAGAACGTTGGACCCACCCACAGGAGCGCTTCCTCACGGGTACGATACCAGTAAGCAATGTGAGTTTCATTCTGGGGAACTCGGACATGACATCGAGGGTTGTCATGCTTTTAAGCACAATGTTCAAGACCTGATTGACTCAAAAGATATTGAATTCACGCCGAGCGGCGTAGCTGTACGTATTGCTCCTGTCTCAGTCGATGCTAAGATGACGGATGTTTCTAAAGCTGTAGTGGGTCAGAAGCGTATCCTGGACTCCATGGTGTCAGAATCTCCATGCCCACAACTGTTGCCTATTCCTGGGGCAGATCTGAGAAAGAAAATGGCTAAGCATAAGGAGTGCCTTGATCAGTACAGTGAAAGTCAAGAAACCGATGTTGTATTTGCTACGAAGGGTGTTCAACCGTCAACCCGATTCCAGCGACGACAGCAACAATCTCAACAGTGGAAAAGGCAGCAGCATCCCAATCAGCGAGGAGCTCAAAATTAGAGGCCATTGGGGGTATTTAAGGTGCCTCCGATGCCATACGCCGAACTTCTTCAGGTGTTGCTACGATTGCAGTTGGTTGAGAAGAGGAAGTTAGCTCCGCTGACAGGTACGCCTCCAGCAGGTTATGATATCAAGGAGCGCTGTGATTTCCATTCGGGAGCACCGGGGCACAACATTGAAGATTGTCTGGCCTTCAAGCACAAAGTGCAGGATCTACTTGATAGTGCAGCAATCAGCTTCGGGCAGGAAGGTCCCAAAATCATCTGAATGAGGAGAAGGGGCTCTATAATTTGGTGGGGTCGCTGAAAGCAGATCAGGACAGCTTCGGATTGCCTCTAATAACTGATTGTGAAGATAGTTGGTTCAGCAGCAGGACAGATGTGAAAGCCCGGTTCTAGGAAGCTGGCATTTTTCTTTGTTTTATCTTGTCATTTCTTTACATTTGTAGTTTCTTTCCTGTTTAAATCGCAATCTTGTTTGTAAAACTTGTTGTTTTCATTCAATTGATGATAATGAAATAAATATGCATGTTTTGATTAAATTCATTCGTGTTCACTAACTGTTTTTACAAATGTCCAACGCCTGGTTAGGAGGAATCTGGGGAGGATGACGAAATGAGCGACATGCAACTTCCGATATTATATGCTTTTGAAGTAAAAACCTGCTGATGATGTACAGGCATTGTTTCGAATCCCTAAACATCGGAGATATAAGGAAGATAATCCCTTGTCAACCCCTTTGAGCCTAGTAGTAGGAGTTCTTTCTGAAAACGAAAAACCCTCCAACTTTAACCTGGGGCAGGGTAGGTGTTAGCTAATTTGGCCGAGCGTTCAAATCGCAAAAAGAGTGTCCGTTCGAGGATCAATCACACCCCTAGAGGTCGTGCCTAAAAAACCATAATGGTTAAATCAAGAGTGAAACAGTCACATCATTCCCCAAAGAGTCAGACAACCAGCGTCACACGACTTGTTCGAAAAAAAAGAGAAAGCAAAAAAAAATCAAAAGCCCGCTAAGTCAAGAAAAGAAAACAATTGACCTAGGCAAAAATGAGGGCATCCCGCTGGACTTAAAAAGCAAAAGAAACTCAAAAGGAGTCAGTCCAGGAAAAAGTTAGGGATATGAGAAGAAAAAAGATGAAAGAAAAATCCTCAAATGAGATACGAGTCGTGTGACCTCAAGTGTCAAAGGCAAAGAGTGAGTGGTTGTCACTCCAAAAACTCATGGTTTCTCGAACCATTACTCCTATCTGTCAGCCTCCGAGAGGTGAGCGCTAAGGTCGAATTAGCTGAACGTAGGATAGGAGAACATCAAGGAGAATGGGTGGGTTAAAATAAGCTTTGAGCCTTTGTCCTTTCCTTCAAAACCGTGAACCTGACCACGTTATAACCTTCAAAAGTCCTAATTGAAGCAGGTTATTTCGAAAGCATACTTCGGTAAAGGTCGCGTCGATTCTGACTCCTTAAAGGGTTCCTCTTACCATGTTGGTACTGATGTTGATAAATGTTTTGTGCATTTTATGCTATAAACTGTTTTTCCCTTTTCCCAGTGAACAGATTGGATGTCAAAGTTGTCATATGTGTTGCATTAATATGTCTTTTATGCAGAACAACTTGTTTTACTTGCGAGTAAGCGCTTGACAGCAGGAGAGTTCCCTACAGTGGAAAGGTATGGTCAAGATAGAATGCAGAACGCCCGAATGTTCCGAGAGCAGGGGCAAGCTATTATCGTGAGCCCCAGTCAGGTCAGCCTTTCGAAGTCAGTTACCCTGGGGCAATCAGGTTGAGATTCGGTAAATACCCTGTAGTCGGGGGCACTACTCTGAATCAGATAATCAGGGGCAAGGTCATTGCAGTCAGGGGCAGGCCATCTTAAGAGCGCAAAAGTTCTTTATTCGAGAAGCATTTGAGGTGAAGTATCTCTCCGAAGTTCAGAATGCTGGGGCATTTCATATCAGACCGTCAGGGTACAGATTTTCAGACTTCCTTTCGAGGACTATCCCCACAGAGATCCCGCAAGCTGGGGCATATCAGAAGCGAAGGGGTTTGTTCTTCTCCGTATCGGCAGAGTTATTCAGAGTTATTCGAGCAGATTCAGCCAATTTTTCGAGTGAGAGACGAATGTCGGGAAGTCGTGTTACTATCCTTTGACTCTTCAACCAGGAGATTGTGTAGGCAGACAGAATGTTTTCCAGCGTCAGTTGTACCTGACCCATCACAGATAGCCTAAAAGCACAAATCCATGTTGGCGATCACTGTGAGGCCCATCCGTGTTGGCGCATCAGTTTCCAAATCCAATCTTCGGCAGTACGCGGGAAGGCTCCGTCTATTTTATCCAGCAAAGTCCAATTTTTCAGTGGCACGAGTAAGCTATCCCCCAGAGAAGTCCAATCATACTTGGCACATCTGCTACTCCCCAGCAGAGCTATATTCCCCAGCAGGGTGTTACTTTAACAAGGTTTGGTTAAGTTCCCAAATTCCCCAACGGAGTTGATTTCACTCTTCCAGCATTTATTTTGCTGGAATAATTCTGTGGTATCCGGGTTGTCCCCAGCGGAGTTGGCTTCGTCTGCAACATTTATTTTGCTGAAGTGATTTTCTGTACCAGACTTTCTCCAGCAGCCCGAGCCTGCATTAGCATATTGCATATCATCATATTTGCATCATACTTGCATTTCTTTTTTCCAATGCGTGGCATTTCCATCCTGAATGGAGCATTACGCCATAGAAAGATTCAAACATATGCATATGCATATGAAGCATAAGCCAGGGTTTCTATCAGCCTCATATGGCGCGTGAATTACTCTGTGATCAGTTCAGGGGCATTCATCCAGCAGCAGTGTTCAGACAGTTCAGCAGTTTGGTCGTATTTTCAGATTATACAACAGTTATGCTTTGATCAATCAGTCATCTGGTATCGACAGACGTTTCTTCCTGTCGATTCATATTGACGATGTGTTCCTCCAATAAGTGGATTTCTCCGTCTATCAGTAGACGTCTTGAGTTTGAATATGGCGTTCTTCCCGTCTATCAGTAGACGATGTGAAGTGTCAGTTGATTTTTTAGTGGGGTTTCATAGTGGGTTTCCCAAGCAGGTGGCTTTCTTTCCATCTATCAGTAGACGATGTGAAGTTTCAGATGAGTTTCCAGCGGGTTTCTTATCGTTAGATCATACAGATGGTGTGTTTCCCCAGCGAGTCTTCTCTGGCTATCTTTAGATGTTGAAGGGTTTCAAAGTGATCTTTCGGATAGTGGTTTTCTTTCTGTGTATTGGATGAGATGACATTTCAAGAGGATTTTCCTGATTGTCGATTCTTATTGACGACATGGCTCTTTGAAGGTGGTTTTCTTCCCGTCGGTCCATACTGATGATGTGGCCCCTTTAAGGATATTGTTCTTTCCATCAATTCCCGTAGGCGAAAGGATTCTGAAATTTGATGGATGGTCCCGAGTATTGAATTATGGGTGTCTTCCCGTCTATCCTTAGACGATGTGAGTATTCGATTTGGGTGTCTTTCCGTCTATCCTTAGACGATGTGAGTATGGATTTTGGGTGTCTTTCCGTCTATCCTTAGACGATGTGAGTATTTGAAGCAGGGTGTCTTGCCGTCTATCCTTAGACGATGTGAGTATTGATTTCGGGTGTCTTACCGTCTATCCTTAGACGATGTGAGTATGATTGATGGGTGTCTTTCCGTCTATCCTTAGACGATGTGAGTATGGATTTTGGGTGTCTTCCCGTCTATCCTTAGACGATGTGAGTATTGAATTTTTCCTTCGGGATTATGGTTGTCTTTCCGTCTATCATTAGACGATGTGAGTATTCGATCAGGGTGTTTTCCCGTCTATCCTTAGACGATGTGAGTATTGAATTTTTCCTTCGGGATTATGGTTGTCTTTCCGTCTATCATTAGACGATGTGAGTATTCGATCAGGGTGTTTTCCCGTCTATCCTTAGACGATGTGAGTATTGAATTTTTCCTTCGGGATTATGGTTGTCTTTCCGTCTATCCTTAGACGATGTAAGTATGGATCAAGGGTGTCTTCCCGTCTATCCCTAGACGATGTGAGTATTGGTTTACAGGGTGTCTTCCCGTCTATCTTTAGACGATGTGAGTATATTTCTCTTCCTGCCTATTAGTAGGCGATATGAGAAGATCAGGTGTTTTGCTGCAACCCTCGGGTTTTGTTATTTGGGATATCACAGGTAATTGGCGTTAAAATCAGGAGTTCTTTACCAGATGATTGATCAGTTCGTTGCCGTAATGATTGGACTCGGTTCTGGATTTTATTCCCCAAGCAGTTTTACAGTATATTTTCTGCGGTTGGCAAATTTTCGGGTTTTATTGGTATTCAACCGTCTCGTACCTCCGAATGTTTGAAGGCTGAGCGCTCTTCAACCCTTCAGGTCCAAGTCGCTTGAATAGGGGCAGCTGTTGCACCCTAAAATTTGACCAACCGGTTCTCCTATCTGACTCGTGGTTTAAATTCATATTCGCAAATCAGACGCATGATATTTGTGCACAGACAGAGGATATCAGAGTTACAATTTGGGTTTCATTTACTGGATATTTCAGATCCAGTCCAGATCATCAGGGTTTTATTTTCGGGAAATTGTGCGCTCCTCGGTGTTTTCAGCGTACATGGTGGTTTTTGGGATATTCTGATGCCAGGGGTTTATTGTTTGATTCGATCTGGTCTCGCGCGCTCTTTTATGGTGGTCATTTGCATTTGTCTGCATTTTTTAGGGTTTAATAGCCTTTTGCGGATTTTTAATAGGCTTTTTAGATTTTTTAGGATTTAAATAGATTTGTTAACATTTTTTAAATAGTTTAAATCTTTTTCTAGAGCTTTATAGATTTTTTTAGAATTTAAATAGGTTTTTAATATTTTTTAATAGCTTTTAAATGTTTTTTAGAGTAATATAGAAAAGAATATAGATTTTTCTTTTATTGTAATAGGAATTTAATAGTTTTTTAAATAGAAATGAATAGAGTTTGTTTTAATATAGATTTAATCTTTTAATAGATTTTTCTTTTATTAGTTTTAAATGGGATTTTAATGGATTTTCTTATAGAATAAATAATATAGATCTTATTAGAAGTAGTAGAGTTTTAATGATTTTTTAGATAATGGGAGTCATTAGGGTTTTATTTTTAGACATAGACTTTAATCTAGATAATAAGAAAATAATGGTCCTTTTTCATTAGCTTAGAGGTTAGTGGAATTATTAGAGATTTATTAGTTAGGGTTTAATAGTGGTTAAGTTTTAATTGTTTTTTTAGAATTAATTAGGATAGATTAATTTTCATTTTAGATCTAATTGCAGTTTAGAATTAATTAGTCAGTTTTAATTAGTTAATTAGTTTAGATCTATAATCAAGTTTTAATTGTGGTTTAGTTTTTTTAATCCACTTTCATATTAATCCTCCTAATTTAGTTTTTTTTTGTAGAGTTTTCTTATTAATTTCGTGGGCCCAGAAGCAGGTTTTTTTGGAGGCCCAGTATTCAGTCCAGTTTTGTTCGTTTTTGTCCAAAGAGAGTGACACTTGTCACTATAAAAACGATCCACGCGTTCACCCATGGGGCCTACCACCTCACAATTCTGAATCACCCTCGCATTGACACCTCACCCACTAACCCCATCCTTCTGCCACTTGTCACCGCGCCACCCCCCACCGGAAACTCCACCGGCCGGCATGCAAACTCCTTCCGGCCACCTCCAACCAATTCCGGCCGCCGTCTAACCCGCCGGAAACTGCAGAAAACCCAGAATTCTCCCCTCTTCTTCTTCCTCCCCCTTCCTCCTCCGTCCAACTTGATCAATCTCCTCACCGGAAAATCCAAACACCGCCGGAAACTTCAAGAACAATTTTCCAGAATACGTTCAAACATTCATCGTCTTGCCCAGATTTCTCCAGAACACATCCATCTTCATCGTTCTTCAAGAACAATTTTCCAGAATCACCGTCCACCTTCATTGTTCTTCAATCTCTCCCCAGAAAATCATCATTTATCATCATCGATCATCAAGAACTTCGCCTGTTCTTCGTGAATTCCCCAGAATCTTCATAAACCAGAACAAAGTTCTTCACCAAGCAATCAGATTCGCCAGGAAATTTCCAGAACACGAAGAAACGCCTTCATCGCAAACCAACCGGTCCTTCAAGATCGTCATTACTCCGTTCGTCGCCATCAACACCTTCAAGGATCTTCAGAGTGTTCATCAGCGAGACTCCAGATCTTGAGTTCTTTTCAACACGACTCGTATTCCACATCCAGGTACGTCGTTCTTGGATCCTTGCTCGCATCTTGTTTTGATCATCGAATGTATGGATTCATCTTGTTTCAGATTGGAGTCTAGGTTGAGTTTAGGTTTGAGTTAGGGTTTGGTTAGATTTAGGTCAGATATGAGTTGCAGATCTTGTTGGGTTCTTGAGAGGAGTTTCAGAGAAGAATTTCGTTGCAGGCGGCGTTAGGGTTTGTTGTTGGTGAACAGTGTTCAGATGGTTGTAGAAGAAGATAGGTTTTGTTGTGTGATCGTGTGGATTAGGGTTTCAGTTGGGCCCAAGCCCAAGTTGGTTTTGCTGATAGCACATACCATTTACTCGTTCACCCCCCCCCCCTGTGTGAGAGCTGAAGGAATTCTGGATTGGGCCTTGGCCCTGAGTTGCTAGGCGCACCCCTTAGTGTGGGCCTAGTGAAAAATAACTAAGAATCAGTACTATTCGCCCCCCCCCTGTTTTGTTCCTTTTTATTTTCTTTTTAATTTTCTTTGTTGTGAATCATGATAGAAAAAATAGTATAAAAAATAGCAGAAAAATCCAATTTAACCCATTCTTTTTTCCATATGTTCATAATTCAATGTAGAATTTTATAGTACAAAAACATTAATTTGATCATGTATTTTATTTTTATTTGGAATTTTTGCATTTTTATTGATATTGAATAATTGGTTTGTGGCACGTCTGCCTTGTTGATTTTAGTTCTTTCATCTGGTAATGGATTTTGCTTTGGTTTTTTAGTATGTTGCACTAGACTAATGCATGTTCCCCATAGATTTTTCATAGATTTTTTAGAGGTTGATTGATATTGTTTTAGGGTTAGAGAATAGAGACCTCACATCTTGTTGGTAACCCTTGACCACTCATATATTAGGGATTGTTTAGTAGCCTTAGAAGTTGACTTAGGCTTTGAGATTGGATCTTGGGATCATAGAGCCATGTAGGTTTCCCCTAGATTTTTGGTAGATTTTTATAGGGTGTTCTGTTATTTTTGTTTGAGCCTGAGAATAGGAGAAGTCTTGATAGGCTTCTGACTTTGAAGTTCAACTGTGGTTGAACTTCAGAGATAGTTTCTGGTGGTTTGAGGGCCTGTGGTTTCTTCGTGAAGATGGAGGCTGGATGAAGTCTTGTTGGAGCTTGCAAGAATGCATGGATTGAAGACCTAGTCTAGTGGCTTACCCTCTGTTTGTGAGGTTTGAGATCCTGAAGTTTGAAGGAAATTTATAGTACTTTCCTGAGGAAGGCACTATGGATGTCTTTCATTCTTTCTTCTCACCTCTTTCTCAAGTATCCAATGATGTTGGATCCTTCATGTGAGTTTAGTTTCTCCTGAGGAGGAATGTAAACTGATCACAGTTGTCGAGCCACACGGGATACGGTTCCTAAGTGGAAGCCTCCTAGTACTTTCCTGAGGAAGGTCCTATGGGTCTGTTCACTTAGTTCCCTTAGTTCATCTAGGATTTCTCAAGTATCCAATGATGTTGGAGCCTTCATGTGAGTTTAATTTCTCCTGAGGAGGAATGTAAACTGATCACAGTTGTTGAGCCACATGGGATACGATTCCTAAGTGACAGCCTCCTAGTACTTTTATGAGGAAGGTCCTATGGGTCTGTTCACTTAGTTCCCTCAGTTCATATAGGCTTTCGTAAGTATCCAATGATGCCGGAGCCTTCATGTGAGTTTAGTTTCTCCTGAGGAGGATGTAAACCGTTCACAGTTGTTGAGCCGCATAGGATATGATTCCTGAGTGGTAACCTCCTGGTACTTTCCTGGGGAAGGCACTATGGGTTTGTCTGCTTAGCTCCCTTTCTTTGGTAAGCTTGTTTTGAAGCTTGAAGACTGGGATTGATTTCGCTTGTGTGTAGGGTTTTTCTTAGAGTTTTGCTTAGAGATTTGATTAGGGTTTTGCGTAGAGCTTTGTTCAGGGGTAGATCAGGGGTTTGTTTTAGGGTTTTGTTTAGGGGTCCTGCTCAGGGTTTTGTTTAAGTTTTAGATAGGGGCTTGTCAGGCTGGTTTGCCTTCTCTTTGTGTTGTTTGACTTGTGTGGTGCTGTGTTGCATTAGACTTAGGGGTTCATCTAGATATTTCTGAGGTAGGTGCATCTTAGAAGTAGGCTTTGTGTGCATAAGAAGTTGAGGTGGTCCTCCTTCTGCTTGTTTGTTATTGAGTGGCTTTGCTTGCTGGTATTTGGTAGAGCTGAGCTCCCTTACCTCTGTGGTCTGCGGCCTTTGCGCCTTGTTTGTTTGGTTGTTGCATTCATGCATATTTCCAGTATTTCTTTACTTCGCAGTTGATTCCTATTTGCTGTTTAGTCCTGTTGCCATGATCCCTTAGGAACTCTAACTTCTCCGCTGCGGAGGAGTTATGATAGACATTAGGACGGTCAACCAGGCATGATAACATTAGGTAGATTCCCCTTTTCAGCCATAGTTTTAGGGTGTCTTTTCCCTTTCTCAGCAATAGAAAACACTTGAGTAGCTTGTGTCGTAGTTAGCCGAACTACAGCTGCTCTGATTTCTCGTACCAGACGAGAATATGTAGGCATAGGATGCGATGTCCTAGCGAGCACACTAACAACTGACCTTTTATTCTCTCGCGGCTGTGCGATCGAGACTTTCCCGCTGACGACTGATTGTTTCCCCTTTCTCTTGCCCGAGTGCATTTGAGACCAGACCGTAGTTGTAGGTTCCCGAACCTTTAAAACCAGTTTGTTTTCTCACTGTTGTGTGAGAACCCCCTGTTTAGTCGTAGTCAGTCGAACTACGTTTGCTCTGATCTTCCATGCAGTGTGGAAGTACGTAGGCACAGGACGCGATGTCCTGGCGAGCAACTTTCCCCCGTTTACACGTAGGTAGTCGAACTACGTTGACTCTGACTTTCCCATTGCACGAGGGAGTACGTAGGCCCAGAACAGCGTATGTTTTGTCGAGTCCTGTCCTTTTCTTTTCTTTTCAGACTGACCATTAGCGTAGATAGATAAACACACCCTTTTCCTTAAACACCAAGCGTGGATCCCGTCGAGTACGACGGACGTGAGGGGTGCTAATACCTTCCCCTTGCGTAACCGACTCCCGAATCCAGGTTTTGGTTGCGATGACCATACCTTTCCCCGTCTTTGTGAGGTTTACCTCGAGCGTTTTCTTTCCCGCTCTGAGGGATAAATAACGCACGGTGGCGACTCTCCTGTCAAGTCGGTGCCGATTTTCACAGTAGCGACACTAACTACTCACAAAAAATTAGGGCCAAAATCATCATCACATGACCAAACCAAATTCAACAAAATCAACCATCAAACATGATTATTTTAAGATCAATTAAAATGTAAAAATTCCCATAAAATCAGAAAATGCATGAAATAATAATATTTTTTATCTAAAAAATACAGGATTCAATCATGAATCCAATGCAAAAAGAATGGGATCAATTGAGTTATTTTTCCATTTTTTATGAATTAATCAATAACCATGAATAAAATGAAAAAATAAAGAAAATCCAAGGAAAATAAACAAACGCGTGGTGCAGGTAGCAATAAAATCCAGTTCATTTTAGGATTGGGCCATAAGGGGGGTGTGATTATCAATTCTGACTTAAGCCCAAAACCACAACTTAAATGAAACGCAGCGTTCCATTTTAGTTCAGAACTCTTCACAAATTTCATGCACGCGTGGCCGTTGGATGGAGTCTTTGGTCCAAGTCAAACCACAATCTGATGGCTATCAAGTTATCTTCCTCATTTTGAACCTCTGAAACTCGCGCGCAGCCATGGCTGTCGCCGGTGGTGCTCCGGTCATCACCCTCAACCCTAACTCTCTCCACAGGCCTCCATTCCAAGAGGTCTCTACATGAATCTTACCCCAATTTTCACAAGGAATCCACGTATGCCCTTAATTCAATCTAAATCCTCAAGATTCGCAAGAACACAATCTCACCCGAAAATGGTAACAACCCTAATTGGTCACTAACTCTCAAATTAATGATCCATAAACCTTCCTACATCAATCCACAATGCATCTAACACCCTAATTCCTCTTGATTCTTCCTAAAACAAGCCATGGGATAAGAACTGCATACCTGGTAAACTCGAGCAAACAGAGGGGTTGAATCTTCAAATCAACCTTCAAGAGCTTGCAGATTCCTTCAATGGAGCACTATCAAGCTTCTGTATGCAACAAACTTGATTGAAATGGCTTCAATTCTTGGATTTGATTCTGAGTTGCAGGTGAAAAACTTCAATGGCTCTCACACGATTCTCCACCAATCTTGCTCAATTCTCCATCTGGACTCATCCACCAATGCTAGAGCAAGCTTCTGAGATTGAAATCTTGGATTGAAATGGCTTCAAACCTTGTAACCGATATTGATTTGCAATGGGAAATTTCAATGTGCAATCTCACTCTCCTCTCTCAATTATCACCAACCTTTAATCTCAACCTCTTCTACATCATATATAGGCCATGTATGGATGATCTAGAAAGCTCTAGATCCTTCTAATGAGAAATTCAATTTCTCATGTCATGAAAAGTTCAATCACATACCATGGTCATACCAATTCTGTTAGCAGCTTGTATTCACCCTCATTCCTTTCCAATTTCTCCCCTAATGGTATTTTGGATGTGTTTGGATTGAAAGGGACCTTGGTCATGCCTTGAATTTTGGTTTGGCAATTGTTACTTAAGATGTAAGTAACTACTTTTCAAAGCAAATCCACAAATTAAACTTCAATTCAAAATTGTGGCAAAAACAATGTTCTTAAAATGTGCTTTAGAATCAAAATGACATATTACATACCTTGTTTTGGACATGTAGATCAAAAATACCAATTTCCATCTTTGGTTCATTTGAAAATTATCCTTATTTTAAGCCATCTTTGAGATTTTGAGCTACAAGAAATTACAACCTCTCATGACCTCTTAGTTAGACTTAAAACATCATTTTTAACAAGTTTGATGTTGAACATTTTCCCATTTGAAGCTTGGAAATAGGAGTTATGGCCTTATGCTTGAAATGACCTATAATCTCCTAATGACCAAAATGCCCTTGACTTGTCAAAGCCATAACTTGAGTTCTACAAATCCTATCAAGGACTTATAATACTCTCTAGAAATATAATAGGATAAGGAACAACATTCATGTTGACCAAAAGCTCATAGGAATCATCCTTCTAGAGCAAAAGTTTCATGCAAGTTGGACAACTTTCAAGCTCCAAATTCACATACCTCAGATGACCTGTAACTTGTCAAAGTCATAACTTGAGTTCTACAAATCCTATCAAGGACTTCTAGCACTCAAATTAAAGCTAAGACCATGCTCTAAAACATTCATATTGGGGGCAAGATGAGATGGAAATCACATCTTGAGATAAATTGCCTTGAAGATAGGGGTCAAACTAGGGGATTTTACACTGTCAAGCCTTAGAAACCCTAGCTTGAAACTTCTCAAACTCTTCAATCATGATGAGTTGGCCTTGGAATCATCCTTATAGCATCTCAATGCATCAATCCATGATCACATTGCTCTTGAATTAGGTTTCAACCTTCTTCAAATCATTAGTTGACTTAGGGTTGACCTAGTCAAACCCTAATTGCACCACTCATGGCTGAGGCTTCTCAATCTTGCACAATGACCTGTCTAGGCCTCAAAGTGATTTCCAAAACTTCTCATGAGCTCCCTCAAGACCTCAAGTCCATCTTCATGGCCTCAGAATCATCTGATGGTCTTCCCCATAACTCTCAAGTTATGAGACCTACACTCTTGGCTTCAATCACTCTCTCTGAGGATCTTTTAACTTCTCTGACAAGGATATCAACCCTTAAGCATCTGAATAACCTTCTTAGCTAGCTTCATAGTCATGTATAGCTCTTAATTGGTAATCATACCTCTTGATCTCCTGCATACATGTCAATGAAATGCAAATGATAATGCTAATGTGGATGAAATGAAACATAGGCTAGGTAAAGAAATGTTTGACAAATTTTGGGGTGCAACAACATGCTCGTTTTTTCACCAAGAATCCAACCATGCCCTACACTTGCATTGAATCATCCTCCATCTCAAAACACGATAGAAAACTCAGAACAAGCTCAAAATTTAATCCTCACCAATCTCAAAATTGAAGGGCCTAGGATCATCTACACACTTCACTGATGGATTCTCACTATCTAAACAAGTCCACATCATCAAGAACAGCAAGATATATGCTTCAACAGAAAATTGATCCACCCTACTTTTGTCTCTAATCATTGAATTTCTTTACCAGAAACCACCAGGGGCCTTGTCTACATTGCATCTATGCATCTAAATCCTAACAATTCTACTTATATCGTGTTGCAAGATGAGATTTACATACCTGTGAAATTTGAATGAACAGAGATAGCAATGCTTCGAATTTCACTCTAAAACTCTCCAGATTTCTTCACCAAAGCTTGATAGAGCTTCTATATGCAATGGATTGTGTTGAATCTCTCTGAATCACCAAATTCGATTTTGACTTGCAATGGATGAACTCAATGTGCTCTCTCTCAATTCTTCAGCAATCTTGGCCAAAATTCTCTCCAAATTCACTCAACAACTCATGATTGAGCTTCTGAATGCACTATCTTGCTTTGAGATGGCTTCAATTGGTGTAACCGTTTCTGTTATGCAAGATGAAAAAACAGAATTCTATCTCTCAACTCTCTCCAATGCTTCACCAACCCATGCCTTGAACCAGTCATAAACCTTATATAGAAGGTGTAGAAATGATCCAGAAAGTTCTGGAATGATCTATATGATAAATTCAATTTCTCATGCACTTGAAAGTTTCATCTCATGCTTGTATGTGACAGTCATGTTTAAGCTTGTTCCAGCACTTGATTTTGATCCAAATTCTCCTCAAATGACATATTGAAAGTGTTAGAATTGGTTAGAGCCTTGTAGCTGATCTTGTGAATGGTTTTGCATATGTTACTTACATGTGAAGCTACCAAATGCAAGCATGTGAATTTGACCTCAAATGGAAAAACTAACATTACCATCATTTTTAAAACCTCATTTCTGATCAATTTGATATATCATATGCCCCATTTTGACCTTAAAACACAAAATCACATTTTTGGCCTTTTAAAATGACTTTAATTCTTCCTTTTTTAAGCCATTTTTGCAATTTTGTGATACAAGCCATTCCAAGCTCTCATGACCACTTGGTTGCACTCAAAACATCATTTTGAACAAGTTTCATGTTGTACATTTTCCCATTTGAAGCTTGCAAATTGGAGTTATGGACCTATGATTCAAATGACCTATAATCTCACTTTCCCAAAATACCCCTGGCTTGCAAAGATCATAACTTGAGCTCCACAAATCAGAATGAGGTGTTCCATACCTTTTTGGAAAGCTAAGATCATAAGGAACAACTTTCATGTTCATCAAAATTCCATTTGAAACATTCTTGGAGGGCAAAAGCTGCTTGGAAGTCAAGTGACTTTCACAGATAAATTTCAGTGTCCTCTGATGACCTGTAACTTGCAAGAACCATAACTTGAGTTCTACAAATCTTCTTGAAGACTTCTAGTACTCAAATTAAAGCTATTTGGAAGCTCTACAAGTTTCATGTTGGCCAAAGATTCATTTGAAACTTGTATTTTGACTTATGTGGCTTGGAAGTCCAGTGCTATACATGGGATTTTACCCTAGGAACCCTGTCTCAAACACCCCCAACCACTCTTGATTCTTTTGAATTTGATCCTGACTCATCCATACACATGCTTCAACATACCAATCCATGACTTCCATGACCTAGAGCTAGGTCCTGATGCCTTCTCTTTGCTCTCCTTGACCTAGGGTTACCCAGATGAAACCCTACTTGTACACACCTCAACCATGGTTCTTGAACTTGATACAAAGACTTGTCTAAGTTTCAATATGGCCTTCTAGGCATCCCATGAGCTTTGTACACACTCCATATCCTCAATTCATGCTTCATACCCCATTGACACTCAAATCCCCTCAAAGCTTCAACCCATTCCTTGATGACTTGGATGGTCTTAAGCTTGAATAAGGCCCCTTGATGTGCTTCCTTAGATAAGAATGGCACTTGATCCCTTGTTAGATGACTTGCTATGTTATGATATGCAAATGATGGGACTATGTACATGATGTGGCAATGCAAATGATGATGCAATTAAAACATAAACCAGGTGAAATAGGTTGAGCAAATTTTAGGGTGCAAGACCAAGCTTCTTGAACTTTCCATTGTTCCTCCATCTGAAATTGACCACCTCAAGCAAATTATAGAGGTGTTGAAGAAGAATAATGTTGATATTCGTTTCAACCTTGATAAAGTCATGTATGAAAACGAAAGCTTGGAGATTGAACTTCGCCAGAAGAGGGATCTCATGCTCAAAGAGGTGGAAATTGAAAAAAAATAAGCGGAGAAAAGCAAGTGATGCTCTGAAGGGTCTTTATGATGGACTAGCTTCAAAGAGGAGACAACTTGCTGACACTCAGTATCAAGCCTACAAAGATGAATTGAGCTACAAAAAGAAACTTGGAGAACTTCGAGTAAAGCTATCAAAGTACAAGACAAAGCTACAGAGTAAACAAGACCGTGGTGATCAGTTAGTGAAAGACCTTTCTCAAACATCAAGTCGAGCTCGACCAAGCCTTCAGTGAGATTCAAAAGCTACAATATCAAGCACATCAGAACCGAGAGGAGAACAATCAACTCAACTTGGAAAGTACTCAGTGGGAACGTCAAAGCCACCATTTGCAAGTCCTCTTGGATCAGAAAGAGGCATTTCTACAGGTGGTTCTTCAGGGACCTAATAATTTTTTGTTGCATAACCTCATGAAGATGCTAAGTATTGGAGTGAGAGACACGACTGTCTTGCCAGATTTTCCGAGCACGCACTTGAAGATTTGCCAAAATTTTAAAGGAAGCATACGCCAATGTGTTACCGCACAAGACTCCTTGGGCTGTTTTCCATTTCTTATCTATTTGTAGGGTGGTCTTTGATAGGATCCAGGATGATCTTGTTGTAGCCCAAATGGCATATTTTTGAGGTGTATTTGACTTGTATTATTTTTCCTTTATTGAATGAATGAAGAGTTTTTCTTGCCATTTTTATCTTTATGCGTTTACTTATATGCTTTATGATTATTGTTACTAAAGATAAAAGCTCACGAATTCCTGGTGAACCATTATGATCATGAGATTAGTCAAGCGCAAACTCACTACGCCAAAATTGATTTTTTGTATCGCCTACTTTAATAGCGCTTTTGAAATAAGCGCTATTAAAAAAGAAACAAACATATTTATAATATCGCTTTATAATAAAGCGCTATTAAAGAGTACAGAGAATATGATTTTAATAACACTTTGTAAAAAAGCGCTATTATAGATATTCACTAAGATAGCGCTTTTCTAAAAAGCGCTATTAAAATGTTGTATTACAATAGCACTTTTATAAAAGCGCTATTATTAAAAGCACTACGATAGCGCTTTTTAAAAATCGCTATTAAAATATGTAACTACAATAGCGCTTTCTATGGAACCGCTATCGTTTCTATAATTGTGTTTTAAGATAGCGCTTTTTTAAAAAGCGCTATCGTAGTATTTCACTAAATTAAATTAATTAAAATATGAAAACCTTCACAGAAGCTCTAACACCAAATGAAACGCATAGCAGCGAATGTGAATCAGGTGAGAAGAAGAAAGAAAAAATCAAGATGAAACAAACAATATCATACACATATCAGCTCACAATCATTTTCGAACAGCACCGTCAAAACGACGACGTGTATCCCCTTACAATCCGCTTTCACATCCTTTCGTCCCAGCTCAATCAGGTTCAATTTTGACCTACTCTCAACTTGATCCAGTCTCTTTCTTCATCTATTCTGATTTTCTCGATTTGATTCAAGTTTCGAATTCATCCGTAAATCATGTTTTAAACTCAGATTTTTTCTCACTTTTTATCTCAATCTTTTTCATCTCAGTTTCTCAAGACTGCTTGTATTTTGGTTCGACTTAGAGAAGTGTATTTTATGAATGGTGACAGAGGTTTGGTGACTTTTTTGGATTGAATATGAAGTGAGTTTGAAAGTGGTCAGGAGAAGGAAGAAACGCGGTGGTGTGAAAGGGCCGGGTAGAAGAAAAACTGAAGGTGCGATGGAAGCTGAGCTCCTTTCATTTTCGTTTTGGAGGTTGGGGTTTTAATGGCGGATTGAGGGATTTTCAAATGGGTTTTGAAGAAAAAACGGGTTCCCGTTTATGAAGAAGAAGGGTTGGGCTTGACCATTTTTGAGGGATCAAGAAGGTTTTGGGGTTGTGGTTTTTATTATGGATTGAAGAAGAATGATAAATGGGGTTTCAAAAGTTGATGTTGAAGAAGTTTTTTGAAGAAGGGTTTTTTTATTTAGCAGAATTGACGGTTAAAGAGGAGGTGGGTTTTGCAGGTTATAATGGAGTGAATCGAGTTTCGAAGATGAAGGTATTTGTGAATGAAGAAGAGAAGGTTTATTCTGTGTTTCTGTTTTGTTATCGGTCCTTTGTTTGCAGGTGAGGTTTTCTTTTGAATTTTTTTCACAAAAGCTTGCTGTTGGAATCATGTATACTGATACGGTTTTTACGTGAGCTGGCGTAGGCGTACGGTTTTCTTGTAACGTCAATGAAATGGTACAAGTTGACGCTGCAAAATTGCTTTTTGGACGTACTGGTTATTGCTGTGGGAATTCTACATAACTGTTTCGTACGAAATATTGTGGTGTGGTCTTTTTGATTCTATCGTTTTTTGTCCTGTACAAGAAATGGAATTTAGTTTATTGGTTTCTAAATTGTGATAAGCATGGTTTTTCTTGTGCATTATTGAGGTGGTTACGATAGCAGCCGAAGGTGAATCAGGTGTGGCTGCTACATAAGATATGAGTCGTGCGAGCAACTTGGCCTTGTGGCTTTATCTTGTACAAATTTTGTTTTGCTGTAGCTGAAAACTAATACAGATAACTAACATATTCTTGTTTTTCAGGTGAGGTTTATTTTGTGTTTCTATTTTGTTATCGGTCCTGTTGTGTTCTCTGGTAGATAACTAACATATTCTTGTTTTTCAATGTTTGGTTGGTGTAGTTGATTGGAAAAACCCCATTAGTGTATCTAAATAAACTTACCGATGGTTGCGTTGCTCGAGTTGCTGCCAAGCTCGAATTGATGGAGCCATGCTCTAGCGTTAAAGACAGGTAACTGTTGATTCTGAGTTTTTATTCATTCTTTTGTTACAATTGTGTTTCACATGGGGTTTTGTGATCATGTATATTTGACATGCAGGATTGGGAAATACACCACTTGATCATGTTATATATAATAAGTCCCATGTTACTAAGAATAATAAGCCAACTATTCCATTATCACCGCCTAGTTGTCTCTTCAACTTCCTTAGATTCACTTCAATCTCCTTTGTCTTCATCTATCCATAAGCCTAAAAAACTAGACATGAATCTTTTATATCCAGACAGAACAGATAGATCTGTAGTGTTGTTCATTTGACTAACACAGTCATCAAACACACACAATAAAATAATAATATATCATAAAGTGTGAACAAAAGTTTCCACTACAGGCATGCAGGTAATGCTTAATTTCTTATGTGATTATAATATATATATATATATATATATATATATATATATATATATATATATATATATATATATATATATATATATATATATATATATATATATATATATATATATATATATATATATATATATATATATATATATATATATATATATATATATATATATATATATATATATATATATATATATATATATATATATATATATATATATATATATATATATATATATATATATAGTTGAGTTTGTGTAGCATGCATTATTTACTTCAAAGCTAATAGTTCTTTTGGTTCTTAATAGCAAATTGTTCAATGGCTGTTTAAAAAGGAACAAGAACAAGAAAGAAAGGAAAGCACCTTCAATGGTAAGTTTGATTTTTTCAACAAGTTTATGAAAATTTTTATAGACAAATGTTAGTAAGTTTGTACTTTGTCTTTGCTTTCGGAGATTGAACTCTGAACTTTCAACTTAAAACTTATGCGTCTCTTAGCTCGATATTCGAGCCACCTTTCCAGGACTCAATCGATATTTTCTAAATTAGTGTTTCTTTTTTCAGAAAAATATGATAAAGTGAAAGAGATTAATGTACTAAAGCATGATGGATCATATAAAAGGACAAAGAGATTCTTATGTATTAAACATGGCTACAAGAATTTGAAGATATTCTCTTTTCTATATAAAAAAGACATTCCAAAGGCTTGGTTTTTCAGAACTCTCAACATAAGGAGAATAGGCTTTAATAGAATACATTTTGTTTACTCGATGAAAACGAAGGAGGAAGCGATCGTTAACAAGACAGACTCGACGATTCATGCAGGGAACAAAGTTTTGCCAATAACTCATGAGACACCATTGTCATCTTCATCGGAAAGAAATGAGCAAGGTGATATTTGTATAACTAAAAAGAAACCTACTTCTAGAATGAAAGAGTTACTTAGATGGGCTGCTTCTGCTAGAACAGATAAAGGAGGAAAATTCTATGGAAGAAAGGTGAGATGATTCTTTTTTTTTTGTCTTTATTGAAAAAATTTATTAAAAACCATTTAACTAGATTCTTATAAAGATCTATCATTGAATGTTTATCAGGTTTTGATAATGCTGCGACGACGCGGAAACGTGAAAGCTGTTCAAGATGATGATGAAGCTTTGAGTGATTCACCAAAGATCAGTTTCAGATGGGATGTAGAAAGCTGCTCCGCCACTTCTTCTGCCTACTCAGCTTTCTCAATGGCTTCTTCAACAAGAAATGGAGAGAAGAAAGTTGCAACTTCCACTATATCACTCCCTCCTTCAGAAAGTGGTTACACTCCTTGTAGAAAAGGAAGCTGGATCACAACAGATTCTGAATGTATGTCACTTATGCATCAATTCATTTCTATGGTAGTTTAAGGTTTTCCACACACATAAAAAATTAATTTAACCAATGTATATATTCTAAGATACTGATTTGTTCACCATCTTTTTGTCTGAGGTACAGTTGTGGTGTTGGAACTATGAAATAAATGTGTCTACAGAATATTATCCCATGTGTGGTTAAGGGGTAGAAGGCAATCTATGTCACAAGTTAATGCTCTAAAGTATAATGAAGGTGGATTCGGAAAATACAGTTGATGCGTCTGCTGAAAAGAGTTATGCAGCTAAGGTGAAAGATACTATTAGACTGTTTAATAAACACTATCTCCATTTGGTTCAGGTTAGTTGCTTTTATGCTATAGTGTCTCTTTTGATTGCCTTGTTTTGCTTGAAGTAATTCATCTTTCGGCTGTACAGGAGGAAGAGGAGAGGTGTGCAAAAGCAAGAGCTGAAGCTGAGAAGAAAAATAAATCTCCCAAGAAATCTCCTAAGAAATCTCCTAAGAAATCTGCTAAAAATTCTAAATCATATGCTGGGAAGAAAAATGCTAAGGTAAAGGTAAAGCTCTATGCAGTTGGTGGAGGTGTGGCTTTTATTATTTGTGTTTCAATGTCACACTGGATACTCATTGCAAGTTTAGGCCCAAGCTGCGTTTTTGTTTAAATAGCTTGTTTGCAGCTCACTACTAACTAAACTCAATGTTTTAAATTTTGTATAAAGATACTTTGCCTATAGAACCAAAGAACGCCGCCAAGCGACCTGATCTGAAGGCATTGACCAAGGCAAGTTAAGAATTGATTCTGTTGAATCTTCACTTTTTTGGATTGTCAGCAGTGTTGTGGATTCATTGCGGAAAGCCAGATTCCTGCTATACAGGCTGCTTTACGGCTCCGTTATAGTAGAAAAAACCCGCAATATCAGCCGATATTTACAATTGCGGCGAACCCAAAAACTGCCACATATATCCGCCATAGAGGCCATGGCACCCCAATTTGACAACACTCTCAGTGCTTGTTATTAGTTTACCTTATTCATCTTTTGTTTGCTATGAGCCATATCTTTGAAACAATTTAAAGGAGCACTTTTAGTTCTAAAACAATTTACATTTATTTATTTATCATATGATCCTCTGTTTTGATTTTATTCCTATTTTGGTACTTACTCCAATTGTTGCTAGGGGAGTAATCTTTCTCTATTGCTCACTCAAGTTGTCCAAAAAGTATTATATAGTCAAAATAAGCTAAGCCTGAAGCAAAACCAATTTAGTTGTATCTAGCTTGTTTTCTTTTAACAATGTCTTTGTATTGGAGGTCTTGCAGATGATGCAAAATAGTGAGATACTGAACCCTGAAAAAAGAATTGGCGATATTCCAGGTTGGCAGCTTCATCTTGTGTGTATTAACTGTTGATTTTTTTATAGCATAACAAATTTCACAATTAGCTTCTTTCACGATTCATCATTAATTATCGTGCATTTTTGTTTATAATATATTTTAATTTTTCTAATATTCAAGGTGTTGAGGTTGGATATCAGTTCTATTCTCGTGCTGAAATGGTTGCCATTGGTTTTCATAGCCACTGGTTAAATGGCATAGATTATATGGGCCAAACTTGCACATACATTTTTTGATATGTTTCTCAGTGCTTCTAATATAAATGTTCTTGACAGGTTTCTCAGTACTGTCAAAAGATGGTGGTCTCATTGGTTAGGAATGGAAATTGGGAGAACTGGAAGCATATAGATAGTTCTTCTTTGCTTGGAATTACAACTGCAAAAGATGGTGGTCTCATTGTCTGTGATATGCTACCTTGGTAAGAACTGTATACAATTCATGTATGTATGTATTGAATTGTAAGAAGTATATATTAATGGTACATGCATGATTGAATAACAAATAATTATATATTTGCAGGGATTGCTGAAGGTTACAGAAGAAGATGGTTTCAGTGTTATCCTTTCACAAGTTAATGGTTCTCATTACTGACTTTGTTGAAAAATTTCTACTGTCAAGTGTAAACTAGTGTTGTTCGGAATTCAGATCTTATGTGTATTGATATATGGTTTAGACCAAGCAAATCTAATACAATACTATCCATGTAATTTAAAATCATTTATAATTTTCGTAATGTCGTAAAATGCAAATGCCATATATATATATATATATATATATATATATATATATATATATATATATATATATATATATATATATATATATATATATATATATATATATATATATATATATATATATATATATATATATATATATATATATATATATATATATATATATATATATATATATATATATATATATATATATATATATATACAAAAAAAATGATTTGGTGTAAAAAAAAAGTGTATTACAATAGTGTTTTGAAGAGAGCGTGCTATAATAGCGCTTTGTTAGAAAGTGTTATCAAAATTAAAGCAATTTATCGGTATTTTAATAGCGCTTTGTTTGAAAGTGCTATCGAATATATGGATTATAATAGTGCTTTCTTTAGAAGTGCTATTAAATATGTGTCTTATAATAGCGCTTTATTTGAAAGCGCTATTAAATATGTGTACTATAATAGCGCTTTGTTTGAAAGTGCTATCAAAATTAAAGCAAATTACCGGTGCTATAATAGCGCTTTTTTTGAAAGCGCTATCAAATATGTGACTTATAATAGCGGTTTTGTAAAAACGCTATTAAATACAGGTCCTATAATAGCGCTTTTGAAAAAGCGCTATTAATTACTAGAACTATAATAGCGCTTTTAAAGCGCTATTAAAAATTTTGTTTTACAATAGCGCCTTGATTAATAGCGCTTTAAAGCGCTATTAAAAAGCAAAAAAAGCGCTATTAAAAAAATTTTTTGTAGTAGTGTGTGCAGAGGTCCACACATTCATGTTCCGGTTTTGTCTCAATCTGCTCAAACTGCTGTTCAGAATGTTCATTCTGGAATGCCTTACCCTGGGGCATCCTCTGTTTCTGTGGTACCTTCTCCAGGTTATCTTTATGATTTTCAAATGGGTCAAAATTCTGGTCATATGGTAAATTTTGGGTTAGCATATTCATCTCAGTTTGCTTCTCCTCAACTGCCTGCTCCAGCTGCATCACAACTTCCAAATCTACAGACTCTTGTCATACCTGCTGATCATAACAGACCTGCAGACTATAAAATGTTAGATGAAAGGATCAGAGCGATTGAAGGGTTGAGCTGCCACAAAAGTTCAAGATTTCATAGTTGCCAAAATATAAAGGGTTGAGCTGTTTGTGAAGTCATGTACAATGTACTGTAGGAAGATGGCGTCCTACATTGACAATGATGAATTGCTGGTTCATTGCTTTCAAGATAGCCTGTCTGGAGCTTCTTTGGATTGGTATACGGGTTTAGAGCATAGCCAGATTCACTTATGGAGAGACTTGTCAAAAGCTTTCTTGAAACAATACAAGTATAATCTCAATTTGGCTCCTACCAGATTGCAATTACTGAATCAGTCCCAGCGCACAACTTAAGCTTTCAAAGAATATGCATAGAGGTGGCACGAGATGGCCTCCCGTGTGCGACCTGCTTTTTCTGACAATGAGCTAGTTAATATATTTATGGGTACCTTACAAGGGTTGTACTACAAGAAAATGATGGGCAGGTCTTCTTCAAATTTTGTTGATATTGTGACTATTGGTGAAAGAATTGAAAACGGTCTGAAAATTGGTAGGATTGCTGGTACCGCTAGTCAATAACCAACCAAGAAACCTCAGAGAAATTATTCGAAGAGGAAGGAAGGTTGTTGCACCCTAATTTTTGACCTTAAGATCCCACCTCCTTGCTATTGAAACCGTCATTGTTCAAGTAATACCCCAAAATTTCACCCTTAGGTTTAGTCAGTCATTTTGCATAGCACTTCATTTTTGCATCCGTTAATCACTAACCAGTCGTTTGAGTGCGTTTTGTTTTGCAGGAATCATTCCAGGGGCGTTTTGGTCATTTTACGTGGGTTCTGACAGATTCTGAAAAAGAGTGGTCTCTAGGCCTGGAGGCACTTGAACCATCATATCTGAGGCGTTTATCACGCGCAACTTTGGGTTGAAAGTAAAGTGGATATTGCTGAGTTTGTTTTGAGAAATTATGTGATCAGAGGAAGTCAGTTTGAAATTATTCGTGGATTAATCAGGATGTTCAACACTCAGAGGTGTAAAGATATTCACAATGAGATACATAGGTGTTAATTCTACGGCATAAAGGCGAGATATTTCAAAGCTTCACGAACCATAAACCATACATATTTAAAGGAAAAGGAAAATTAGAAGAAGTTTAATGGAATTTATTTCATTTAAATTATTTGTTTACAAATTACAAGAGAATGCTGATTACATTGCTTTTCTATCCTAAAGAAACATAAGTCCTAAGTATCTAAAATAAGCTTCATGCCATGGCTTGATTAGATTCTTTCACAAGTTTCCTCTTCATACCAGCACCTGCAAAAAGCAAAGAAAACAAAACAGAAGAAAGAGGTTAGGAGAGAGGGACAGGCACCCTCAGAAAACTTTCATCACTAGGTGCCGGGAGGGCACGACCGAAGTCGCATCCTACTCCCACTTCCGCATCTCAACCTCGGCTACTGACCGACAGTATCTGCTCCATTGAGGGACAGCCGAGAGAGAGAGAGAGATAAAGGAATCTTTTTCGGGCCAAAATGATTTGCGCAGATGTGGATTCAAAAAGGGACCATCAATTAAATATAGCAGCCTATCAAGTAAATATGTGGCTTTTCTCGAAATGGTTTCACAGCCAAAGGTAATTGGAAATACAAACTGAAAGTGTACAACAGAAACAATCAGAGGCAACCATCAGGTAGGCTCAGTTTAGAAACATCACGGCCCAATGTCATCATCAGGAAATGAAATTCGCAGCTGACGACAACATCATCAGAAAAATCAGTTCACAAATCCAAATATCCCAGCCCTGAAACAATGACAAGAACCAAGCTGCATCAGTTCAAGAAGAATCGAATATTAGCTCAAGAAGAACCAGTTATCTATTCTGAAAAACCCAGAGTCCTATCAGTAAAAATCCGCATCAGCATCAAGAGGCCATGGCTCATTTCAGACATGAGAAAGAGTTTCAATCAAAAGAACAAATTCAGCCCTCAGTCACTCATCATAGGGCATGAGAATTCGAGCGGCTGGGAGAGCCACGGCCGAAGCCGTTACCAACTCCCTACCGAACATCGAATTACGCAGCATACGGCATTTGTCGCTCAGACCCGAAGGTCATTATCACTAAAGCATCAACCAAAGCCAAATGGTTCAGACCCTAAGGTCATCATCACCGCGTCAAACCTCCCCCGGTGGCGTCAATCCAGCAATATCCGACTCTTAAAGTTCCCTCTGAAAGAAGAAGAAGAAAAGTGAATGTACGTTCGAAACAGAAAACCAGATATCGAAGCAAAATTGCATCAGATAGAACCAAGTCCAAATCCGCATCAGGGGGCTGGATATCAAAATGAAAATGGTTCGAACATCTGCAAAATCAATGAAGCGTCAAAAGCAGCCTCAAATATCAATCAAAATAAAACCAGTTCGAATCAGTATCAGGAACAGACCGGACATCAATATCTGGAAAAAAAAAAGATCAAACCAAATCCATATCAAACGAGCCAACATAGCAGAGAGTTTAATCCAATCCGGACTGCATCAAAAAAAAAATAAACCAAATCAGTTCGAAACAGATATCCAAACCCTATCAGAAAAGATAACAAAATCAAATCAGTAATAATGCAAACCACATCCGAAAGAGGAATGTTTCCAAATCAAATCCCAATCAGAAATTAATATCAGTAAAAATAACGTAAAAAAAGATATTATCCAGGCCCATTCGAAAATCAAGAAAAAGTATATAAGGAACCATAGCACCTGATCAAACCCTAGACAGAAACGGGAGAGAGAACACCAAAGGCGGCCACAAAGAAAACCCTAACATCAAGAACAACAATCACATATCGCAGCGGAAGAACAGAAGCGAGAGAGCCAGAACGAAGTCACCTTTGTTCAGACCCTAACGCCGCGAGGACGAAAAGAGGCACCGTTCGAGTTCGGCATAAAACGTGGACGACAAGACCTCAAATCGTTCAAACGAAAGACCACCGGCGCCGTTTTAACCAAACGACGGGCAATCAACCGTTTCGAGCCTCATCTCACTTCATCATCGGCCGTTTTCACCGAAACTCCGTCATAAATGTAAGCCATGAAGCGTTTTCCTCGCAATTTTCATGTTTTGTTTCAGGTTAATGAAGGATGAACAAAGTGAAAGTATGAAGAAGATGAGAGAAGCGAGCGACGAACGAAGGAAACGAAGAAGAGAACGAAATAACGTCGTCGTTCGTACGATGAGGGTTTCCAAACCCTAAGTGTTGTTTTCTCCCATTTGTGATGGGTTGGGTCCGGATGTAACTACCGGCCCAGCCCCTTTTTTATATTTTATATATATATTTTTATATTTTATTAATTATAGTTATTATTATTTAAATTTTTTTTTTTAAACCTTTTCCAATTAACATAAAAAAAAACTGTTTTTAAAGAAACCTTTTTGTAAATAAACTTAAATTTCTTCTTTTTTACTTTTATTAACCTAAAATAATTTTTAAAAAAAAATAGTAATAAAATTTTTTTAGATAATAACAAAAAACCTTTTTTTAATAACATTAAAATAAAAATCTTTTTTCTGATAATTACAATAAAACTTTTTTTTTGATAAATAAATAATACTTTTTTTAGATAATTGAACTAAACCATTTTTTTGAGAATTAAACTTAACTTTTTTCACATATAATATCAAAACTTCTTTTTAACTTCAATCAAAAACTCTTGTCGTATACCACAAATAAACAACAAGAATATCTTTTTCTTTCACTCGTGTGATTCCTGTCCACTAACCTTGTCATTTGTTTTGCAGCTTTGTTATGTTGCCAGTATTTATTCTTGTGTGTTTTAATTGCATTATTTTTGTAACTGTTCCTCAATTGTAATCTCGCGAACCAATGATCGCGTTTACCTTTCCGCTTTTACTTTCCGCTATTTGTATGATTTAAATTCTCGCATTTTCTTACCGTTAATTTGTCACATTACACACCTCTGAAGGATTAGGTCTAGCCGTTTGGCCGTCGCGCCAATAGTCCTCACACTTAAAATCCTTTTCAAACCCTAATTTTCACAAATGCCTCGCCGCAGGAAAAATTACAAAATTATCCCTATCATTAGGTCAAGGAGCCTACGTGCTCATTTTAGGGTTTCCCGCCGTGGAATCCCTAACCTAACCCTAATTTCAACTTAACAATTCAACGTAGAAGTTTGGAGTTCCCGCACTCCGCATAAGCGTGTCCTTAAGGTGCGTTTATTCCCCTTGAAACCTGGACCACAGTCAAGATGTTTCTAACCTCCCATGTGAGGGGAACTACAGATACTCTGATTCCATCCCCGTCAGGATATGTAGGCACAAGATGCGACGTCTTGGCGAGTATACTTAGACATAAACCACTAGGGTCTTTTAACCAATAAGCAGATAACACATAGCAATAAACAAACATAAAAACAAGAGGTTCCTGTAGAGTACTACAGAAACTTAGGATGCTAGTACCTTCCCTAAGTTTAACCAACCCCCGAACCTAAACTCTCTAAACCTTGCATTCGCATTGCATTGTGGGAATTTCGATCTTTATCCATTCCTTTGGGCAAATCAAAGTTCGGTTGCAAATTGAATTAACGATTCAAACTAATCAATAGTTTGGTATCCAAATTTCACCGCGACAGAAATGGCGACTTCACTGGGGACCTCTTCAGTGGGTTTCCCTAACTTGTTTTTTTTATGCTTGTTTATTATATTTGCTTAATTGCTTATTTTTGTATTTGTTTTATTGCTTTTTGGGCTATTACCTTTGAGTGGTGAGACAAAGTCCTACAACCGGACTTGAGAGAAATTATGATAGGATGGTGATATATTCGACAAGGCTTATAGGGAGTGAGTCCCGACTAAGTTGACTCGAGAATTCCGCTTAGTTGAGACCCTTTTGAAAATGGTTCGGTTGAACGAGTTTAGTCGTGAAAACTTTTACTATTCTCAATTGGAGTCCATGATACTAAGGACCGTAGTTACCTTTAACCCCGCTTTGGCCTTTATTAGGGCGTGGTGCGAGGCTATGAGGGAGTAAGTCCCGAAATAGTGCTACGCGATGCTACACCCAAAAGAAGTTCTCTTGAGAATATTATTAATCCCCGAGTTAGTTGAAAAATTGATAATATCTGAAAGATGGGCTAATGACTTTGGGAACCTCTTTAGAACCTTGTTCTACAGGTACAATCAACCTTTAGTCTATAACCTTTGGGAATGGGTATACCTTTGCTCCATGCCCGTTGCAAATTTAGGGTACCCTTTGTTTGTTTATCCTTGTCTATCTATGCGCTTACTTGTGTTTGTTGCATTCATAAAGCATCATTTTGCATTGGTTTCATGGGATTCCTAGTTTAGTTATAAACATTACAAAAATCAATATGTATTGTAAAAGAAAATATTTTGGAAATATTCTTTTAAGAGTCCTAACTTGGATGGCCCAAGGAAGTAGGAGAAAACTCAAAAAGACAAATACGAGAGTAAAGAAAACTCTGTAACGTTTATGAAAACTTGAGTTCCATGAAACCTTTCATTTTTGCATTCTGCATTTTTGCATCCATCATTCAGCATTCCACGTATGCATGTATCTCTCCTCTTCTGTGGCTCATCCGGTCTTCTGTCTTTGTCTGTCAGTTGACACCTCGCCCGTCTGACCAAGCTTGAAGTATTATTAAAGGACAGTAAAGAGGACGAAGATATGGATCGCATGACTAGCTTCAGAGTAAGGTCCAAACCGACATTTCACCGTCCCTCCGACGACTTTGTGCCATCTCAGCTTCAGCCCATGCGAAACAACCTGTTTGCTGACTTTCAGAATGTTCATGCTGAGAAGGAAATGGACGATCCTAGGCTTATAGCATTCGAAAATGAATTTCGTGACGTCAAGGAACGATGGAAAATGATGAAGAGGAACCGTGCACCTGATTTTTATACTCATGACCAGCGCTTAGTTCCAAGCCTAGTTGTCCCTCCAGAATTCCAAATGCCCACCTTCGAAGTGTACAAAGGTACGATTTGTCCAAGGTATCATTTGATGATGTTTTGTCAGAAGATGACTGCTTACCTTGGGAACGACAAACTAATGATTCACTGCTTTCAAGAAAGTTTGTGTGGAGCGCCGTTAACGTGGTATATGAAGCTACAAAGGAACCACATTCAGTCTTGGGAAGACTTAGTTGTTGCTTTTGTGAGGCAATACCATTACAACTTGGGTATAGCCCCAGACAATAAAGATGACAGTGGACCTTCCAGAGAATTCATAGCTCCGGTACCCCACCCTCAACATCAGTATGCAATGCCCGCTCAGCATGAACAACAACCATCTCCTAGGCAGAGATTGGCCTCTCCAGATCAACCACAGAATCGACGATTCCAAAAAAGGTATCAAAGGATGCCTTTAGATACCCCAAGAGAAGTAATTCATCGGTTTGATCCCATCCCTGTGAAGTATGCTGACTTGTTTCCAGCTCTGATTCAAAGAGGTCATATCCAGACAAGAGCTCCACCTAAGGTACCTAAGAAGTTTCCATACTGGTACAAAGCCAACAGATTTTGCTTGTACCATCGAGGTGCTCCGGGGCACGACATTGAGAGTTGTTACGGCATGAAAGCAGACGTTCAAAGTTTGGTCAAATGTGGAATCTTATCCTTTGAGGGTTCCATCCCTTATGTGCGAGATAGTCCCATATCTCAACAAGGTTCGTCCTCCACGGGCATGATTCAAGGTCGTCAACACCGCGTCTGAAAGCTGCGCACCAGACATTTCCGCATGTCTCTCCAGTCTGCATGAAAGTACAATAAAGATCCTAGAAAGGACTCTCTGAAGAAGTTTTTATTTTGTTCATTTTTTTTTGGGTTGAAAGCATATTTGGTGTGTAAGAACTTTCTATTTTGAATAAGTAATGCAATAAATGTTTGTCTTGAAGAAACCCATTCGTATTCACTCATAAAATTATTTTTCATAATTTATAATGCCAACTTTATCCAATCTCTTGCTTTGACAGAGAATTGGGAGGAGGATGACGAATAAAAACGCAAAGATCTCTCGTTGTATGCTTTTAAATGAAACTCCGCTGATGATGTAAGGCATTGTTTCAAATCCCAAACACTGGAGATATAAGGAAGATAATCCCTCTTTAACCCCTTTGAGCCTTGAAGTAGGAGTTTTCTTTTTTTCCAGATAAAAACCCTCAATTTTTAACCTGGGGCAGGGTAGTTTTTCAGTTAAGCTGATCAAGCAATCAGAATCTCAAAAAGGAGGAGTGAACCTTCGAGAAACCACTGTATCTATTCCTAACATATTAGGAGGCTAGAAGCAAAAAAAAAAAAAAAACACGAACGAATATCCCTCAACTATCCAAAGAGTGAGGCAGTCACAATCCTTTCAAAAATGCCAAAATGACTTAGAGTCACACGACTTGTTCAAAAATAAAAAAAAATAATGGAAAAAGAAAAGTCCACCAAGTCAAAACCTATGAAGGAGACTAGGCGAAATTCAGACAGCCCGCTGGATTTCAAAGTCAAATTCAAAAGACTCCGTCCAGGCAAAAGTTAGGGAATAAGAAAAATGCGAAAAGAAAAAGGATCACAAAGAAATATCCTTAGTAAAGAACAAAGTTGTGTGATCAAACACCAAAAGAAAATAGGTGAGTGACTGCCATGTCCAAAACCTTGATTGAGTTCTCGACCATATCAAAATCTTCTTGAGGGATGAGTGCTCGTATCAAGCTTAGTTGAATGAAGGATTGGAGAACATCACGAAGAATGGGTGGGTACAAATAAACTTCGAGCCTTTATCCTTTGTTTCTTAAACCATGAACCAAGCCGTGATACAACCTTTAAAAGACCTAATTAAAGTAGGGTTTATTTTGAAAGCATACTCGATGAGATGACGTTTCCTGACTCCTATGAGCTATGCTCAATATGGTGTTGGCTTTATAAATTAAATTTGTATCCTGACTAGTGATTTAGTCACGAGTTATTGTGATACCCTTTTTTTTTCAAAAAAAAAAAGAAAAGAAAAACTTCAAGACAAACACACATGTTGCGTTAACAGTTTCAGGATTAACATTTCATGTGTGTCGATTTTGCCTGATATATTAGAAGGTTTACATATAGACATCAATGATGAAACTTGAAGACCATGTTGGACAGGGGCAAGTTGTTTCTCTGTTTCCCGCTAACGCAAGTTCCGACTTTCTCAGGAGCAAATTTCTCGGAGACTCATCCATAACACCATCAATCCGGGTCAGTTACGTCGAGATTCAACGAATCTCTCCAAGAGTTTGAAAACAATGGGGAAATTGAACCCCATGTTCTCTGTAAAATCCTTTTGAAATGACTTTTTTTTCTCATAAAGCATGTACTCTGGGGCATTTGAGAAGTGAAGAGCACGTCATCCACTCACAACACCTATTGTCCAAAATGGCGACTATTACAGAACTAATTGGTTTCCACAACATTCTTCATGTCCCTGGTGAATTTTACTTCAGACGGCCATGATTCCTCTAATGGATCTCTATTTTAAGCGGTGATGATAAATGCAAGAATCCCCCAGTGGAGGACCTGTTTGTTTCTCCAGTGATTTGCTCAAACTTCGCCTTCCCGAATGAAGTGAACGTTATCTCCCTCCTCAGTAGATCTTTTACAACCACAGCTTTCCCCAGCAAGGTGGATGTTTATTTCATCCACACGAGGTTTCGACTCCGATATATTCAAGAGGAATTCTGAAGTCCTGAAGCAGGAGTGTGATCCTGTATCTAGTTCTCCATTTATTCCCAGTGGTGCTTCTATCTTCAAGGATTGGTCGAGATGTTTATCTCGAGATGATTATTTCATCTCCGTCACCTCTTTTCGTCTGTTTTGTCAGCATAGGCATACACATAGCATATAAGTAGACAGCATGGCATATACATTTGTTTGTATTCTTTGTGTTCTGTCGCTTTGGCTGTAGTTATCCCTAGGTGTTGGGTACGTCTTATCCTTTCAATTAGATTTGTCGACCTAGGCAAAAAAAACAATGTTTCATTCTTCCCCATGGAGTTCAATCCTCAGGGAAGATGATTATTTTAGTACAATTCCATTTGAGTTCACACCTCAATGGTCGAGTCTTATTTGACAGTTTCTCTTCAGATATTCCCTGAATTGAATTTCGGTCTCTTGGCAATTACATCATGGACGTCTCCAACCTTTGAACATGGATTAAGTGTGCATTTATTTTGCACCCTATTCCCCAAGAAGAGTATTCATGAAGACAGACACTTCTTCAGCAACATCTACATCTATCTCTTTATTTGAGACGACGAATAACAGTTTCTACAAGACAGATCATTCACCCTCCGTGGGGTCCCCCAACATTATTAATCTTACAAAGAAGATAATTACGGATATCTCTCTTCATTTGAGAATTCACATATTTTACAACAACAAAGGTATTCCCCAGTGAAACTACATCTACAGGGTTCTACAACGAACTACATCTACAGGGTTCTACAACGAACTACATCTACAGGGTTCTACAACGAACTACATCTATAGGGTTCTACAACGAACTACATTTACAGTCTACAACGACGTCCACAATCTACAAAATCTACAACCCCCTATGAAGGTGCTCTCACGAGTTTTCATCATTTCGGGAAGGGACCGAGACCAGCTCATGATTCCCATATCATGATGCTCGGGGAAGTTCTACATCAGAGACCGAGACCAGCTCATGATTCCCATATCATGACGCAAGGGGAAGTTCTACATCAGAGACCGAGACCAGCTCATGATTCCCATATCATAACGCAAGGGGAAGTTCTACATCAAGAAACTGAGACCAGCTCATAGCATCCAGACTATGACGCAAGGGGAAGTTCTACATCAAGAAACTGAGACCAGCTCATAGCATCCAGACTATGACGCAAGGGGAAGTTCTACATCAGAGACCGAGACCAGCTCATGATTCCCATATCATGACGCAAGGGGAAGTTCTACATCAAGAAACTGAGACCAGCTCATAGCATCCAAACTATGACGCAAGGGGAAGTTCTACATCAAGAAACTGAGACCAGCTCATAGCATCCAGACTATGACGCAAGGGGAAGTTCTACAACTACATTCACAACGACAATGACATCTACATCTACAAACTACAGCGATTCTACCACCTACAAAATCTTGACATTTCGGGCAGAGACTGAGACCAGCTCATGGTACCCTTATCATGACACTCGGGGAAGTTAGGCTTTTTACTATTTCAAGTTGAGTTCCAAAAGAAAAAAAAACAAAAAAAAACAAAAAAACAAAAAACAAAAAAAAAAACAAACAAAACAAAACTGAATTATTGATTCGATCAGAGAATTCGCTTTGGATATTACAGTCATCTGGATTGCTCCGTGGTGATAATAAGTTATCCTTCGATTACAAGTTTCTCACCTGCTGCTAAAACGCCATATTCTGGGCGTATGTGCCGCTGTTACATTTTGGAGATTTCCCATTGATGGTCGTATCTTGTCCCCGTTGAGTCCCGCTTCGTTGGGTCTGTTACTCATTTGTTTCTCGCATGTCGTGTCTAGTTTTCTCCCATGTGACGCCTTTAATCCACAGGACCCTCTTTGTCTTGCATTTCATATCATTGCATATCATTTGCATTCGGTGGCTTCTTATGGCCAAAAATTCGTACAATGTTTGTATTTAAGTCCCTCCTATCTCGTCGAGACGAAGATTTCAATCTCCATATCTCCGAATAGAAGTAACTTAAATAGGGGCATCTGTTGCACCCTAATTTTTGACCTTAAGATCCCACCTCCTTGCTATTGAAACCGTCATTGTTCAAGTAATACCCCAAAATTTCACCCTTAGGTTTAGTCAGTCATTTTGCATAGCACTTCATTTTTGCATCCGTTAATCACTAACCAGTCGTTTGAGTGCGTTTTGTTTTGCAGGAATCATTCCAGGGGCGTTTTGGTCATTTTACGTGGGTTCTGACAGATTCTGAAAAAGAGTGGTCTCTAGGCCTGGAGGCACTTGAACCATCATATCTGAGGCGTTTATCACGCGCAACTTTGGGTTGAAAGTAAAGTGGATATTGTTGAGTTTGTTTTGAGAAATTATGTGATCAGAGGAAGTCAGTTTGAAATTATTCATGGATTAATCAGGATGTTCAACACTCAGAGGTGTAAAGATATTCACAATGAGATACATAGGTGTTAATTCTACGGCATAAAGGCGAGATATTTCAAAGCTTCACGAACCACAAACCATACATATTTAAAGGAAAAGGAAAATTAGAAGAAGTTTAATGGAATTTATTTCATTTAAATTCTTTGTTTACAAATTACAAGAGAATGCTGATTACATTGCTTTTCTATCCTAAAGAAACATAAGTCCTAAGTATCTAAAATAAGCTTCATGCCATGGCTTGATTGGATTCTTTCACAAGTTTCCTCTTCATACCAGCACCTGCAAAAAGCAAAGAAAACAAAACAGAAGAAAGAGGTTAGGAGAGAGGGACAGGCACCCTCAGAAAACTTTCATCACTAGGTGCCGGAAGGGCACGACCGAAGTCGCATCCTACTCCCACTTCCGCATCTCAACCTCGGCTACCGACCGACAGTATCTGCTCCATTGAGGGACAGCCGAGAGAGAGAGATAAAGGAATCTTTTTCGGGCCAAAATGATTTGCGCAGATGTGGATTCAAAAAGGGACCATCAATTAAATATAGCAGCCTATCAAGTAAATATGTGGCTTTTCTCGAAATGGTTTCACAGCCAAAGGTAATTGGAAATACAAACTGAAAGTGTACACCAGAAACAATCAGAGGCAGCCATCAGGTAGGCTCAGTTTAGAAACATCACGGCCCAATGTCATCATCAGGAAATGAAATTCGCAGCTGACGACAACATCATCAGAAAAATCAGTTCACAAATCCAAATATCCCAGCCCTGAAACAATGACAAGAACCAAGCTGCATCAGTTCAAGAAGAATCGAATATTAGCTCAAGAAGAACCAGTTATCTGTTCTGAAAAACCCAGAGTCCTATCAGTAAAAATCCGCATCAGCATCAAGAGGCCATGGCTCATTTCAGACATGAGAAAGAGTTTCAATCAAAAGAACAAATTCAGCCCTCAGTCACTCATCATAGGGCATGAGAATTCGAGCGGCTGGGAGAGCCACGGCCGAAGCCGTTACCAAATCCCTACCGAACGTCGAATTACGCAGCATACGGCATTTGTCGCTCAGACCCGAAGGTCATTATCACTAAAGCATCAATCAAAGCCAAATGGTTCAGACCCTAAGGTCATCATCACCGCGTCAAACCTCCCCCGGTGGCATCAATCCAGCAATATCTGACTCTTAAAGTTCCCTCTGAAAGAAGAAGAAGAAAAGTGAATGTACGTTCGAAACAGAAAACCAGATATCGAAGCAAAATTGCATCAGATAGAACCAAGTCCAAATCCGCATCAGGGGGCTGGATATCAAAATGAAAATGGTTCGAACATCTGCAAAATCAATGAAGCGTCAAAAGCAGCCTCAAATATCAATCAAAATAAAACCAGTTCGAATCAGTATCAGGAACAGACCGGACATCAATATCTGGAAAAAAAAAGATCAAACCAAATCCATATCAAACGAGCCAACATAGCAGAGAGTTTAATCCAATCCGGACTGCATCAAAAAAATAAACCAAATCAGTTCGAAACAGATATCCAAACCCTATCAGAAAAGATAACAAAATCAAATCAGTAATAATGCAAACCACATCCGAAAGAGGAATGTTTCCAAATCAAATCCCAATCAGAAATTAATATCAGTAAAAATAACGTAAAAAAAAGATATTATCCAGGCCCATTCGAAAATCAAGAAAAAGTATATAAGGAACCATAGCACCTGATCAAACCCTAGACAGAAACGGGAGAGAGAATACCAAAGGCGACCACAAAGAAAACCCTAACATCAAGAACAACAATCACATATCGCAGCGGAAGAACAGAAGCGAGAGAGCCAGAACGAAGTCACCTTTGTTCAGACCCTAATGCCGCGAGGACGAAAAGAGGCACCGTTCGAGTTCGGCATAAAACGTGGACGACAAGACCTCAAATCATTCAAACGAAAGACCACCGGCGCCGTTTTAACCAAACGACGGGCAATCAACCGTTTCGAGCCTCAGCTCACTTCATCATCGGCCGTTTTCACCGAAACTCCGTCATAAATGTAAGCCATGAAGCGTTTTCCTCGCAATTTTCATGTTTTGTTTCAGGTTAATGAAGGATGAACAAAGTGAAAGTATGAAGAAGATGAGAGAAGTGAGCGACGAACGAAGGAAACGAAGAAGAGAACGAAATAACGTCGTCGTTCGTACGATGAGGGTTTCCAAACCCTAAGTGTTGTTTTCTTCCATTTGTGACGGGTTGGGTCCGGATGTAACTACCGGCCCAGCCCCTTTTTTATATTTTATATATATTTTTTATATTTTATTAATTATAGTTATTATTATTTAAATTTTTTTTTTAAACCTTTTCCAATTAACATTAAAAAAAAATTGTTTTTAAAGAAACCTTTTTGTAAATAAACTTAAATTTCTTCTTTTTTACTTTTATTAACCTAAAATCATTTTTAAAAAAAAATAGTAATAAAATTTTTTTAGATAATAACAAAAAACCTTTTTTTAATAACATTAAAATAAAAATCTTTTTTCTGATAATTACAATAAAACTTTTTTTTTTATAAATAAATAATACTTTTTTTTAGATAATTGAACTAAACCATTTTTTTTAGAATTAAACTTAACTTTTTTCACATATAATATCAAAACTTCTTTTTAACTTCAATCAAAAACTCTTGTCGTATACCACAAATAAACAACAAGAATATCTTTTTCTTTCACTCGTGTGATTCCTGTCCACTAACCTTGTCATTTGTTTTGCAGCTTTGTTATGTTGTCAGTATTTATTCTTGTGTGTTTTAATTGCATTATTTTTGTAATTGTTCCTCAATTGTAATCTCGCGAACCAACGATCGCGTTTACCTTTCCGCTTTTACTTTTCGCTATTTGTATGATTTAAATTCTCGCATTTTCTTACCGTTAATCTGTCACATTACACACCTCTGAAGGATTAGGTCTAACCGTTTGGCCGTCGCGCCAATAGTCCTCACACTTCAAATCCTTTTCAAACCCTAATTTTCACAAATGCCTCGCCGCAGGAAAAATTATAAAATTATCCCTATCATTAGGTCAAGGAGCCGCCGTGCTCATTTTAGGGTTTCCCGCCGTGGAATCCCTAACCTAACCCTAATTTCAACTTAACAATTCAACGTAGAAGTTTGGAGTTCCCGCACTCCGCATAAGCGTGTCCTTAAGGTGCGTTTATTCCCCTTGAAACCTGGACCACAGTCAAGATGTTTCTAACCTCCCATGTGAGGGGAACTACAGATACTCTGATTCCATCCCCGTCAGGATATGTAGGCACAAGATGCGACGTCTTGGCGAGTATACTTAGACATAAACCACTAGGGTCTTTTAACCAATAAGCAGATAACACATAGCAATAAACAAACATAAAAATAAGAGGTTCCTGTAGAGTACTACAGAAACTTAGGATGCTAGTACCTTCCCTAAGTTTAACCAACCCCCGAACCTAAACTCTCTAAACCTTGTATTCGCATTGCATTGTGGGAATTTCGATCTTTATCCCTTCCTTTGGGCAAATCAAAGTTCGGTTGCAAATTGAATTAACGATTCAAACTAATCAATAGTTTGGTATCCAAATTTTACCGCGACAAAGGTGAAGCAAATGTTTTGATGGAAAATGCCTATCCTTAGTATCAGGTTTCTATGGCTCCCATGCCATATTTATCTTTATCTCGCTGTGGCCCAGTATCAACCACTTCCATATCAATATCATCCATAACAACAAGCTCAGTTTCCTTAGAATCAACAAAAACTACAACATCAGCAATCTTAACAAAACAAAAGAAATCAACATTATCAGAACAAACAGAACAACAACAATCAAAACAATCGCAAGCGTCTGAGTTTTGAAAAAATTCTCGTGCTATATACAAAATTGTTTCCTTATCTGGTCCATTAAGGGGTAACCATTCCAAAAGAGATCGCGCATGTAATTCCTTCTTATAGCCCAAAGCATAATCCAAATGCATCATGTGCTTACCATTCTGGATACATAGGACATGCTACTGAAGATTGCATTATTTTCAAGACCAAGGTTCAAGAGCTTATTGATCATAGAATCTTGACATTTGTTGAAGAGCGTCCTAATATACAAACTAACCTCTTACCTACTCATGGTGGACCAGAGGTTAACATGGTTGAAGACAATCAAAGGGCTGAGTTGATCAGGGATGTCGACAAAGTGAAAACTCTGATGAATGTTGTGTTTAAGAAGTTGAATGAGCATGGGTTATTGAAAGGCCTTCATGGAAAGTGCTAGATTTGTGATGATAATCCTAATCAGTGCCATAGGTTGAAGGGTTGTTTTTAGATCTTGATGAACCGAGGTGTGGTTCAGTTTTCTAGATCCAAGTATGTGTAAGAGGTAATTACCATTGAGTCGTTCATGATCCTATATAGGAAGGTTCCCATGGAAGCTCCTAAGAAGAAAATACAGCCCATCACTATTTGTGTGCCAAAGCCTTTCCCGTATCAGAGTTCAAAAGAGGTTCCTTGGAAGTATGATTCCACCGTGTTTTCTGGGGGTCGAGAAGTTCAGTTTTCAGAACCCGAGATTGTGAAGGTAATCATTGCTAGAGGCATAACTCGTAGTCGATGAGTGTTTGCTCCAAAGGTCACGTCTAAGCCAATACAAGTTCCAATTGTTGTTCCTCCCAAGGAGAAATCTACTTCAACAACCCTTGTTGTGCAACACGAAGCATCTACCGTTGCACTAATACCAGTCACTTTGTCTATAGATTCTGCAAAAGGTAAAGAGGTAATTGATGATAAAGAATTTCTCAAGATGATCAAGAAGAATGATTTTAAGATTGTGGATCAGCTGGGGCAAACTCCCTCGAGGATTTCAATCTTGTCTTTACTCATAAGCTCGCTCGCATACAGATTAACTTTGCTGAAAGTTTTGAACACTGCTCATGTAATGCATGATATTCCCGTGGAGCAGTTTGATGACGTGGTCGCAAACATAATTGCAAGTCGGTATTTGGGTTTCAACGAGTCAAAATTGCCTCTCGAGGGAACTGTGCATTATAGAGCATTACACATATCAATGACTTGTATGGACGCCTTGCTATCTCGTGTTCTTGTGGATACCGGTTCTTCTCTTAACGTGATACCTAAAGGCACGTTGAGTCAACTACCGGTAGAAGGGAGCGAGGTAAGGCCGAACACTTTAATTCTTAGAGCTTTTGACAGTTACAAAAGACAAGTTATCGGCGAGGTGGATTTACCCATCAAAATCGGATCGCATTTGTTTACCATTACTTTTCAAGTGATGGATATCAATCCTGCATATAGTTGCTTATTGGGTAGACCTTGGATCCTGCGAAGTGCACCTTTGGAGTTTGATCTTGCAAATTGTTGGGCTTTATCTAGAGTCAGAAAGGAATTGAAGTTGATTCTCTCAAGGTTCGAGCAATTCAAGACATGCCGCCTTCCAAAACTAAAAAAGAAGTATGTGGCTTTCTGTGTCAACTTAATTATGTCTATAGATTCATTTCTCATTTGAAGGCTACCTGAGAACTGATATTCAAATTGCTAAGAAAAAATCAATCGGTTGAATGGAACAATGATTGTCAAGAAGCATTTGACAAAATAAAGAAATATTTGCAAGAACCACCGATCTTAGTACCACCGGTTCATGGTAGGCCTTTAATCATGTGTCTCAATGTTCTCTATGAATCTATAGAGTGTGTATTAGGTCAACATGATGACATTGGTAGAAAATAATATGCAATTTACTATTTGAGCAAGTAGTTCACCGATTGTGAGACCAGATACTTGTCATACCCCAAATTTTTCCTACCTCTCTTTTTTATATATACCCAAACATTTGTATTCTTTCACGATCTTTCTTTAAGATGATCACCCGGCCGTTGGCCATGGTCCTTTAAAGTTTTGGTCAAGAAGGTCTTGTCTATACTCATAGTTCTTTGTATGGTGTATGGAATTCATGTGGAAACAAAGGAAGAATATGCCCTCACTCTTATGGTTAATTAGTCAGGTTTATTTCAAGATTTTTCCAATTGGCTTCAAGAAGATTATAAGTTTTGTTCCAGGAAACCATGGGCCATGTCTCAAGCCAGTGCTAAGGCAATGGAGTAAACAAGCTAAGCTGTGATTAGATTTGTTTCAAGAAATAGATTCATGTTATGGTCACTCATGTTTTAAGATCCAAATTTGGGATGGTTTCAAGAAGCCCAGGGTATAGTCAATGTGTGATCAAGTTGTTTCAGGATCATGATTATATGGTTAAACGGTTCCAACCTGTGGGTAATGCATTTTCAAGTCGTGTTTTAAGGTCATGGTTGTAGTACAACCTTCAAACTGTACTAGGATATATTTCAAATTATGATGAAGCCCAAGAAGCAACTCGTGGACGGCTACAACCTAATTGGCTTTGAGATGTTTCATAATGATTCAATTTATGGTAAGAAATGCTAAAGGTAATTGTGGCCAAGGGAGGATTATTGTCAAAACGTGTATGAGTCATAATTCACAACCATTTTTTAGCCAGAAGATTAAATAATTTAGAAGTAATGTTATTTGCATGGAATCACACACAAGCTTTTACAAAACAAGAAGGCTATAAAGCCAAGGTTGTGACATACAATTACAATGGCAGCAACAACATGCCATGATTTAATTCATGGTCCAAATCATGATTCTCAATAAGTTCATCACAAACTAAAGTAACAATCATTGGTCCAAAATTCACCAAAACCACAAGATCCAAACAAAAATCCATTCATGGCAAACCTTAAAAGGAACCTCCATGAATTAAGACAATGCACCGATAGTTCATGATTACAAAAACCTTAAAACTACTACAAAAGAATACAAATTCAAATCTACAGTACAATGATGATAAAGAGGTTTGAAAAGGGAAGAAAACAAAAGTGTGATATTGTACTCAAGTAGGACTCATCATAAGAACTCGTTACAAAGAGTAGACATTTTGTCAACGAGATCCTTCATTATGCAAATACACCTTTTCAGTCATTTGAACTTGTGCTAATGTTGTGGCATAACCATTGATCTGTCAATCTCCGAGTTGAATTAATGAAGCTGCGAATTGACTCCCAAAAAAAAACCTTTTGTTCCTTCACTTTTCCACGGAATTCGTCACATGCTTTCTTTCCTTTCCCCTTAGTTCTTCAAATTTTCGGTTCTTCAAGTTTCAAACTGCACCTATTGTTCCCTAACAAAGTTAAAATGAAAATACAATATCAATTAACCAAGCATATATTGATAACAACTTTAATGTACATAGTGTGTGTGTGTATAGAGAAAATGCATTGCACCATGGTGTACCTGACTCATTACAGCCAACCTACGCATCTACAACCACTGATAAGGTTCTTGCCCTTCGCTTTGGTCATGTCCTCGATCCTATTTGTCTCCACCTAGAACAACTTCTTTCTAAAAGGCAGCAACAAAAATCGTCCAAATTCATAACTATGGCACCGGCTCTCTTGACATCCAAGTCAGTGTCAAATATTTTGACATCACCTTAATTCCATCAACATTGTGTCTTTTCTTCAATACATTTCACATGAAAATGGATTCCAACAAAGCAACATGAATAATGTCATATGGAGTAACACAAAACCAATCCTTGAAAATTAACACAAAAAATACAAGTCAGCATGGTAAAAGTACAGGAATCACACATTTACAAGCAGTAAAAACTCAGGTGAAATTAACATGTTCTAGTAGGAATTTGTTTCACTACAGACAAAGCTCAAATTGAGTCACTATCACACTGGACCCCACAAAATCTCACTACTAAATCTATTCTAACGAAATGAAAATCCTCTCACACGAATTAGAGGATATTCCTATAAGAATTCTCTGATTTCACACGTATCAGAAAACCCCAAAAAGCCTACTAAAACTCTGCTCAAATCGCTCTCATACCCTCATAGAGCTTGTGACATAGGGTTCACTGAGTCTCACATTGAGACTCATTTGAACCGAGATACTCAACCCCTAACAAATTCAGCAAATTGTAGAATACAAAAAGGAATGATCAAAGAATAAGAGAAGAAGCGTAGGGACACAAGGCGCTACAAAAAAGAAGAGTTACCTGTTAGGATCCCTTTTCTCTGATAACTTCCGGAAGGTGACACTTCCTGCTCTTGATTAACTCCATTTGCCTTTGATAAGTGCTACATAGTGTGACTTTGATGTGTGATGATGCGTGAACTCTTGTTTTGTGTGATTCCTCTGTTGTATGGCGATGTCGTTTTCTCATATTTCATTTAAGAAGGATGAATACAGGGGTTAGGTTTTTTTGAAAGTTTATTTTGAATTTCTTACTGTCGTTTAAGATATTCCATGAAGTTTTTTTTATTTGATATGAAAATCGCTGCAAAGAAGAAATGCTTTAACTGGTTTTGGGGATAATTTGTTTTAGGAGAGAAGAAGACATTTGAAGGTAATGAGGTTTGTGAGGAGAAAGATGATGTTTGAAAATGTAGAGCAGAGTATGACCTTTTATATTTCAATATTGGTTAATTGAATTTTAGATGCTGCTAAACACTGTTAACCTTGTTACCTGCCCAATGCCATTACACACTTTCCCTGATAAATGTTGCGACGTGGTGTATTTATTATTTTTGGAAAAGAGATCTCCTTTTTATTGTCTTACAACTAGCGTCCTTTTTTCAAGGTAAAATTTGAAAACGATTTTCATCTTATTAAATACTAGGACCTATTCAAAGCTTGCTTTATCTAGTCTATTTAATCGTTGACGGGAAAACTTTGTATTTGCCACGTATGCGCATTAAGGAATGTTGAGGAAACCACCTCTTCCTTTCCTTGTTTAACTTAGGGTTTGACTGAGTGAATTAGTGGGCCTCCGGCCCAACTTGGTTATTAGTTGACTTTTGGGCCTTAGGGACCCTTGTGGTTTGTTGGATTTCACCTTTACTCTATTTCATGCACTCCATTCTATTATTATTAATTCTTTTCTAGTTTTGTTTTTCTTATTATTTTAAATGATGATATAGAAAAATGTTATTTATTTTTTCAAAAGCTTAATTTCTTGTCATTTTCTCTAAATGTATAGAATTTTTTTATAGAAATTATTGATTTCCTTGTAGTCGCATTTATTATTGTTAATTACAATTAAACGATTGTATTAATGAATTAATTTTTTTATATTTTAAAGTGACTAACATTGGTTTAGTGCATGGTGAATTTTTTTAAAAACCCGATTAAACATTTCTCAAGACGTTTAATCAAATACTTTCCTAATTAAATAATGAAGGTAGTAGGTTCTTGGGGTCTAACACCCTTTGGATCCTTGAATAATCGCTCTTGAGGCGCACACTTTGGGTTGTGTTCATTCTGTCCTTCGTTTATAAAAAACACTTAATCCTTTTTAAAACTTTTAATCCATTCAAATCTTAATCCAATTAAAACACTTAACCTAACATTTTCAAAAGATATTTTCTTAATTAATAATGGAGATATTGAATTCTTGAGGTCTAACACTTCTTGGGTTCTTGAAAGATCGCTCTTGGGGCGCACACCTTGGGTTGTGATCCTTTCGATCTTTCATTTCTAAAACGCTCAATTTGTTTAAAAAATCTAACGCATCTAATCAAAATACCCTAATCGAATCAAAATCCTTTCTTAATTAAATTACGAAAGAACTGAGTTCTTGGAATCTTGCATTCCTTGGATTCTTGAGTGACTGTCGCACCCTAACTTTTGACCTTAAGACCCCCCCCCTCTTTGTTTTATTTTTCTCTTGCCTGTCCTATTATACTCTTGTATACTGCAACTAACAAATACGTGCAGATGCAGTAATGTCAAGCATGGATCCTCGCAATTGGGACTTTGATATAGTGGACCATATCTCGTTAAAGTCAAGTTCTTAAGGTTTACCAATGGACAAGTAATTACTCATTCGAGATGCACTCTTTTAAGAATAAATTCCAAGTTTCAAAGCATGAAGGCGGAAGAATTGAAAGGTCACATTGTACAAGTTGAACATGAATCGGTTTTAAGGATAATTCCAAGTTTTATGGTTTGCTTCAAATTTCGCAAGCCGCAATCAATTTCATTTCAAACAAGGTCTCAAAACATGGGCCATAAAAATAATTGTGTGCTACCTTAGAAGCCTATCAAATCTTACGTAGGTACTGTTATTTTAAGACATGTGTGTGGTTTTTTGCAAAGCCGTGTTTGGAGTGCTTTAGTCGGGAGCTGGATTTAGTTGGAGCAACGTAAGTCATTCTCAAGTGATTGGCATACGAAAATGCGTAAACATTGTAGTTGTGTTCAAATTTCTTTACAAAAGCCATAGACTCAAGTCATAATGTACAACGGTGGCAATAGCATATCACGATCTAATTCATGGACCAAATCATGATCATTAATTAAACAATTCAGTGAATTAAGAATTATAAGCTGCATTTCTCTTTTCAAAGTCGTACAAGGCTCAAGGAAATAAACAATAGGGTTCTAAACTCCATTTTGAGCTCAATTGGCCTTCGCTCCCGGCGGCAATAGTTTTAATAAACTAAAGAAGTCAAGTGCTCCAAATGCTACAGAGAAAAGGGTTGTAGGATCCTAGCCAAGACAGATCTGCAGAACATAATGAGAGGACAACATCCTTAAGTTTTTAGAAAGCTGTTTTTGGGAAAACCTCATGTTAAGCTCAGAGTATTCTCCACCTGACGAACCATTGATGTTGAAGGCATCCCCATATGACGTGACCGGCGGCAATAACTATTCCCTTTTTGTTACGCATTTGTCTTCCGGACTTGATCTAGACGTGGACTGCGAACCAAAACCTGTCAAATGCACACTTAATTCACCATGAACGAAATGGGAACCTTTTGTTCAACCTATTATTTTATCTCCGAATCTCTAACAAAGATTATAATTGGAAGACAGGAATTCATCATAGGCACTCTTTCAAAGACTTGCCATGAAAGTAACATCAATAATATACCTGAACAGAGAACGCATTCACGGTGGTACCGTCTTAAAGAGCAACTACATCGTGTACTTGCCTCTCGAAACAGACACAAGAGCCTGAGAAAAGATGAATGCCAAAACTTTGGTCCACAAGCAGACTAAAAAAAAAACCACAACTTCTGAAAGGAAGACGAGAAGTAAAGATGAGAATCAAACCAGACTTACAACAGCAAAATGGTTTTCTCGAATCCGCGCTCCATGAATTCATGTCAAAGGCCTTGAACAAAAGAACGTCACCTACGAAGCAAATATGCAACAGCAACAACCTATGACTGGCTGAACACAAGCTACCATGAACCACTCCAGAATGCCGCATCGTGCCATGCTCATACCATCATTATCATCGCCCAAACCTTCCTCAGCACCGAAGCTAAGACCGGCAGACTCCGAATTGTTAATAGGGCCCTGAAAGAGAAAGGAAGGTCAGTCAAATTCAACAAGTAACAGCTCAAGAGTTCATCACGAACAAACAAGAGCAACGACTGCATTGGCAAAAGACAGCAACCCAACTTACTTACATCTGCGGGAAGGCCATCACAAAATCAAGTTCTGTGAAAATAGAGAACAGGTTGAAAGGGAATCAACAACACCACAACCTGGCCCTGTGTCAGAGTCCCACCTCTCCACTTTGATACCACTAATCATAACCTTAACAACTCGCAAAGTCCATACCACGGGACACGTTAAACTTTCCGCAGCCCTGCATTTCATAAGCAAGTGTCAGCAGATAAGAGGAGGAAGGGAAGGAGGATGTGTTGAGTTCATAATTGCCTACCATGATCCAAATCTACGTCAACTTGCCAACAACTTCAACTTCCACAGCTGCATCACACCAATTGCACCCGCTGCAATAAAACTATTATCATTAGTAGAAGAATTGAGCAGTTCAGCTTTCTGCAGAAAACAACCAATGCCAGGTGTCGCTTACGCGAAAATAAGGTGCCGGCAAAATAGAAGAGTCGCCACCTTTCGTTATTTATCCCTCGGAGCGGGAAAGGAAACGATCGGAAAAACCTAACGAGAAAAGGGTAAGACAAGGTCGTCGCAACCATTGTCTGGGGTTCGGGAGTCGGTTACGCAAGGGGAAGGTATTAGCACCCCTCACGTCCGTCGTACTCGACGGGATCCACGCTTGTTTTATTGTACGGATTGGTTTTATCTATCTGCCTATCAAGGCTGGCTTAAAAAGAAAAGAAACTGACTCGGCAAAGCATCGCGCTTTATGCCTACGTATTCTCATCAGAGAACGAGAAATCAGAGCCAACGTAGTTCGACCTACGACGGGTTATGGGGAAGGTAGCTCACCAATACATCAGTACTGTGCCTACGTACTCTCAACAGGTATGAGAGATCAGAGCTTACGTAGTTCGGGACACTATGCATTATTTTCTGTCTTTTACGAAAGAAGTGTTTTTTATTGTGTTTGCACTTTCAATCGCACTAGAGACTATGACCTGAGAGTGAATGCGTCGCATGTCACCCAAAGGGTACCATACTAAACATCTAGACTGTGGAAAAGAAACTCTCCCACAATCCTTTCTCAGATAGCTTAAGGCTCGTAACGTACGAAAGAAATCATTCATGATTACTGTATCTTAAACTGTTTTGAGATGAGAAGAGAACAGGCCCAACTAGGAGGGAGACTATCAAGTCCTACTGTTGTCATGCCAAGGATTCATCCTATGGTTGAGGTTTGAACAGGGAACTCCTAGAAGTTGTCATGCATAGGTTTCAACCTAAAGTTCTATCATCAATTCCTTATCAAAGGAAATGAGAGTCCTAAGGGATCATGTCAATGATACACAGAGACAGACAAAGCATTAGCTTAAACGGTAAAATGCATGCAATGCAAGTGAGGGAGGAAATGTGTGTGGGGCTTCAGCCTCCACAAGCTCATCTCAACCTCAAGCCAGAATGAATAACAGTAATCATACTGAAATATAAAGCATGCTATCAAGCAAGAATACAGTAAACTGCAATCATACAGATAAAATGAAATAAAATGCCATCAGGCAAACAAACTACATGGGCAAGGGAGCTGGGCTCTACCGAATACCTGCAAGCAAAGCCACACAGTAACAATACAAGCAGAGGGAGCAACTCAACCTCTAGTGCAATCATGCTCCTAGAGTCTACTTAGTCTAGATATGAACTTATTCTAATGCATCAAGCAAGTCAAACAAGACACATCAATACAGAGAAGAAAACAGAAAAGGAAGCAGATCAACTCCTCTCTCAACTCCAAGCTTCAGCTCTTCCAACAGCAACTCAGTCTTCAGACTTCCAATTACTCTTGACAAATATCAAGTTGCTTTTCCAGGTTTCAATCCTTCAACATAAGTTTCAACTTATCTTCTTCTCTGAGCTTCAGCTCCTTGATCAGTTCCACCTTCAGGCTTCACTATTAACCACAAGTATCAACTTGATTCCTTCATGATCTTCAAGCTTCAAAGTAAGTATCAACTTCCTTTGTTCTTCAAGCTTCAGCTCTTCAGAATCTCAATTGAATCCTCTTCCTAAGTATCAACTTAGTCTTCAAGCTCTCAAGCTCTCCTTGCTTTACCAATCTCAACTTAGTCTTCTCATCCTGCAAGCCTCAGCTTCTCAGAGTAATCTTCAATCACTTAGAAGTATCAACTTCATCCTTCAGTCCTTAAGCCTCAGCTCTTCATTCAGTCCTTACTGGATCTTCATTGGGTCTTCAAGTATCAACTTGCTCTTGTTGCTCTTCAAGCTTCAGCTGGAATGACAATGCTTCAAGGAATCATCCTTTTCCATACTCTTCAATGAAGTCTTCATCTTCAAACTCAAGCTTAACATCTCTCAAGATATTCAAACCAGAGGAAATCACTTACTGGGTAAGCTGGGGTGTTAAACTGCTTATTGACCACCAAAGGTGACCTATAAGGGTTCAACATCCAATGAAGGGTCCCCTCAAAAGTTCTACTTCCTAGATATCATCACGTATCCATCCTAAGTAGAGAGGTGTATACCATGGAAGGACTTTGAATCATAGGGAGGAATGGAGGTGAAAGATACCATCCATGCTTGAGAAAGAAGTTAACTAGGTCTAAGCTCTTCTTAATCCCTAACCCTAAAACAAACAACAAAACAAACAAGATCAAGCTCTCAAGCTCCTCAATCAACTTCAAGTCTTATACTATGCTCCACAAATCTCCTCAAAGCAAAACCAAGCTCTCCAATCCCACAAAGCAAAGCAAACAAAAATATAAGCCCACAAGGGCAACACAAACAATCATCCATTACAAAAATCATCTAAAAAATAGTATACTACTATATTAAAACCTAATATAATTTCTAGGGGATCCTATATACCTACCCTTAATACCCCATATGTCCCAATATCTAACTTGACCTAGAAACCCAAAATTCTAGTGTTATTGTGGACCTATGTTAAGGATTAACCTAATTCTACACAACCTAACGTCATCTAAGCAAAACCAATCAAAAATTCATCACAAAATTATGGAATAAATCCAGGGGGGAGCTAAAGTCCTAATCTAACTATCCTAAAAAGAATGGCCTAAAAATATGAAGGGAACTAGCTAAACAAAATTCTACAAAACCATGTATCAACATAAAAGAATTAAAAAGCTATTAAAACAGAAAATATACAAAAAATACTAAAATTGCATGAAATGCAAATATTTTGGTTTCATAATTTTCTAGACATGAACATGAAATGGGAGAAAAAATCCCCATGCAAAAATCATTAATTTCCTATTTATTATGATTTTTCAAAGATTGAAATAAAATGGAGAAAAAGAAATTAAAATAAGAAACCTTTGGTGTGAATAGCAATGATATGTAGTACAATTTTCATATGGGCTCAAAATGGGGGTGGGGATAGTGAGGCGCGCTAGGCCCAATTAACCAGAAAAATTAATTGAAAAATCATAAAGAAAAAGAAAAGGATACGGTGTGAAAAGTAACAAAATCCAGTTCATAATCCAATGGGCCATGAATTGGGGGTGGGGATATCAACTGAGCCCAATTCCCCTTAAATGAAACAATGCGTTTCATCATGTCTTCAGACTTTCTTCTTCACACGCGAGATTAAACCACAACCCTCAGATCTGACCCTAGTCAAAGAGTCCACGCCTGATCCAATGGCCAGCACTTCGTCTTCTTCCTTCAGCCATGGCAATGGAGGGAAAAGCTCCATAGTTGCAGAGCTCAAACCCCAGTTCGAAATCCATCAAATCTCAATGAAAAACCAAAATTCCAAACCCTAACCTGTCCAAAATTTCATCCTGAATCTAACCATGGCCTTGAAATCAATTGAAACATCCTAGATCTCCAAACCCGATCCAAGATCAAAGATATGCTCAAACATCAACTTCAACAATTCTTGCAATTAACTACCTCAGATTGATCACCAACTCACACTGATTGATTCTTGATATCTAATTCATTCTATAGCTCACCATAGCTCGAGTTCTTGGTCCAAACAAAAATGGTGACACCAACTGAAACCTCACCAATTGCTCTCAAACTTCTCAGAATCCATCTCCTATTGGTCTCTAACAATTCTAACCTAACCATTCTTGCTAATTATGCCTAAATCAAGGTGAAGAAGAAAAGTTACTAACCTGTTGAATCTTGATTAATAGATGGAGTAAATCTTCACTGCAAGCCTTCAAACTCTTCAGAATCAATCCTTGGATGATGATAGAGCTTCTGTTTGCAAAAGATTGGACCAAGAAAGCTTCAATCTCCAAAACCGATTATGACTTGCAACCTTGAAAATCCAAATGCCAACTCTTCAAATCTCCATGGTTTTGCTCTCAAATTGATCTGCACAACTTCACTATGATCAGAGGAATGTGTTTAGATTGAAAGAATGGATGGAATTGAATCAGAATGTGGATTTTGCTTTCAACTTGCAATGGAAGCAAGTGAAATGGCCAACTCTCTCTTCTCTCAAATCTTACACCAACCTTGCATCTGAGCAAGTTCTATACATTATATAGAGTGGTTTAGAATCATCTAGAACCATCTAGAACCATCCCATGAGAAATTGAGATTCTCATGTCATGAGTTTATGAATTCACTTCTTCTCACATATCATCTCATGCCATAGTCCTTGCAGCAACTTTCCTTGGCTTGAAATTCTCCCTAAATGAGATATATGACATGTTAAAACCCTTAGCAAGCTTGTTCATTGAGTTTCCTTATGTTTTGCATTTGTGCCTTAAGATGCAAGCAAGCAATTTCCAAAGCAGCCCCATGATCTAGGCCTCAAATCAAAATTGTGGCTGAACCATTGTTTTTAGAATGTCTTTTAGAGTCAAAATGACCTATTATATGCCATGGTTTGGATGTGTAACTTGGGATTTCCAATTTCTAATTTCAACTTATTTAACTTATGCCTCCATTTTAGGTCATTTTTATCACTTTTTGCTACAAGCCTTTTCAACATCTCATGGCCTCTCTACTAGCCTTAAAACATCATTCTAAGCAAGTTTGATGTTTAATATTTTTCCATTTGAAGCTTGGAAATAGGAGATATGGCCTTATGCTTGAAATGACCTATAATATCCAAATGACCAAAATGCCCTTGACTTGTCAAAGCCATAAGTTGAGTTCTACAAATCCTATCAAGGACTTATAGTACTCTCTAGAAAGCTAAGAAGATTAGGAACAACATTCATGTTGACCAAGAGTTCATAGGAATCATCCTACTTGGGAAAAAGTTGGATGCAAGTTGGGTGACTTTCAAGGACCCAGATTCACATACCTCAGATGACCTGTAACTTGTCAAAGTCATAACTTGAGCTCTACAAATCCTATCAAGGACTTCTAGTACTAAAATTAAAGCTAAGAACAAGCTCTACAACATTCATGTTGTAGGTAAGATGAGATGACAATCACATCTTGGGCTAAACTGCCTTGAAGATAGGGATCAAACTAGGGGATTTTACACTGTCAAGCCTTAGAAACCCTAGCTTAAAACTTCTCAAACTCTTCAATCATGATGAGTTGGTCTAGGAATCATCCTTATAGCATCTCAATGCATCAATCCATGATCACATGGCTCTTGGATTAGGTCTCAACCCTCTCCAAATCATCAGTTGACCTAGGGTTGACCCAGTCAAACCCTAATTCCACCACTCATGGCTGAGTCTTCTTATTCTTGTACAATGACCTCTCTAGGCCTCATGATGGCTTTAAAGACATCTCATAAGCTCTCTCAAAGCTTCAAGTCCATCCTCATAGCCTCAGAATCATCTGAGGAGCCCCCCACAACTCTCAAGTTAAGAGGCACACAATCTTGGTTTCAACCAATCTTTCTGAGGATCTCTTAACTTCTCTGACAAAGATATCAACCTTTAATCATTTGAATAGCCTTCTTGGCTAGCTTCAAAGTCTTGTATAGCTCTTGATTGGAAATCATACCTCTTGATCTACTGCACACATATCAATGAAATGCAGATGATGAATGAGATGAACCACAAGCTAGGTAAATAAATGTTGGTCAAATTTTGGGGTGCAACAGCTGCCCCTATTCAAACGGCTTGAACCTGACTGGGTGAGGCGAACGGATCTCAGCCAATCAAGGTGCGAGACGGCTGAATACCGATAAACCCGGAAATTTGCCAACTGCACAAGTACACGGTGTTGCACCCCAAAATTTGACCAACATTTATTTACCCATCAAGAGTTGTATGAGACTTTGAAGCTAGCCAAGAGGGTTATTCAAATGTTCAAAGGTTGATACCTTTGTCAGAGAACTCAAGAGATCCTCAGAGAGATTGGTTGAAACCAAGGTTGTGTGTCTCATAACTTGAGAGTTGTGGGAGCTCCTCAGATGATTCTGAGACTATGAGGATGGACTTGAAGGTTTGGGAAAGCTTATTAGATGTCTTGAAAGCCATCATGAAGCCTAGAGAGGTCATTGTACAAGAATTCAAAAGATTCAGCCATGAGTGGTGGAATTAGGGTTTGACTGGGTCAACCCTAGGTCAACTGTTGATTTGGAGAGGGTTGAGACCTAATCCAAGAGCCATGTGATCATGGAATGATGCATTGAAGTATTATAAGGATGATTCCTAGACCAACTCATCATGATTGAGGAGTTTGAGAAGTTTCAAGCTAGGGTTTCTAAGGATTGACAGTGTAAAATCCCCTAGTTTGATCCCTATCTTCAAGGCAGTTTAGCTCAAGATGTGATTGTCATCTCATCTTCCCCATAACATGAATGTTGTATAGCTTGTTCTTAGCTTTAATTTGAGTGCTAGAAGTCCTTGATAGGATTTGTAGAGCTCAAGTTATGGCTTTGACAAATTACAGGTCATCTGAGGTATGTGAATCTGGGTCCTTGAAAGTCACCCAACTTGCAGACAACTTTTGCCCTAGTAGGATGATTCCTATGTATTCTTGGTCAACATTAATGTTAAAGAGAATCTTCTTAGCTTTCTAGAGAGTACTAGAAGTCCTTGATAGGATTTGTAGAACTCAACTTATGGCTTTGACAAGTCAAGGGCATTTTGGTCATTTGGAGGTTATAGGTCATTTCAAGCATAAGCCCATATCTCCTACTTCCAAGCTTCAAATGGAAAACTCTTCAACATCAAAATTGCTTAGAATAATGTTTTAAGGCTAGTAGGGAGGTCATGAGATGTTGAAAAGGCTCATATCAAAAAGTGATAAAAATGGCCTAAAATGGAGGCATAAGTTAATTAAGTTGAAATTGAAAATTGGAAATCACAAGCTATAAGTCCAAACCATGTCATGTAATAGGTCATTTTGACTCCAAATGATATTCTAAGAAAAATGGTTCAGACACAATTTTGATTTGAGGCTTGGATCATAGGGCTGCTTTGTAATGGGCTTACTTGCATATTAAGGTACCAAACCAAAACTCAAAAGAACTCAATACACAAGGTAGTTATGCATTGTAACTCATCCTAAATCTCATGTGGGGATAAATTCAAGTCAGAATGGGAAGTTACAAGGAGCTTGGCATGAGATAGCATGTGGAGAGAATTGAAATCAAAATATCATGACATGAAAAGTTCAATTTCTCATTGGATGATCCTAGAGGGTTCTAGATGATTCTAAACCACTCTATATAACAAGTGTAACTTGCTCAGATGCAAGGTTGGTGTGAATTGGTGTAGAGAAGAGAGAGTGAGATCCAAATTCTTCCATTGCAAGTCAAATCCCATTTCTTCATTCTTCTTCATTTCCTTTCATTTTTTTCACACAAACACATTCCATACATCACATTGAAGCTGTGCAGATTGAATTGAGAGCATTTCCATGGAGAATTGAAGAGTTGGTGATTGAGATTTCAAGGTTGCATTTCAAAATTGAATTTCAAGAATCAAGCAATTCCAACCATTCTTTTTGCATACAGAAGCTAGAAGATTGATCAGTGAAGGAATTTGGAAAGATTCAAGGCTTGAATCGAAGGATTACTACCTCTGTTCACTCCATTTTACCAGGTTTGCAATTTCTTTCCTACACCTTAATTTAGGCATGATTAGGTTGAATTATTAGTGTATAATGGTTAGAGACCAATAGGTGATGGATTTTGGAGAGTTTGAAGGCAATTGATGATGGTTTTGTTATGGACAAGATTTCTGTTTGGATCAAGAACTCCCTGAATTTTGAGTGATAACCCTAGTTCTTTAGGGGAATTTGATCAGTGATAAGAGGTGAGCATTTTAGTGTAAGCAACTTCAAGAATGGTGAGTTTTGATCTCTGAGCATAATTTGGGGTTTGATTCGTGTTTGGAGTTTGAGGAAGATTCAATGGATTTTAAGGGCATGATCGTGTTCAGCGTGGAATTCTAGGCATGTTAGGGTTTTAAACTTTGAGAATTGATGAAGTTTTGATGGAGTTCGTGTTTGGAGAAGAAGAGCTTGGAGCTCTGTATTTTCATGGAGTTTCATGGAAACCCTAGCTCAGGGAAGAAGATGATGTCCCAGCCGTGAGATGCTTGCAAGACTCATTGACTTTTTCATGATCCAACGGCCCACATTTGATTGAATTTTGAGAGGGAAAGCTGAGAGTGTGAAACGCACCGTTTCATTAAACGGTGGCGTGTTGGGCTTAAGTGAATAATGATATCCCCACCCCCTTTTCAGGCCCATTGTGAATTCTAACTGAAATTCCTTTCTATTTGCACCGCTAATTTTTTATTTTCTTTTGATTTTCTTAATTGTTTTCTGATTTTAATTGGGCTTAAGCGCATTTCTTTTTGAACCCCCATGTTGAGCCCAAGCATAAACTGAACTGCATATGTTTACTTCTTGCACCCCATCTCATATTTTCAATTTTAATTCTTTCCATTTTATTTCAAACTTTGAAAATTCATATTAATATGGAAAATTCAATATTTTTTAATGGGAGTTTTTTCTCTTACTTCATATTTTTGTCAAGAAAAATATAAAATGAAAATATTTTACATTTCATGCATTTTAGTATTTTTTGCATATTTTCTTCTTTAATTGCTTTTTATTTCTTTTATATTGATATATGATCTTGTAGAATTTAGTTTAGGTAGCTCCTTTAATATTTTTAGTTCATTCTTTTTAGGATAGTTAGATATATATTTTAGCTTCCCCCTGGATTTATTCCATAATTTTGTGATGATTTTTAGGTTAGTTTTGATTAGATGATATTTGGTTGTATAGAATTAGGTCAAACTTCAACATAGGTCCATAATAACTTTAGATTTTAGGGTTTTTAGGACAAATTAGACTATGGGACATATAAGGGTATTAAGGGTAGGTATGTAGGATCCCTTAGAAATTATATTAGGATTTAATATAGTAGTATACTATTTTTAGATGATTTTTGTATTGGTTGATTGTTTGTGTTGCCCTTGTGGCCTTGTATTTTTGTTTGCTTTGCTTTGTGGGCTTGGAGAGCTTGATCTTGTTCTAAGGAGCATTGAGGAGCATAGTAGAAGACTTGAAGATGGTTTTAGGAGCTTGAGAGCTTGATCTTATTTCTTTTTTTGTTGTTTTAGGGTTAGGGATTAGGAAGAGTTTAGACTTAGATAACTTCTTTCTTAAACATGGATGGTATTTGTCACCTCCATTCCTCCCTATGATTCAAAGTCCTTCCATGGTATACACCTATCTCCTTTGGAGGGATAAGTGATGTACCTAAGAAGTAGAACTTTTGAGGGAGCCATTCCTTTGATGTTGAACCCTTATAGGTCACCTTTGGTGGTCAAATAAGCAGTTCAACATCCCCAGCTTATCCAGTAAGTGATTTCCTCTGGTTTGATTATCCTGAGAGATGCAGAGCTTGAGTTTGAAGATGAAGACTTCATTGAAGAGTATTGAAGAGGATGAATCCTTGAGTATTTCCATTCCAGCTGAAGCTTGAAGAGCAACAAGAGCAAGTTGATACTTGAAGATCCCTGAAGATTAGGTGAAGCCTGAAGGTGGAGCTGATCAAGAAGCTGAAGCTTAAAGGAGAAGATAAGTTGAAACTTATGTTGTAGGGTTGAAACCTGGAAAAGCAAATTGATATTTGTCAAGAGTGATTGAAGTCTGAAGACTGAGTTGCTGTTGGAAGAGCTGAAGCTTGAAGTTGAGAGAGGAGTTGATCTGCTTTCTTTTTTTTTCTTCTGTATTGCTGTGTTTTGTTTGACTTGTTTGATGCATTAGAATAAGTTCATATCTAGAATAAGTAGAATTTAGGAGCATGCTTGTACTAGAGGTTGAGTTTCTCCCTCTACTTGTATTGTTACCGTGTGGCTTTGCTTGCGGGTATTCGGTAGAGCCCAGCTCCCTTGCCCATGTGGTTTGTTTGCCTGATGGCATTTTATTTCATTTTTATCTGTATGATAGCAGTTTATTGTTATTGCTTGATAGCATGTTGTTTATATTTCAGTATGATTACTGTTATCCATTCTGGCTTGAGGTTGAGATGAGCTTGTGGAGGCTGAAGCCCCACACACATTTCCTCCCTCACTTGCATTGCATGCATTTTACTGTTAAGCTGATGCTTTGTCTGTTTTGGTGTATCATTGACATGATCCCTTAGGACTCTCATTTCCTTTGATAAGGAATTGATGATAGAACTTTAGGTTGAAACCTATGCATGACAACTTCTAGGAGTTCCCTGTTCAAACCTCAACCATAGGATGAATCCATGGCATGACAACAGTATGACTTGATAGTCTCCCTCCTAGTTGGGCCTGTTCACTTCTCATCTCAAAACAGTTTAAGATACAGTAATCATGAATGATTTCTTTCGTACGTTACGAGCCTTAAGCTATCTGAGAAAGGATTGTGGGAGAGTTTCTTTTCCACGGTCTGGATGTTTAGTATGGTACCCTTTGGGTGACATGCGACGCATTCACTCTCAGGTCATAGTCTCTAGTGCGATTGAAATCGCAAACACAATAAAAAACACTTCTTTCGTAAAAGACAGGAAATAAACCGTAGTTTCCCGAACTACGTGAGCTCTGATCTCTCATGCCTGTTGAGAGTACATAGGCACAAAATGGCGATGTCTTGGCGAGCTACCTTCCCCCATAACCCGTCGTAGACCGAACTACGTTGACTCTGATTTCTCGTTCTCTGATGAGAATACGTAGGCATAAAGCGCGATGCTTTGCCGAGTCATTTTTCTTTTTTTCTTTTTTCAGCCAGCCTTGATAGGTAGATAGAATAAAACCAACCCGTCCAAGTAAACACAACAAGTGAGGATCCCGTCGAGTACGACGGACGTGAGGGGTGCTAATACCTTCCCCTTGCGTAACCGACTCCCGAATCCAGACAATGGTTGCGACGACCTTGTCTTACCCTTTTTCGTTAGGTTTTTCCAATCGTTTCCTTTCCCGTTCTGAGGGATAAATAACGAAAGGTGGCGACTCTTCTGTCATGCCGGCACCTTATTTTCGCGCAAGCGACAGCTGGCGACTCTGGTGGGGACTTCAACGGTTCCCTGCGAGAGTCAATCCTAGCGCTTGTGTGTTTACTTGTTGGGTTGCGTTTATTTTTCGCATTTTACTTCTCGCACTTTATTTCCCGCATTTTATTTTCAGTATGATATGATTATCTGTGCTGTTGTGGGATGGGAGTTCTGATGAGTGAGAAGCCAGACCCAGGCTTGAGTGCACTATAGACTTAGAGTGGAAATTAGTGGGCGCGTGCTTGCTTTGCAGGCACTAGTGTCTCATGAAATCCACGCTCAGACGAGGTTCATCCGGTTGGCTTCCCTTTCAACCCTTTGGGTTGAGACAGTTGCTGGTTTGGTGGATTATCGACTCTGGGGACCGATCATTTGTGATTCAGCTAAGTGAGGTCGCTTCATGAGCTGGTGATGCCACACCTTCTGGGTATCATATCACCCCTCTTGAAAGTCTGTGACGCTGATGAACGCATAGGATGCCGTACCTTGAGTCAGTTTAGGTCCATACCTGTGAGCAGGGTTGGGTTTATTGCAGGAAACTTTGACCTTCAGACTACCTGGTTTTCTTGACAGTGAATCAGTTTTGTTGGTACAAGGGTTTCTCAGTTGCAGATATGTCTGTTCTTGATAGAGCAGGTTTTGATCAGAGGATCTTATCATCATGTGTATGGCTGTTCTTGATAGAGCAGAGTATTGTCATCAGTTGTTTGTTCTTGATAGAGCAGATTTTCAGGACTTTATTCCCCAAGCAGTTTACAGTATATGCTCGCGGTTGGCAAATTTTCGGGTTTTATTTTGTATTCAACCGTCTCGTACCTCCGAATGTTTGAAGGCTGAGCACTCTTCAAACCCTTCAGGTCCAAGTCGCTTGAATAGGGGCAGCTGTTGCACCCCAAAATTTGCTCAACCTTTTCTAGCCCAGGCTTATGTTTCAATTTCATAGTCATTTGCATTATCATCTTGTATATAGTGCATTCATCTGCATAGCATTGCATAAGAAAATATTAAATAGGGGATCAAGTGCCAATATTATCTCAAGAGGTGTATTCATGGGTTTCATTCATATTCAAGACTACTCGGGTCATCAGACAAGAATTTGAGCTTCAAAGAGTTGACAGATCACTCAGTGGATTCTCTCCTATCTTGAAGTATTTTGGGGATCACCAGATGAAGTATGAGTTATGAGCTAAAGAGTATGAGGGTATATGAATGCTATGAGAAGCCTACATGGTCATTTTAAAGATAAACCAACTCAGTGGAATGATTGCAAGAGGCTCAGTTGAAGTCAGTCAACTAGGGTTTCATCTGGGTCAACCCTAGGTCAAAGACTGGATTTAAGGAGTATCAAAGCTCAATTGAGAATTGTGGGATTCATTATTTGATATATGGATGTGGATGTAGGGTTGTGCCAAAGAAAAATCAAGAGAAGTCAAGGAGAAGTGGAGTTGCCAAATTAGGGTTTCAGTGTAAAATCCCCTGATTAGGTCAAACTTCCAAGCAGTATAATTCAAAATGAGAGCTTCATATGAACTTTTTCCCTACATGGAACTTGTAGAGAATCTTCATAGCTTTAATTTGAGTGGTGGAAGTCATCAAGATGATTTTCAGAGCTCAAGTTATAGCTCTTGCAAGTTACAGGTCATCAGAGGGCACTGAATTTTGTCTGGAAAAGTTGTCTGTCTTCCAACCAACTTTTGACATCCAAGATGGTTTCAAATGAGTTTGGACCTCAAATAGGAGTTGTTCCTCATAGTCTCCCCTTTCCAAAAAGGTATGGTATGACTTCATCTGATTCTCAGAGCTCAACTTATAGTCAGTGCAAGACAGGGGTATTTTGGTCATTTGGTCATTATAGGTCCTTTTAAGCACAAGGCCATATCTCCTATTTCCAAGCTTCAAATGGAAAAACTCAAAACATGAAAGTTGTTCAAAATGTGATTTTAAGTCTAGAAAGAAGGTCACAAATTGTTGGAAAAGCTCATAACATGAAGTTGCATGATTGGTCAAATTTGAACTAAAATGGCTTATAACTTAAATAAAGTCAAAGTGAAAAATGGTTTGAGAGATTTATAAGTCCAAATGGAGACTTCCCATATATGATTTTGGGTCCAAAACACATTCTAAGAACAATGGTTCAAGTACATTTTTGAGCTTAGTGGAAAAAATCAAAGTTATGTAGGGTTACTTGTAGTTGAAGAAACATAGCCAAAATGGATCAAGCTTGGAATGCAAGGGAAAGTGCAAGAATGTTCTGGAAACTTCCATAGAGGTCTATATAAACATGAAATGGAGATTGATCAAGGGTTGGATTCATTTTTCACCAAAAATTTCCCAAAGTTCTCTCATTCTCCAAGTTGCAAGTTCACTTCAATCTCACAAATTCAGCATCAATTCTCATCAACATTGATCCTCCTACATTTCACCATCATCATGGATCAGAATTGAATCAAAGATTTGGTGGATATTGATCATTTTCGTGCACTTCCATCAAGAACACACAAAGTGCAATTTCAAGTGGAGATCAAGATTCAAGGCAAGATTCATCAAGGTTTTGCAAACAGAATCAAGCACAGCACTGGTGGATCAAGATCCAAGCATCAAAAGCCTCAGATCCACGAGTTCCATCAACATCTCCAAGCTTTTGCATCAGGTGCATTTTCTCTGCCATTGCTTGATTTAGTTAGTTTAGCATTAGGTTGTTAGGTTAGATGTGATGTAGGATGTTAGAGGATCATTTCTGGCTAGTTTGATAAGGTTTGGTGATAGTTCATGACAGGTGCTTGAAACTGTTAGGATTTAGAACTCATAGCATAGTACATTATAACCTTAGCTTGTTAGTTTAGAATAATCACCATTAAGTATAGAAGAGATTAGTATAGGTTTGGTTGAGGTTCTTGAGGATAGGTTGCAGAGCATTTCCATGATGGACAGAACTTGTAGCTATCGGTTTGAGTAATATGGTGAGTTTCAAGACAAACTAAGACTACAGCCTTGTAGAGCTTGAAAAATGGAACACTTTTCATGTTTACATCGTGAGGATTCATGGACTGGAGAGAGAGAACAGAGAGCTTGAAGTATGCGTGCATGGTTATTCATGGTGGAAACCCTAGCTTCATGAAGAAAGGAGGAAGAAGACACAATCCTAGCCGTTCAGCTCATGAAGACTTTTGACTCAAAGCCTAGATCGTGTGGCTCTCATTCATACTGAAGATTGGAGGGAAGTTGAGTGCCCTAAACGCACCGTTTCATTTAATGAAACGGGCGGGCCTAAGTCAGTTCGCTATGCACACCTCCCGTGTATGGGCCCAGTTCAATCTGAATGTGAAAAGCTTGCTCTCACACCCCCATTCGCCTTTTATTTTAATTCATTTTTGCTGAGTTTAAATGGGCCTGAATTAGTTGATAATCACACCTCCAGCCAACAAGCCCAATGACATATACACGTTGACTCCTCACTAAGCGCACCTCCCTCTAGTTTTTTTATTTTTTGTCAATTCTGATTTGATTTGGGCCTTAGGCCCTCATGCTATCTGCACCCCCCCTGGGCGTAAACCCAATGAAAAATAACTGGAAACTTGCTAGCGCAGCACCCCCCCTGCGTTTTTATTTTATTTTCAGTAAATGTTTTTTGACTCATTTGGGCCTTACGCCCTTATTTCTAAGCGCACCCCCCATCTCTGGCCCAAAGCCAGAATGAGCCTGAAATCCTTGCTGTTTAAACCCCCTCTCCCATTTTCTTTCATTTCTTTTATTTTGTTTTTCTTTTATATTTTCATGTTATAAAATTCATAATAAAATGTAAATAATTGATTTTTTAATTCTTCTTTTTCCTACCATTTCATCATAATGTCTAGAAAATTGTATAAAAATAAAAATGCCATTTTATTTTTGTTTGCTATATTTTGTACATTTTCCATTTAATTGATTTCTTTTAATATTTTTAGTGCATACATGTCATTAGAAAATTAATAAAAAATAGTAGATTTAGTCAAATAATTCCGTTCTTTTTTCTGTAGACTCGTAATTCAATGTAGAATTTTATAGTGCAGAAACATTAGCTTAATCATGCATTTTCCGTTTAATTGCATTTTTTGTATTGTCATTGATGTTGAATAAATTGGTTTGTGGATATGTCTGTATTGCTGATTTTAGTTCTTTCATCTGGTATTGAATTTTGTTCTGATTTTTTAGTATGTTGTCTTAGAGCCATGTGGGTGTCCCATAGATTTTTGATAGATTCTTGTAGGATGTTCTGATATGATTTGTCTGAGCTTGAGGATAGGAGAAGTTTTGATGACTTCTGACTTTGAAGTTCAACTGTGGTTGAACTTCAGAGATGGTCTCTTGTGGTTTGTTGGCCTGTGGGTTCTTCTCAAGGTGGAAGCTGATTGAGGTCCTGTTGGAGCTTGCAGGGATGCAGTGGATTGGGACCCAGAGCTTGGCTTGTTGTCTGTTTGTGAGGTTCGAGATCCTGAAGTTTGAAGGGAGTTTTTGGTACTTTCCTGAGGAAGGCACTATGAATGACTTTCATTCTTTCTTCTCACCTCTTTCGTAAGTATCCAATGATGTCGGAGCCGACTTGTGAGTTTAATTCCTCCTGAGGAGGAATGTAAACTGATCACATGTTGTTGAGCCACATGGGATACGATTCCTAAGTGGAAGCCTCCTAGTACTTTCCTGAGGAAGGTCCTATGGGTCTATTCACTTAGTTCCATTAGTTTATCTAGGATTTCTCAAGTATCCAGTGATGTTGGAGCCAACTTGTGAGTTTAATTTCTCCTGAGGAGGAATGTGAACTGATCACAGTTGTTGAGCCACGTAGGATACGATTCCTAAGTGTCAGCCTCCTAGTACTTTCCTGAGGAAGGTCCTATGGGTCTGCTCACTTAGTTCCCTTAGTGCATGTAGGTTTTCTCAAAGTATCCAGTGATGCCGGAGCCTTCATGTGAGTTTAATCTCTCCTGAGGAGGGATGTAAACTGATCACAGTTGTCGAGCCGCATAGGATATGACTCCTGAGTAGTAACCTCCTGGTACTTTCCTGAGGAAGATGCTATGAGTTTGTCTGCTTAGTTCCCTTTCTCTGGTAAGCTTGTTCTGAAGCTTGGAGACTGGGATTGATTCCTCTTGCTTAGGGTTTTGATTAGAATTTTTGCTTAGATCTTTGCTTAGGGTTTTGATTAGAATTTTTGCTTAGATCTTTGCTTAGGGTATTGTATAGAGTTTTGTTTAGAGATAGATTAGGAGCTTGTTTCAGGTTTGTTAGGGGCCTTGCCCAGGAGTAGCTTCTTGTTTTATAGGTAGAGGCCCTGCTCAGGGTTAGTCTCTTTGTGCTGTTTGACTTGTATGATGTTGTGTTGCATTAGACTTAGGTATTCATCTAGATAGTTCTGAGTAGGTGCATCTTAGAAGTAGACTTTGTGTGCATGAGAAGTTGAGGTGGTCCTCCTTCTGCTTGTTTGTTATTGCGTGGCTTTGCTTGTTGGTATTTGGTAGAGCTGAGCTCCCTTGCCTTTGTGGTTTGCGGTCTCTGTGCCTTGTTTGTCTAGTTGTTGCATTCATGCATATTTTCAGTATTCCTTTACTTTGCAGTTTCTTGTTTGTAGTTTAGTCCTGTTGCCATGATCCCTTAGGAGCTCTGACTTCTCCGCTGCGGAGTTGTTATGATAGACATTAGGATGGTCAACCAGGTGTGATAGCAGTAGGTAGATTCCCCTGTTTCTCAGCTATAGTTTTAGGGTGTCTTTTCCCTTCCCTTCCAGTAGGAGCTTTTGAGTAGCTTGATCCGTAGTTAGCTGAACTACAGCTGCTCTGATTCTTCGTACCAGACGAAGATATGTAGGCATAGGATGCGATATCCTAGCGAGCATACTAACGACTAACCTTTGTTCTCTCGCGGCTGTGCGATCGAGACTTTCCCGCTAATGACTAATTGTTATCCCTTTTTCCCTCCCGAGTGCATTTGAGACCAGATCGTAGTTGTAGGTTCCCGAGCCTTAGAGACCAGTTTGTTTTCTCACTGCTGTGTGAGAGCCCTGTTTACCCGTAGTTTGCCGAACTATGTTTGCTCTGATCTTTCATACCAGATGAAAGTACGTAGGCACAGGACGCGATGTCCTGGCGAGCAACCTTTTCCCCGTTTAGACGTAGGAAGTCGAACTACGTTGACTCTGACTTTCCCATTGCACGAGGGAATACGTAGGCCCAGAACACCGTATGTTCTGTCGAGTCCTGTCCTTTTATTTTCTTTCCAGACCAGCCAGTAGCATAGATAGATAACACACCCTTTTACCTATAAACGCCAAGCGTGGATCCCATCGAGTACGATGGACGTGAGGGGTGCTAATACCTTCCCCTTGCGTAACCGACTCCCGAGTCCAGGTTTTGGTTGCAATGACCATACCTTTTCCCGTCTTTGCGAGGTTTACTTCGAGCGTTTCCTTTCCCGCTCTGAGGGATAAATAACGCACGGTGGCGACTCTCCTGTCAAGCCGGCGCCGATTTTCGCAGTAGCGACAGCTGGCGACTCTGCTGGGGAATTATAGCATCTAGGGACTTTTCCCATCCCTTATGCTGGGACCGTTTCCCATCCCCTACGCGAGTCAATCCTAGCGCTTGGGTGTTTATTTGTTGGGTGTTGTGCATATTGTGTTTTACTTTTCCGCACTTTACTTTTCTGTACCTTTACCTTTCACATTTATTTTCCAGCATTATATTATTATGATTATTGCTGTGGGCAAAGGGAGGTTACTGTGAGTGAAAAGCCGGACCTGGGCTTGAGTACACACCTAGATATAGTTGCGGAGAAGTAGTAGACGAACCTGTCTGCTGAGCAGGCACAGTTCCCTACGAAAATCTGCGCTCAGACGAGATTCTTGCAGAGGTGCTCCTTTCCGGTCCTGAGGATCTGAGGGGAGTCCAGACGTGAGGATTGTCGACTCTGGGGACCGATCATTTGGAAGTCAGCTAAGTGAGGCCTCTCCATGACTTGATGATGCCACTCCTTCTGGGAATCGTATCGTCATTCATGAAAGTCTGTGACGCTGATGACCGCATAGGATGCCGTACCTTTGTCCGTGGATTAGGTCTATCCTACCTGTGAGAGGGACTGGGTTATTGCAGGAAAACTGGCCTTCAGAAACCATGATTCAGTACCTTTGTCAGATGGTGTTCTTGATTCATCTCCAGGTGTGTTGTCTGGGTCAGATGGGTTTCTTATCTGAGGTTGAGGCTATTATCAGATGGTATTCTCGTCAGATACAGAGGTTCAGATGGTTTTCTTACCAGGGGATTGATATTTTGAGTATCAGATGGTAGTTAGTGGCATGAGATTCTGGTGACCGTGTTGGTTTTCTGTTCTTGATCACAGAGATATTCCTCTTCAGGCTACAGCATAGCCCCTGTGTTCACAGATTGCATTATTTATCATATTGCATCATTGCATTACCATCTGCATTCAACTAACGTGTGTGTATTGCAGGTACATATTTTCCCTTCCAGTTCTGGTGTTTGTTCCTAGCAAGACATGGAAAACCTGAAGAGAGTATTGCCCTATAAGTTTCCGTCGCCGAATATCAGTCTATTGTTAGAGTTGATTGCTATTGCTAAGAAGAGGGGAATGGGTGACTTCAGAAAGAGATATGGGAGGATTCTGACCTACGTTTATCAGCCATCTGCCTACGAGACCAGCGACATCTATACTCTGTTACAGTTTTACGACGCGGAGCTCAGGTGTTTTGTATTTCCCGACTTCGTTTTGGCTCCTACCCTGGAGGAGTATTCGGCACTTCTGGATATACCGATCCGTGAGCAGATGCCTTTCTATCGTACGGACGCTGAGTCTAAGCTGGCTGAGCTTTCTGCCATCCTGTGCTTGAAAGAGTCTGAGCTGTCTGGGAAGATGATCAGAAGAGGAGACGTATGGGGATTTCCGTTGGATGTCTTAGTGGAGAAGGCTCGAGAATATGCCCAGAAGGGTAGCTGGGGTGTTTTTGACGTCATCCTTGCTGTATGTGTGTATGGCATCGTGTTGTTCCCGAACATTCCTGACTTTGTTGATTCTGATGCCTTCTATATTTTGGCTGCAGAAAACCCAGTTCCTACTTTGCTAGGGGATATCCACCATTCAACTCACTACCAGAATGAAAAGCGACGAGGAAGGAATGTGTCTTGCTGTGTACCTCTCCTATGCAGGTGGTTCACCAGTCATATGCCTAAGTCAGGCCCGTTTGTCACATCTATCAATTCTCTAGGATGGCCCGAGCGCTTAATGGGATTGACTGCTGAGAACGTGGTATGGGTCAATAAAGAGGTATTTGGAGCTGAAGTCATACTCAAAGGCGAAGGATTCCCGAATGTTCCGTTAATAGGAAGGAAAGGTTGTGTCAACTATAACCCTTCCTTATTGATCAAGCAATTTGGGTATGTACCTCAAGGAGCGCCAAAGCCCGAGGAGATACAGGAATCTCTGTATCTCACCGGGGCAATAGGGAAAGAAATGCTGACCAAGCTCGAGAAGGCATGGAAGAACTTGCACAAGAGAGGGAAGCTTTCAGGTAGCAGAGGGGATACTCGAGTTCCTGGCCCATATGTGGAGTGGATTCGTGAGCGAGCTGTGAAGTTCCTTATGCCGTATCCAGCGGTTCAGCCATTGCATCCTTCTCCAGTGGAGGAGCCTACCACTGTGGACATGCAGGTCTACAAGCAGCTGATGGCGGAGAAAGAAGAGCTAGCAAGGGCTAAAGAGGCTTTAGAGCAGGAGAATGCCCAGCTTCGTCATGAAAAAATTGAAACAGGATACTTTTCCAAGCAACAGGCTGAAACTCTGAAACATCTGAAGACTACGCTATTGGAATTGACTGAAACCAAGAAGCGTCTAGAGTTAGATGTAGACTCAGTTAGTAGTGTGTTGGCCACCAAGAAGCAAGAGCTGGAAAGGGCCTACACAAAGCTAGCCAAGTTCAGAGAGCACTGGGATCGCACTATGGCCAAGCGCAAAGAGCGGGAAGAAGAGGTGAAGATACAGATTGCTCAGTTAGAAGAACAGGTCAAAGTGAAGAATGAAGAGCTTGAAGAAGAAGCCTGTCGCCGATACGAGGCCGAGCGCAAGCTGACAGATGCCATGAAAAATTTGGAAGATTTCCAACATAGAGCAGATGCCAAGAGACCCAAACCTGGGGGCGGTGCCAATGATAAGGCTTGGGAAGACTTTGTCAGAGACATCCAGGGGACGGTCAGGAAGAGGGATCGACTGATAGAAGGTTTGATTTATCAACCAGATCATGCAGAGACAAAGAAGATGGTCGAGGACTTCCGCAACCGTACCCGTACTTGATTTCTCTCTTGTATTCTGTATGTTGAGATCACCACCAGGCATGTTGGCTGGGATCCTCCTTATCATATCAGTTGTACGAAGCATAGTTGTGTAACCTCTTGACAAGACTGTTATTCTAATCAATATATGAGGGTTTTTTCCGAATATTGTCTTTATGGTTTATCTCGTCTTGCTACCACTGACACTGGAATTGGAGGGAAAATATCTCCAATGCACACATGCACGTTAGCATTTTTGTATTTCTGTTTGCATAAATCATACTGCATAGCATTTCTCTAGCAGGTCAGAGCACTTATCCAACCTTTGTTTTCACCAGAGGGTAATTCTCGGGGAATTGTTTGAGGCAAGAGTGGAGTGCTGAAGACGACCAAGGGGCTGAAGCAAATTTGAGCAGAATCAAGCAGCATAGTCGGTTACAGGTAATTGGTGGCTATGTCTGAAGGCAATTTCCAGGTTCCTAACACCCTGGCGGGGTTTACTATGGCGTCCAACCATCAGTATGATTCTATGGAAGGCTTCCCGCAAGCAAACAATCTTACTGCAGCCCAAGTTGTGCAGCCTGCTGTTGAGAACCGAGATCGGCATGAGCCGTTCGTTGCCCGAAATGAACGTCATCCTCCTGTTAACAATCAAAGTGTTGCTTTCCCTGTGATGAATTACCGAAGAGATATTCCAGTGACCGGTTTAGTAGACCCAAGAGCTCTTGACGATGGTAGAAGACTCCGAGCATTGGAAGAGCAAATGAAAGCCTTGGAAGCGAAAGATGTCGTTAACCTTGATGCTGTAGCCATGTGTTTGGTTCCTGACCTGGTGTTGCCGTACAAGTTCAAAGTGCCGGAATTTGAAAAATACACGGGAGATAGCTGTCCAAAGTTGCATTTGATGATGTTCTGTCGAAGGATGACCTCGTTTGTGCGAAATGACCAACTAATGATCCATTGCTTCCAGTATAGCCTGACTGGGGCATCGTTGAGGTGGTATGTGCAGTTAGAGAGTAATCAGATTCGATCCTGGGTGGATTTAGCCAGAGCTTTCATGAAGCAGTACGATTACAACTTGGATTTGACTCCTAGTCTTGTAGATCTGCAAGAATTGTCTCAGGCGGAGAATGAATCATTCAGAGGATATTTGCGAAGATGGAAAGAATTAGCTGCTAGTGTTCAACCACCGCTTCCGGAAAGAGAACTGGTTGACATCTTCTTGGGTACTCTGAAAGGCCATTATTTTGACAAATTGTTCAGTTGCACAAACTTTGTGGGCCTGATGAGACTGGGAGAGATTGTTGAGAGAGGACTCAGGAATGGAAAGTTTCGAGATGTTCCTTACGTCCCAGTTGATAAGATTGAGTCAGTTGTCAATTATCAAGAAGAGTGGGAAGGAGATGACGCCACCTCAGAATCTCTAGCATCTCAGGATCAGTTTTCATACACCTCAAGTCAACGATCATCTTACCGCCGATCGCGTCAGCATGCTCCACGAAGACCAAGGAAGCCTGAAAGGCAGTTTACTCAGCTACCGGTGTCGTACAGTCAGTTGTTGCCAGATCTGGTCAGAAGTGGATTGATAGTGCCGAAAGAGACTAAGCCGGTGATTCCACCGTATCCTCCAGGTTTTGATGCCAGCGCCCGCTGTGAGTACCATGTTGGGGCACAGGGGCATTCAACAAATGATTGTAAGGTGCTTAGAAGCCAGGTTCAAGATCTGTTAGACTCTAGCCGTATTTGCATCACTCCTCAAGGTTTTGTTCAGGTTAATGATTTTCCATCCTCCAGTTGTGTGGGCTCGTCAGTTAATGTCATGGAAGACTCCACAGGGAGTGTGTACTCTGAAGATTGTCAATCAGAGAGTTCAGTTGTGTGGGGGAAGTTTCTAGAGGTTTTTGCGCCGGATGTCGCATCTGTTTTCTCTGCTTAATCCGTTTAGCTTTTTGTGCCCTAGTGTCTACCGACCACCACCAGGATTGTTGGCTGGGGTCATTCTATTCGTACTCATTTGTGCTTACCTGCTGATTTTGTTGGTTGTACATATGTGGGAGATGTTTGTCTGTATGCTTATAGCTTGAGTTTCTCTTTGTCTCGTTATGAATGTGTGTTTGCTTTCTACGCTGCATTATCATTTAACAGGTATATCAGAACCATGGGCCTTATTTCCTCATCGTCCAGTTTGTTGCAGGAATTCCTTCAGAGATATGGAACAGAATCAGTTTGAATTGATCGAAGTCCAAAGCCAGCTGGGGCAGATGATGAGAGACATGCAAGAGATGCGTTCGGAGCAGAGGATTCTCAAGGAGGAGAACAGTCAGCTGAAGACCCAAATGAGCTTGATCATGGAGGTAGTCAAGAATGTGCTTAGGAAAGAAGACGATCAGCTATTTGAAGCCGCAATGAAGAAGCTCGCGCCACCTGTGCATGTGGAACCTGAGCAGCAGCAACAGAAGATACAGCCGGCTCAGCGGAGGATCCAGGAAGGGAAGCCAAAGAGAATGTTTGAGGCACCGCCTATGACATATGCTGAGCTCTTGCAGACTTTATTGAGGTTTAAACTGGTTGAGAAGAGAACGTTGGAACTACCAACGAGAGTGTTTCCTCATGGATACGATGCCAGTAAGCAATGTGAGTTTCATTCTGGGGCATTCGGACACGACATCGAGGGTTGCCATGCTTTTAAGCACAATGTTCAAGACTTGATTGACTCGCACGATATTGAATTCACGTCGGGCGGCGTAGCTATGCATATTGCTCCTGTCTCGATCGATGCTAAAATGACAGATGTTTCTAAAGCTGCAGTGGGTCAGAAGCGTATCCTGGACTCCATGGCGTCAGAGTCTCCAGGCCCACAATTGTTGCCTATTCCCGGGGCAAACCTGAGAAAGAAAATGGATAAGCATAAGGAGGGCGTTAATCAATACATTGAAGGTCAAGAAACTGATGTTGCATTTGATACAAAGGGTGTTCAAGAATCAACTAGATACCGGCAACAGCAGCCTCAGCAGCAGAACCAGCAGGGGTATAAAAGATATCAGAATCGGGGTCCTCTGGCAAATCGTCATTTGGAAACTCCTCCTATGCCGTATGCACAGCTTCTGCAAACGCTACTTCAGCTCCAATTGGTTCATAAAAGGACAATGACTCCCTTAACGGGACCACCACCACCGGGGTATGATGCCAATGCTACCTGTGAGTTCCATACTGGGGCACCAGGCCATACGGTTGAGAATTGTAAAGCTTTTAAGCACAAAGTGCAGGATCTGCTTGATAGTGCAGCAATCAGCTTCGGGCCGGGGGGCCCAAATCATCTGAATGAAGGAGGAAGGGTTCTATAATTTGGTTGAGTCGTTGAAAGCAGATCAGGACAGCATCGAATTGTCTCTAATGAAGATAGCTGGTTCAGCAGCAGGACAGATGTGAAAGCCCGGCTCTCGGAAGCTAGCATATTTTCTTTGTTTTAGCTTGTCATTTCTTTACATTTGTAGTTGCTTTCCTGTTTGAATTTGTAATCTTGTTTGTAAAACTTGTTGTTTCCATTCAATTGATGATAATGAAATAAATATGCATGTTTTGATCCATTCGTGTTCACTAACATGTTTTTGCAAATGTCCAACGCTTGGTTAAGAAGAATTTGGGGAGGATGACGAAAATGACCGACATGCAACTACCGATATTGTATGCTTTTGAAATAAAACCTGCTGATGATGTACAGGCATTGTTTCAAATCCCTAAACACCGGAGACATAAGGAAGATAATCCCTTGTCAACCCCTTTGAGCCTTGTAGTAGGAGTTTCTTTCTGTGAATGAAAAACCCTCGATCTTTAACCTGGGACAGGGTAGGTGTTAGCTAATTTGACCGAGCGTCCAAATTGCAAAAGGAGTGTCCGTTCGAGGATCAATCACGTCCCTAGAGGTCGTGCCTAAAAAACCACAATGGTTCAATCAAGAGCGGGGCAACCACATCATTCCCCAAAAAGTCAGGCAACCAGTGTCACACGACTCGTCCGCAAAAAACGAAAAAAGAAATCAAAAGCCCGGTAAGTCAAGAAAACTTCAAAACAAATGACTTAGGCAAAAATGAGGGCATCCCGCTGGACTTAAAAAAAAATCAAAAGAAACTCAAAAGGGGTCAGTCCAGGCAAAAGTTAGGGATATGAAGAGAAAAAGATGAAAAGGATCAAAAGAAAGATCCTCAAATGAAATACGAGTCGTGTGACCTCAAGTGTCAAAGACGAAAAGTGAGTGGCTGTCACTCCAAGAGCCGAAAGTTTCTCGAACTATCACTCCTATCTTTCAACCTCCGAGAGGTGAGCGCTAAGGTCGAATTAGCTGAACGTAGGATGGGAGAACATCAAGGAGAATGGGTGGGTTGAAATAAACTTTGAGCCTTTATCCTTTCTTTCAAAACCGTGAACCGGACCACGTTACAACCTTCAAAAGTCCTAATTGAAGCAGGTTGTTTCGAAAGCATACTCCGGTAAAGGTCGCGTCGGTTCTGACTCTTAAAAGGGTTCCTCTTACCATGTTGATACTGATGTTGATAAATGTTTTATGCATTATATGCTATAAACTGTTTTTCCTTTTCCCAGTGAACAGATTGGATGTCAAAACTGTCATATGTGTTGCATTAATATGTCTTACGCAGAACAACTTGTTTTACTTGCGAGTAAGCGCTTGACAGCAGAAAAGCTTCCTACAGTGGAAAGTATGGTCAAGATAGAATGCAGAACGCCCGAATGTTCCGAGAGCAGGAGCAAGCTATTATCATAATCCCCAGTCAAGTCAGCTTTTCGAAGTCAGTTATCCTGGGACAATCAGGTTGAGATTCAGGTAAATATGTTGTAGTCAGGGGCACTACTCTGAATCAAATAATCAGGGGCAAGGTCATTGCAGTCAGGGGCAGGCCATCTTAAGAGCGCAGAGGTTGTTCTTTATTCAAGGAGCATTTGATGGGAAGCATCTCTCCGAAGTTCAGAATATTGGGGCATGTTATATCAGACCATCAAAGCTCAGATTTGCAGATTTCCTTTCAAGGACTATCCCCACAGAGATCCCGCAGGCTGAGGCATATCAGAAGAGAAAGGATTGGTCTTTTCCGTACCAGCAAGGCCATTCAGAGTTATTCGAGCAGATGTAGTCGATTTTCGAGAGCGAGATGAGTGCGGGAAGTCGTGTTACTATCCCTTGACTCTTCACTAAAAGGCTGTGTATTCATGAAGAATATTGTCCAGCGTCAGTTGTACCTGACCCAGCAAGATAGTTTAAGAGCTCAAATCCATGTTTGCGATTACTGTGAAGCCCATCCGTGTTGGCGCATCAATTTCCAGATCCGAGCTTCATCAGCGCGCGGGAAGACTCCCTCCATTTTCTCCAGTAAAGTCCAATTCACCGTTGGTACGGATAAGCTATCCCTAGAGGAGTCTAATCATATTCAGCACGTCTGCTATTTCACAGCGGAGTTATATTCACCAGCAGGGTATTACTTCGTCGATGATGTTCGGTTAAGTCCTCAATATCCCCAGCGGAGTTGATTTCACTCTCCCAGCATTTATTTTGCTGGGATAATCCTGTGATATCTGGTTTATCCCCAACAGAGTTGGCCTCGCCTTCAGCATTTATTTTGCTGAAGTGGTTCTGTACCTAGCTCTCTCCGGCAGCTCGAGCCTGCACTAGCATATTGCATGCATCATCATACTTGCATCATACTTGCATATCATGGTCAAAATGCGTAGCATTTCCATCCAGAAGGGAGCATTACGCCATAGAAAGATTAAAGCATATGCATGTGCATACGAAGCATAAGTCAGATTTTCTATCAGCCTCATATGGCGCGTGAATTACTCTGTGATCAGTTCAGGGGCATTTATCCAGCAACAGTATTCAGACAGTTCAGCAGATTATTTGTATCTCAGATCATACAACGATTATGCTTTGATCAAGCAGTCATCTGATGTCGACAAACTTTTCTTCCCGTCAATTCATATTGGCGATGTGTTCCTCCAATGAATGGACTTCTCCGTCTATCATTAGACGTCTTGAGTACGAATGTGGTTTTCTTTCCGTCTATCCATAGACGATGTGAAGTTGCGGGTGATCACAGTAGGGCTTCAAGAAGGGGTTTCCCCAGGATGTGCTTTTCTTCCCGTCTATCAGTAGACGATGTGAAGTTTTGATGGATTTTCAATAGGGTTCAAAATAGAGTTTCTCCAGCAAGTATGCTTTTCTTTCCGTCTATCAGTAGACGATGTGAAGTTTCGGGTTACCGTTCAGCGGGTTTTCTTATTGCCAGATCATACGTATGATGAGTTGTTTCCCCAGCGAGTATTCTCCGGCTATCTTTAGTTGTTGAGGGGTTTCAAAATGATATGTCGGATAGTGGTTTTCTTTCGATTTATTGGATGAGATGGTGTTTCAAGAGGGACTTTTCTGACTGTCAATCCTTATTGATGCCGAAGCTCTTCGAAGAATGTTCAGTTTTCGTGATTGTCGATTCTTATTGACGACATGGTTCTTTAAAGGTGGTTTTCTTCCCGTCGGTCCATACTGACGATGTGGCCCCTTCAAGGATGTTGATCTTTCCATCAATTCCCGTAGACAGAAGGATTCTGAAATTCAAGGGTTGGTGTTGAATTGCGATTATGGTGTCTTTCCGTCTATCCTTAGACGATGTGAATATAGAGATTATGAATTTCTTTCCGTCTATCCTTAGACGATGTGAATTGATTTGTTCATCGATCAGGATGATTCAGTCTATCATTAGACGATGTGAATTCGGAGATTATTGCTTCCCGTCTACCCTTAGACGATGAGAATATTGATTTGTTCATCAATCAGGATGATCCCGTCTACCCTTAGACGACATGAGTATGGAGATTAATGGTGTCCTTCCGTCTATCATTAGACGAGGTGAGTATTCAATCAGGGTGTCTTCCCGTCCATCTTTGGGCGATGTGAGTATGTTTCTCTTCCTGCCTATCAGTAGGCAATGTGAAAGGATCAGGTATTTTGTTGCAACCCTCAGGGTTTGTTATATGGGGTATCACAAGCAACGGGTATTCAAATCAGGAGTTCTTTATCAGAGGACTGATCAGTTTTGTGCCATAATAACTGGACTCGGTTTTCAGGACTTTATTCCCCAAGCAGTTTACAGTATATGCTCGCGGTTGGCAAATTTTCGGGTTTTATTTTGTATTCAACCGTCTCGTACCTCCGAATGTTTGAAGGCTGAGCACTCTTCAAACCCTTCAGGTCCAAGTCGCTTGAATAGGGGCAGCTGTTGCACCCCAAAATTTGCTCAACCTTTTCTAGCCCAGGCTTATGTTTCAATTTCATAGTCATTTGCATTATCATCTTGTATATAGTGCATTCATCTGCATAGCATTGCATAAGAAAATATTAAATAGGGGATCAAGTGCCAATATTATCTCAAGAGGTGTATTCATGGGTTTCATTCATATTCAAGACTACTCGGGTCATCAGACAAGAATTTGAGCTTCAAAGAGTTGACAGATCACTCAGTGGATTCTCTCCTATCTTGAAGTATTTTGGGGATCACCAGATGAAGTATGAGTTATGAGCTAAAGAGTATGAGGGTATATGAATGCTATGAGAAGCCTACATGGTCATTTTAAAGATAAACCAACTCAGTGGAATGATTGCAAGAGGCTCAGTTGAAGTCAGTCAACTAGGGTTTCATCTGGGTCAACCCTAGGTCAAAGACTGGATTTAAGGAGTATCAAAGCTCAATTGAGAATTGTGGGATTCATTATTTGATATATGGATGTGGATGTAGGGTTGTGCCAAAGAAAAATCAAGAGAAGTCAAGGAGAAGTGGAGTTGCCAAATTAGGGTTTCAGTGTAAAATCCCCTGATTAGGTCAAACTTCCAAGCAGTATAATTCAAAATGAGAGCTTCATATGAACTTTTTCCCTACATGGAACTTGTAGAGAATCTTCATAGCTTTAATTTGAGTGGTGGAAGTCATCAAGATGATTTTCAGAGCTCAAGTTATAGCTCTTGCAAGTTACAGGTCATCAGAGGGCACTGAATTTTGTCTGGAAAAGTTGTCTGTCTTCCAACCAACTTTTGACATCCAAGATGGTTTCAAATGAGTTTGGACCTCAAATAGGAGTTGTTCCTCATAGTCTCCCCTTTCCAAAAAGGTATGGTATGACTTCATCTGATTCTCAGAGCTCAACTTATAGTCAGTGCAAGACAGGGGTATTTTGGTCATTTGGTCATTATAGGTCCTTTTAAGCACAAGGCCATATCTCCTATTTCCAAGCTTCAAATGGAAAAACTCAAAACATGAAAGTTGTTCAAAATGTGATTTTAAGTCTATAAAGAAGGTCACAAATTGTTGGAAAAGCTCATAACATGAAGTTGCATGATTGGTCAAATTTGAACTAAAATGGCTTATAACTTAAATAAAGTCAAAGTGAAAAATGGTTTGAGAGATTTATAAGTCCAAATGGAGACTTCCCATATATGATTTTGGGTCCAAAACACATTCTAAGAACAATGGTTCAAGTACATTTTTGAGCTTAGTGGAAAAAATCAAAGTTATGTAGGGTTACTTGTAGTTGAAGAAACATAGCCAAAATGGATCAAGCTTGGAATGCAAGGGAAAGTGCAAGAATGTTCTGGAAACTTCCATAGAGGTCTATATAAACATGAAATGGAGATTGATCAAGGGTTGGATTCATTTTTCACCAAAAATTTCCCAAAGTTCTCTCATTCTCCAAGTTGCAAGTTCACTTCAATCTCACAAATTCAGCATCAATTCTCATCAACATTGATCCTCCTACATTTCACCATCATCATGGATCAGAATTGAATCAAAGATTTGGTGGATATTGATCATTTTCGTGCACTTCCATCAAGAACACACAAAGTGCAATTTCAAGTGGAGATCAAGATTCAAGGCAAGATTCATCAAGGTTTTGCAAACAGAATCAAGCACAGCACTGGTGGATCAAGATCCAAGCATCAAAAGCCTCAGATCCACGAGTTCCATCAACATCTCCAAGCTTTTGCATCAGGTGCATTTTCTCTGCCATTGCTTGATTTAGTTAGTTTAGCATTAGGTTGTTAGGTTAGATGTGATGTAGGATGTTAGAGGATCATTTCTGGCTAGTTTGATAAGGTTTGGTGATAGTTCATGACAGGTGCTTGAAACTGTTAGGATTTAGAACTCATAGCATAGTACATTATAACCTTAGCTTGTTAGTTTAGAATAATCACCATTAAGTATAGAAGAGATTAGTATAGGTTTGGTTGAGGTTCTTGAGGATAGGTTGCAGAGCATTTCCATGATGGACAGAACTTGTAGCTATCGGTTTGAGTAATATGGTGAGTTTCAAGACAAACTAAGACTACAGCCTTGTAGAGCTTGAAAAATGGAACACTTTTCATGTTTACATCGTGAGGATTCATGGACTGGAGAGAGAGAACAGAGAGCTTGAAGTATGCGTGCATGGTTATTCATGGTGGAAACCCTAGCTTCATGAAGAAAGGAGGAAGAAGACACAATCCTAGCCGTTCAGCTCATGAAGACTTTTGACTCAAAGCCTAGATCGTGTGGCTCTCATTCATACTGAAGATTGGAGGGAAGTTGAGTGCCCTAAACGCACCGTTTCATTTAATGAAACGGGCGGGCCTAAGTCAGTTCGCTATGCACACCTCCCGTGTATGGGCCCAATTCAATCTGAACGTGAAAAGCTTGCTCTCACACCCCCATTCGCCTTTTATTTTAATTCATTTTTGCTGAGTTTAAATGGGCCTGAATTAGTTGATAATCACACCTCTAGCCAACAAGCCCAATGACATATACACGTTGACTCCTCACTAAGCGCACCTCCCTCTAGTTTTTTTATTTTTTGTCAATTCTGATTTGATTTGGGCCTTAGGCCCTCATGCTATCTGCACCCCCCTGGGCGTAAACCCAATGAAAAATAACTGGAAACTTGCTAGCGCAGCACCCCCCCTGCGTTTTTATTTTATTTTCAGTAAATGTTTTTTGACTCATTTGGGCCTTACGCCCTTATTTCTAAGCGCACCCCCCATCTCTGGCCCAAAGCCAGAATGAGCCTGAAATCCTTGCTGTTTAAACCCCCTCTCCCATTTTCTTTCATTTCTTTTATTTTGTTTTTCTTTTATATTTTCATGTTATAAAATTCATAATAAAATGTAAATAATTGATTTTTTAATTCTTCTTTTTCCTACCATTTCATCATAATGTCTAGAAAATTGTATAAAAATAAAAATGCCATTTTATTTTTGTTTGCTATATTTTGTACATTTTCCATTTAATTGATTTCTTTTAATATTTTTAGTGCATACATGTCATTAGAAAATTAATAAAAAATAGTAGATTTAGTCAAATAATTCCGTTCTTTTTTCTGTAGACTCGTAATTCAATGTAGAATTTTATAGTGCAGAAACATTAGCTTAATCATGCATTTTCCGTTTAATTGCATTTTTTGTATTGTCATTGATGTTGAATAAATTGGTTTGTGGATATGTCTGTATTGCTGATTTTAGTTCTTTCATCTGGTATTGAATTTTGTTCTGATTTTTTAGTATGTTGTCTTAGAGCCATGTGGGTGTCCCATAGATTTTTGATAGATTCTTGTAGGATGTTCTGATATGATTTGTCTGAGCTTGAGGATAGGAGAAGTTTTGATGACTTCTGACTTTGAAGTTCAACTGTGGTTGAACTTCAGAGATGGTCTCTTGTGGTTTGTTGGCCTGTGGGTTCTTCTCAAGGTGGAAGCTGATTGAGGTCCTGTTGGAGCTTGCAGGGATGCAGTGGATTGGGACCCAGAGCTTGGCTTGTTGTCTGTTTGTGAGGTTCGAGATCCTGAAGTTTGAAGGGAGTTTTTGGTACTTTCCTGAGGAAGGCACTATGAATGACTTTCATTCTTTCTTCTCACCTCTTTCGTAACTATCCAATGATGTCGGAGCCGACTTGTGAGTTTAATTCCTCCTGAGGAGGAATGTAAACTGATCACATGTTGTTGAGCCACATGGGATACGATTCCTAAGTGGAAGCCTCCTAGTACTTTCCTGAGGAAGGTCCTATGGGTCTATTCACTTAGTTCCATTAGTTTATCTAGGATTTCTCAAGTATCCAGTGATGTTGGAGCCAACTTGTGAGTTTAATTTCTCCTGAGGAGGAATGTGAATTGATCACAGTTGTTGAGCCACGTAGGATACGATTCCTAAGTGTCAGCCTCCTAGTACTTTCCTGAGGAAGGTCCTATGGGTCTGCTCACTTAGTTCCCTTAGTGCATGTAGGTTTTCTCAAAGTATCCAGTGATGCCGGAGCCTTCATGTGAGTTTAATCTCTCCTGAGGAGGGATGTAAACTGATCACAGTTGTCGAGCCGCATAGGATATGACTCCTGAGTAGTAACCTCCTGGTACTTTCCTGAGGAAGATGCTATGAGTTTGTCTGCTTAGTTCCCTTTCTCTGGTAAGCTTGTTCTGAAGCTTGGAGACTGGGATTGATTCCTCTTGCTTAGGGTTTTGATTAGAATTTTTGCTTAGATCTTTGCTTAGGGTTTTGATTAGAATTTTTGCTTAGATCTTTGCTTAGGGTATTGTATAGAGTTTTGTTTAGAGATAGATTAGGAGCTTGTTTCAGGTTTGTTAGGGGCCTTGCCCAGGAGTAGCTTCTTGTTTTATAGGTAGAGGCCCTGCTCAGGGTTAGTCTCTTTGTGCTGTTTGACTTGTATGATGTTGTGTTGCATTAGACTTAGGTATTCATCTAGATAGTTCTGAGTAGGTGCATCTTAGAAGTAGACTTTGTGTGCATGAGAAGTTGAGGTGGTCCTCCTTCTGCTTGTTTGTTATTGCGTGGCTTTGCTTGTTGGTATTTGGTAGAGCTGAGCTCCCTTGCCTTTGTGGTTTGCGGTCTCTGTGCCTTGTTTGTCTAGTTGTTGCATTCATGCATATTTTCAGTATTCCTTTACTTTGCAGTTTCTTGTTTGTAGTTTAGTCCTGTTGCCATGATCCCTTAGGAGCTCTGACTTCTCCGCTGCGGAGTTGTTATGATAGACATTAGGATGGTCAACCAGGTGTGATAGCAGTAGGTAGATTCCCCTGTTTCTCAGCTATAGTTTTAGGGTGTCTTTTCCCTTCCCTTCCAGTAGGAGCTTTTGAGTAGCTTGATCCGTAGTTAGCTGAACTACAGCTGCTCTGATTCTTCGTACCAGACGAAGATATGTAGGCATAGGATGCGATATCCTAGCGAGCATACTAACGACTAACCTTTGTTCTCTCGCGGCTGTGCGATCGAGACTTTCCCGCTAATGACTAATTGTTATCCCTTTTTCCCGCCCGAGTGCATTTGAGACCAGATCGTAGTTGTAGGTTCCCGAGCCTTAGAGACCAGTTTGTTTTCTCACTGCTGTGTGAGAGCCCTGTTTACCCGTAGTTTGCCGAACTACGTTTGCTCTGATCTTTCATACCAGATGAAAGTACGTAGGCACAGGACGCGATGTCCTGGCGAGCAACCTTTTCCCCGTTTAGACGTAGGAAGTCGAACTACGTTGACTCTGACTTTCCCATTGCACGAGGGAATACGTAGGCCCAGAACACCGTATGTTCTGTCGAGTCCTGTCCTTTTATTTTCTTTCCAGACCAGCCAGTAGCATAGATAGATAACACACCCTTTTACCTATAAACGCCAAGCGTGGATCCCATCGAGTACGATGGACGTGAGGGGTGCTAATACCTTCCCCTTGCGTAACCGACTCCCGAATCCAGGTTTTGGTTGCAATGACCATACCTTTTCCCGTCTTTGCGAGGTTTACTTCGAGCGTTTCCTTTCCCGCTCTGAGGGATAAATAACGCACGGTGGCGACTCTCCTGTCAAGCCGGCGCCGATTTTCGCAGTAGCGACAGTTGCAGGTACCGTTTTCCCCGATCCAGGATTTCTTGCCTCCTATTGTATTGTTATGGGCTCTCTGAGGAAGACCGTGGCTTACAAGTTCCCTACCCCTGATGTGGTTAAGTTGACTGGGTTGATAGCTCTAGCAGATGATTCGGTGAAGGATGAGTTCAGGAAATCTTACGGCAGGTTGCTCAGTTTGGTTCATAAGCCTTCCGCATTCGAGTTGAATGGGTTGCACGCTCTGCTGCAGTTCTACGACCCTCCGCTGAGATGTTTCACTTTTTAGGACTTCGTTCTCGCGCCTACGCTGGAAGAGTATGCTGATTTGCTAGGTGTGCCTATCAAGAGGCAGATGCCTTTTGTTCACATGGATGCTGAGCCTGATCTGGCTGGTTTAGCTCCTTCACTTCACCTGGATGCCTCAGAGTTAGTGTTGACTAGTTGGAACAAGGTTCCTGGGTTCTCCTTGCAGTTTCTGGTGGGTAAGGCTCAGCAGTGTGCCAAGGACGGATGTTGGGTCGCGTTCAATGCCATCCTCGCTCTGTGCATATATGGCATTATTCTGTTCCCCAACATGCCCGATTTTGTAGACTTTGATGCGTTTCATATCTTTACTTCAGGGAATCCAGTCCCTACCTTGATAGGAGATGTCTATCATTCAGTTCACTACAAAAACGAGAACAGGAGAGGGAAGAATGTCTCGTGCTGCGTACCCTTGCTGTACAAATGGCTTGAAAGTCATCTGCCCAAGAGGGGTCCTTTTGTCTTGTCTGCAGCCACAGCTGAGTGGCCTGAGCGTCTGATGAGTTTATCTGCAGAGGATATTGATTGGTTCGACAGAGATAGGTTGGGTACTGAGGTGATCTTCAGTTGCAGCGGGTTTCCTAATGTACCTTTGATAGGTAGGAAGGGCTGTATAAACTACAATCCGTCGTTGTTGGTCCGCCAGTTCGCGTATGCTTTGAGGAATCCGCCGAAGGATGAAGAGGTACAGGAATCTCTGTACCTCACTGGTATTCTAGAGGGGGATCTATTGTCCAAGCTTCAGCGCGCATGGAATGGTATCAATAAGCGAGGAAAGCCTTTGCTGGGAAAAAGCAACAATCAAGCCTACCCTCCGTATTTGACTTGGATCAGAGCCAGGGCCAATGCTATAGGGATGCCGTTTCCTCAGGCCAAGCCAGAAAGCCCTCCAATGATCGAAAAGCCTACTACTGTGCCCATCCATCAGCATAACCAGGTATTGGCTGAGCGGGATGAACTAAAGCGGGCGAACGAAGAACTGGAGAAGGAATTAGCTCAGCTCCGAAGCGAGAGGAACAAAGCTGTTCATTCTTTCAAAAGGCAGACAGAGTTGGTGAACCAACTGGGTACAGACCTGACAAAGCAGACAGCCGAGCATGAACGCATGGGTCGAGACTTCAAGGCTGTCAACGACGTACTGGCTACGAAGAAGCAGCACTTGGACGAGGCATATCGGAGGATATCCAAGTTCAACCAGCACTGGAAGGCTTCCCTGGCCACCAGGAAAGAGCGAGAGGACAAGCTGATGCTGCAGATCTCCGAGCTGGAAGCCGAGGTGAAGGACAGTGAAAAGAGGTTTGATGAAGAAACCGCCCGCAGATACGCCGCCGAAGGCCAGCTCAACAAAGCTCTCGCTAACCTGAAGGAGCGCAAGCTGACGTTTGAGTCCAAGAAGCGGAAACTGGAAGATTGCTTTGGAGAAGGAGCATGGGAAAGTTCAGTTCAGGGACTTCAGTATACCATTGTGCAGAGGGAATTGCTCGTCGAGGGGTTACTCACTCTGCCAGATCATCCAGAGACGAAGGAGTTGTTAGAAGAGTATCGCGCCCGTGGCCATACTTGACTATTTGTATTTCTTTTGTTTTGATCATTGTTGTATGCTGACCATCACCAGGCTTGTTGGCTGAGGTCACGCTGTTGATTTGTCTTGTACTCGCTGATGCTATGTACTGCCTTGATAGGCTTTCCTTTATATATGAGATTGTTGTTTCCATGATTGGACTCAGACTTCTTCTCCTTATTATTATCAGCACTGGCACTCAGGCACTAGGATCGGGGGAAATCTCCCAAACACACAGACACACGCATGCATTTGCATGAAGCATTTGCATAGCGTACATTTTGTTGTTTTTCCTAACCTTTAGTGTTTACAGGTTTTTCAGGTTTACAGGTCCCAGGCTGTTTCTGTTGGTTCCAGGATTGATCAGAGACTAATTCACCGTTATCCGACTCAAGCTAATCAGACCAGGATCATGGATCAAGTGCAGACAGATGTTCAGGAGCTCCGCGAGAGGATGGATCGCTTTATGGAACTTATGCAAGTGGTCGCCAATGGTCAAGACCAGCTCAGGACTTTGGTTCAGCCTTTGATCTCCAGGGTTGATAGCAACGACATACTCCATGGCGGGGCTGTGCCTACTCCTCCACCAGTTGATACTCCGCAGAATGGTGTCCCCGTGGCCGGGGGCAACGGCAGTGCTAATGGCAACGTGATGGCTAACATCAGACTCAATACGACGGGTGTCGGTAATGGGAGTCTGGGAGCTAATGTCAACATCGGGCCGGGCAACGGCAATGTAGGCGTCAGGAATCTGTTGGTGCCTCAACCGTGGCTTGAGGATCATCAGGATGATGTGTTCTCTCAAAGAGGTGCAGAAGGGGAGCTGAATGCTGAGGCGCGGCTCAGATTCAAAGCACTTGAAGATAAAATGAGAGATATTGAGAATCAGAATACTTTGGGTGTTGATATGTCCAAGCTGGGGTTAATTGTTGACTTCAAGGTACCTCCTAAGTTCAGGGTGCCCAACTTTGAGAAATATAAGGGCACCACCTGCCCTCGTGTCCACCTTAGATCGTACTACAGGAAGATGTCTGCCTATTCCGAGGACGAGAAGTTGCTGATGCACTTCTTCCAGGACAGTCTTTCCGGACCATCCCTCGAGTGGTACATGGGTTTGGAGCCCACTAGCGTGCGCACATGGAAGGATCTCGCTGAAGCGTTTGTCCACCATTACCAGTACAATAGCGACTTGGCCCCGAACCGAGTCCAGCTCCAGAACCTTTCGCAGAGGAATAATGAAGGATTTAAGGAGTACGCCCAACGGTGGCGTGAGTTGGCAGCCCGGGTTCAGCCGCCGATGGTTGAACGCGAGCTCGTGCAGATGTTTGTTGCTACCCTCCCAGGGGTTTACTATGAAAAGTTAGTCAGCGGTATGTCTGGGACGTTCTCAGCTCTCATTATCATGGGCGAGCACGTCGAGAATGGTATCAAGATCGGGAAAATTCAAGGTGAATCATCCTCAACTGGAGGAGGTGGAAAGAAGCCTTATGCTGGTAAACGACGCGAAGGAGATGCGAGCGCTGTGACCAACGCTCGAAGAAAGGGCAAAGGCCCTCAGCAGCAGATAGCCAGTATAAATATCCCAGCAGCTCCGCAGCAGCAGCAACCGAATCAACAGGGATATAGAAAGTACCAGAATCGGGCTCCTTTGACAAACCGTCACTTCGAAGCACCGCCCATGTCGTACGCGCAACTCTTGCAGACTTTGCTTCAGCTTCAGTTGGTTCAGAAGAGGACGATGGCTCCCTTGACAGGGGCACCTCCACCAGGGTACGATGCAAATGCCACTTGCGACTTCCACTCAGGGGCACCTGGCCACACAATCGAGAACTGCAAAGCCTTTAAGCACAAGGTGCAGGACCTGGTAGATGCCAAGATTATTAACTTCTCCGATAATGTGCCCAATGTTACGGAAAATCCTATGCCGAATCATAGGGGAGGCGGAGTGAACGCCATTATTGAGGAAGAGAGTGCAGATCTGTTGACTGATGTCAAAGACCTAAAAACGCCGCTTAGCTTCGTCAAAGCTAAGTTGTTGAAGAAAGGGTTCTTTCCAGGATGCGGAGAGTTATGCATGGACTGTGCTACACATTCTGATGGATGCGAGCAGTTGGTAGAAGGAATTTAAAGTCTGATGCTGAGGGGATTCTGCAGTTCAGCCAGAGGGCTGAAAGTGTATCAGGAGAGGTAGTGTTGAAGCAGGCCGATGAAGTCGCCACCATCACCATCCCTCGCCGGCCAATAACCATTTCTGCGCCCAGACCGCCTACAATCACTATTACCAAAGCTGGGCCGATACCATTCGAGAGCACTAACGCCGTTCCGTGGCATTATGGGGCTGAAGTCTATTGCAACGGACAGAGGTTGGAGCTGGAACCGTATGGGTCGACTGTGGAGAATCTCGCAGGAATCAGTGGTATTACCCGCAGCGGAAGAGTGTTTGCACCGCCAGAGGTCGTGGCGGATAAAGAGGTCAGAGCTGATGCGGCCGATAAGGGTAAAAGCAAAGTCGTCGAAGAAGTCCCGTGTGGGGTAGAGAAAGATTTGCTTGTTAAAGATGCCGAGGAGTTTATGCGGTTGATCAAAAAGAGTGACTACAAGATTGTAGACCATCTCCATCAGACGCCTTCGAAGATTTCTATCCTCAACCTGTTGCTGTGTTCTGAAGCGCACCGTAACGCGCTACTGAAGGTATTGAACGCTGCCTACGTACCGCAAGAGATATCGGTGAATCAGCTAGAAGAGGTGGTAGCCCACGTTAATGCTGGCAATGGGCTAGGTTTCACGGACTTAGAGCTGACACCTAAAGGGAGGAATCACAACAGCGCCCTGCACATCTCGATAGAGTGTAGGGGCACAATCATGTTGCATGTCCTGGTGGACACGGGTTCATCGCTTAATGTTCTTCCAAAGAAGGCCTTAATGAAGTTGGACACTCGCGGATTGCTCTGCACTCCCAGTGATCTGGTGGTGAAAGCATTCGACGGAACTAAACGCCACGTTTTCGGGGAGGTGACCCTTCCGATCCAAGTCGGTCCGGAAACGTTCGACACGGTCTTTTATATCATGGATATCATGCCTGCCTACAGTTGTCTCTTGGGTCGACCATGGATCCATGCTGCTGGTGCCGTGACCTCCACGTTGCACCAAAAGCTCAAATATGCTGTCGGAGGAAGCATAGTAACCGTGTGTGGCGAGGAGGACATAATGGTGAGCCATTTGTCATCCTTTAAGTATGTTGAAATGGATGGCGAAATCCATGAAACTCTCTGCCAGGCATTTGAGGCTGTCAAAGTGAAAGAGGTAGCTCCTGTGGTCACAGAAAAGCAAGAGATGAATCTCTCCTCGTTCAAAGAAGCTCGGGCCGTCGTCGAAGCCGGATCTACCCCAGGCTGGGGGCATATTTTGGAGATACCGATCAAGCAGGATAAGTTTGGATTGGGGTATTCTCCTGAAGCTGAAGCTTCTTCTTCTTCGTCTAGCAGCGCGTCACGGGGTAAGGGGCCGATCCTATTTACCAGTGGCGGAGTGATCTTCGAAAGCATCAACGTGACGTCTGAAGACAGCGGGGATAGCGATTGTGATCTCGACTCTTGGATTCAGCCGAGCAAGCCGGGCAAGGGCCTCAACAATTGGACCATCAAGGATATCATCCCGATGACAAGTGAAGAGTAATGATTTACTTTTTTCAATCATTGTACAACCCTATGTCCCACCCGGGGCATAGCGGTTCTATTGTCAGGGCCTTGTTGGATTATGTACATGCATTTTGTTAATAAATCAAAGGCGTTTTCTTCGTATTCAAATATTGTGTTCTCTGTTATTCCTATTTTATATTTGTTTTGAAAAACAGTAAAATGGCAACGGGGTTTGTGCTAACCTGCATATTCTTGTTTTAAACTTAACCCTTGTTATTGCAGGATCCACATAACAGATGACATCGACTCTGGACCTTCTACGGCTCACTTCGACTTCGATTGCCCGATCTATCAAGCCGAAGAAGAGATTGATGAAGACGAAGACCTTCCTGAAGAGTTGGCCCGCTTGTTGAAATAAGAGAAAAAGGTTATTTTGCCTCACGAGGAGGATATTGAGATCGTAAACCTGGGTTCTGAAGAGCTCGTCAGAAACGTCAGGATAGAGGCTGCGTTGCAGAATGATGTCAAGCAGAGATTGGTCGAGATGCTTCGAGAATATAGTGACGTCTTTGCTTGGTCATACGAAGATATGCCCGGACTTGACACGGACATCGTGGTCCACCACTTGCCGCTGCGAGAAGATTGCCCTCCCGTCAAGCAGAAGCTTAGGAGGACGAGACCAGACATGGCCGTTAAAATTAAAGAAGAAGTGCAGAAACAGCTCGACGCTGGCTTCTTAGCGGTCACCACTTACCCTCCGTGGGTCGCCAACATAGTGCATGTACCGAAGAAGGACGGTAAGGTACGCATGTGCGTCGATTATCGGGATTTGAATAGGGCGAGCCCTAAAGATGATTTCCCGTTGCCTCATATCAATGTGTTGGTCGACAACACAACCCAGTTCTCCGTGTTTTCGTTCATGGATGGTTTCTCCGGTTACAACCAGATCAAGATGGCGCTGGAGGACATGGAGAAAACGACGTTTATCACCCCCTGGGGAACATTTTGCTATAAGGTAATGCCCTTCGGTCTGAAGAACGCAGGGGCCACTTACCAACGAGTGATGGTAACTTTGTTTCATGATATGATTCATCATGAGATCGAGGTCTATGTTGATGATATGATTGCAAAGTCCCAAACGGAGGAAGAGCATCTGGTCAACTTATTGAAGCTTTTTCAGAGGCTTAGGAAGTTCAGGTTGAGGCTGAATCCTAACAAATGCACTTTCGGAGTGCGGTCCGGAAAGTTATTGGGGTTTATCGTGAGTGAACGAGGCATCGAGGTTGATCCTGCAAAAATAAAAGCCATTCAAGAAATGCCAGCGCCGAAAATAGAGAAAGAAGTTCGTGGTTTCTTAGGCAGAATAAACTACATTTCAAGGTTTATTTCTCAGCTCACGGCCACTTGTGAACCGATGTTCAAGCTTTTAAAGAAAGATCAGGCAATTACTTGGAATGAGGATTGCCAGAAGGCATTTGACAAGATAAAGCAGTATCTCCAAGAACCTCCAATCTTGATACCCCCAGTGGCTGGACGACCATTAATCATGTGCTTGACAGTTCTTGAGAATAGTATGGGGTATGTTCTCGGTCAGCACGACGAGACGGGCAGAAAGGAGCATGCCATTTACTACTTGAGTAAAAAGTTCACTGACTGTGAATCTCGATACTCGATGCTGGAGAAGACGTGTTGTGCACTAGCCTGGGCTGCCAAACGTCTACGACAGTACATGCTCAATCACACCACTATGCTAATTTCGAAGATGGATCCGATCAAGTACGTCTTCGAGAAGCAGGCTCTTCCGGGCAGGATTGCCAGATGGCAAATGGTGTTAACGGAATATGATATTCAGTACGTGTCCCAGAAGGCCATCAAGGGAAGCGTATTGTCTGATTACCTTGCCGAACAACCGATCGAAGATTACCAGCCGATGAAATTTGGAATCCTGGACGAGGATATCATGTTTCTCAAAGCGAAGGATTGCGATGAGCCGTTGCCCGACGAGGGGCCAGATAGGAAATCCCAGTGGAAATTGATATTCGATGGGGCGGTTAATTCCTATGGAAGTGGCATCGGGGCTATCATCACGACTCCCCACGGATCCCACATCCCGTTTACTGCGAGACTGACGTTTCCAGTCACCAACAACGAGGCGGAGTACGAAGCATGCATCATGGGTCTAGAAGAGGCAATTGATTTGAGAATCAAGAACCTAGACGTATATGGTGACTCAGCGCTTGTGATTAACCAAATTAAAGGGGAGTCGGAGACTCGTCAATCAAATTTGGTGCCGTATATGAATTATGCCAGAAGGCTACTTCCGTTCTTCGACCGAGTGGAACTCCATCATGTGCCCAGAGCAGAAAATCAGATGGCTGATGCCTTAGCCACGTTGGCTTCAATGTATAAAGTCAATTTTTGGAATGAGGCTCCAAGAATTGTACTTTCCCGTCTTGATAGACCGACATTTGTCTTTGCAATCGAGGAAGCCGCCGACGGCAAGCCATGGTTCCATGACATCCAGACTTTCCTTATGACTAAGGAGTATCCTGCGGGTGCGTCAACCCAAGATAAGAAGACTCTGAGGAGGCTGTCTGGAAACTTTTATCTCAATCCTGATGGAGTGTTGTATAAGAGAAACCACGATCTCGTGCTACTCAGATGTGTAGATGAGAAAGAGGCGAGTATGCTCATGGAAGAAGTCCATGAAGGCACATTTGGTACGCACGCCGGCGGGCATGCTATGACGAGGAAGATCCTGAGAGCAGGATACTACTGGCTGACGATGGAGTCGGATTGCTTCAGATTCGCTAAGAGATGTCATAAATGCCAGATTTATGCTGATAAAGTTCATGTGCCGCCGTGCCCGTTGAATGTCATGTCCTCCCCGTGGCCGTTCTCCATGTGGGGCATCGACATGATAGGCAAGATCGAGCCCACTGCATCTAATGGTCATCGCTTCATTCTGGTAGCTATCGACTACTTCACCAAGTGGGTGGAGGCAGCCTCGTATGCTAATGTGACCAAGCAGGTGGTGGCTAAATTCATAAAGAGGGACATCATCTGTCGTTACGGAATTCCTGAGCAGATCATTACCGATAATGGTTCGAACCTGAATAACAAGATGATGAAGGAGCTGTGCCAGAGTTTCAAGATTGAACACCACAACTCATCTCCTTACCGGCCGAAGATGAATGGCGCCGTTGAAGCAGCCAACAAGAACATAAAGAAGATTGTTCAGAAGATGGTTGTGACATACAAAGATTGGCACGAGATGCTGCCATTCGCATTGCACGGTTATCGTACGACGGTACGTACTTCGACCGGGGCAACTCCTTTCTCCTTGGTGTACGGTATGGAAGTTGTCCTACCGTTAGAAGTGGAGATCCCTTCTTTGCGAGTTTTGGTTGATGTGAAACTCGACGAGGCAAAACGGATTATGAATCGTCTGAACCAACTCAGCCTGATGGACGAGAAGAGGTTAGCATCGATTGCGTTTGGTCGTCTGTACCAAAGCCGAATGAAGAAAGCTTATGATAAGAAGGTGCGTCCTAGAGGCTTTCAGACGGGTGATCTCGTCCTGAAGAAGATTCTTCCTCCACACTCCGATCACCGGGGCAAGTGGACTCCGAATTACAAAGGTCCGTATTTCGTCAGCAAGGTCTTCTCGGGAGGAGCTTTGTTGTTATCCATGATGGATGGTGAATATTTTGCATCCCCGGTGAACGCGGACGCAGTTAAAAAATACTTTGCTTGAAAGCGACCCGCTGGACAAAAAAAGAGAGTCCAGGAAAAAAAGGGGCATCCCGGCGAACCAAAAACAGAATAAAAAGGTTCGGGCAAAAATTAGGGATATAAATTGAAAAATGTACACCCGCGAAGTCGAAAACCTACACTGGACGACTTCGGCAAAAAAGGGTATCCCGGTGAACTGAAAACCCGTAAAGGGCGGTTCACGCAAAAGTTAGGGATTTGAAAAAGCAAATGACTGCGTTCCGCGTGTGGACTTTCATTGTTTAGTGGTTTGGAGGACCTGAGGGCCGTTCATCTGAATCAATCTCTTCCGAAGCTGAAGCGTCGGAGAAGTATCGAAGTCGAGTGGGTCTTAGAGGGATCAACTCATGGTGTTCGTCTACGCCTCGTTGCCGACATTTGTATATACTGATGTATATTTATGTTTTATTTTTGCGCGGCTTCCTCATTCCAGGAGCTTGCATCTGTTGTAAAACATTTTACCCATTCAGGGGTTCGTTATCAATAAAATGCATACTATTCAGCAATTCTGTTTGCCTGTTTAGCATTTATCTGTTTTGTTTGCGAAAAAGAATGCCGATGTTTTTGATAAAATGCGCATACATAAACTTACTGGCCTAGGCCACTGATTGTAGAAGAAATTAATTACTTGAATATTGTCACGAGATAATAACCTTGATAGGTCCCTTTGAAAAGGGTATCTTGTCTGTTTGCTTGTGTTGTTACAGGTGTAGCATATTCCAGACAGTGCGCCGTGCGCATCCCGAAGCAGGATGATTCCTCCTTCTCCAGCAAAGTTCAGTAGCCTCTCCTCGCAGAGTCTGAACGCGAGATCGTGAGCATTGATATGTTCCCCCCAGGCAGAGATGATTCTCTCCCCAACCAGATGCGTCCTGAAGGAACGTCATCCCCTCAGCTGAGTCAGGCGTCGAAGCATGATCTTATCCCCCAGCACCGGGTCACAAGTGCAGGTTTCGTAGGAAACTATTCGTACGCCGAAGTATGCAGCAACTGATGGTGCCAGACTGAAGTCTCCAGCGGAATTGAAATTCCCCACCAGAGTTGTACTCTCCCCCGAAGTCGGATGATTCCTTCTTCCCCAGCGGAATTGAGATTCCCCCGCAGAGTCGTACTCTCTCTAGCGAAGCAGAATGATTTCTCCTTCCTCAGCCGAGTTTGCAGATCCCCAAGAGAGCCGAATCCTTGGAAGTTGATCAGACCATGATTGGTTCTTTCCCCAGTAGTGTTGAACAGCTGAAGTTGTTTCCCCATAGAGTCGTCATCTCCAGAGAAGTAGCCATGAAGGCCACGCAGTTTATTCTTGCGATTGACATCACTTGTCCCTCAGCAGGTCCTGGTTCTCGTAGAGCTTCGTCCCCTGCAGCAATCAACGGAAGTTGTTTCCCCCGCAGCAGTCAACTGAAGTTGTGTCCCCTGCGGAGTCCAATTGAGATTGGCATGACCACGTTCTCCTCAGCAGGATGATTCCTCTACCTGAGTAGTTCTTTCTCCTTGATAGGAGGATTCCCCCTTCGGCATTTATTTTGCTGACGGGATCACATCATTTTGCATGATTGCATAGCATTTATCATAAACGCATAGCATTTCCACCGTGTGGAACATTGCGCCACTGCTGAAGCATATGCATAATAAACATGATCTAGGTTGTTACCGTTCTTGTTTTGCAGGTGTTCCGCCACAAAATTGATTGCTCAGGATGATTCCTGACATTCTCCCCAACGAAGTCGCTTGCTCAAGATGATTCTTGAGATCACCAGCGAAGTCTTCGGTTCAAGATGATTCTTGAATTCCTCAGCAGGGCCGTTTGCTTAAGATGATTCTTAAGCTCCCCAGTAGGGTCCCCAATGAAGGTTGCCCAGGATGATTCCTGAAGCCCCAAGAGAGCCGAATCCTTGGAAGCTGCTCAAGCCATGACTGGTTTGTCCCCAGCAAGAGTTGCCCAGGATGATTCCTGAAATCCCCAACAGAGTATTCGCTCAAGATGATCCCTAAAATCTCCAGAATGGTTATTGTTAGATGCCCAATTGTGCTTATTGGAGCTATCAAATATGGACATCTTTCACTTCTTTTTATGCCGAAAACGTATTTATTAAGCTTTGCTTTTGTTAATGTGCATCATTGTGTCAAATGCTTTTGGTCCTTTTGATTTGTGTGTTATTGTGCAGGATTTAAGTGTGAAAGAGCATTATTGAAGGCACAAGAAAGTTGGCAAAGGAATCAAGCAAAGAGCATAACAAAAGTTGGTTCGCTCAGTGAGAACTTGGCGAGAGAGTAGCGAGTGTTCGCTCCAGCCTCGCCTAGCGAGCACGTAGCGAACAGCTCCAGACTTGGGCAGAATGGTTTTCAACATCAGTCTTGGTCAGCGAGCAAGTGGCGAAGAGGCTCGCTAGGCGAGCTCCCAGCGAGCACCTAGCGAAGCAAAACAAAATGTCCCAGGCACCCTTCGCTGGCTCATTCGCTGCAGCGAGCACCTAGCGAAGCATAACAGAATGGATCTTGCAGACCTCGCTGGCAGGTTCGCTAGGCGAGGCTGTAGCGAGCGTTCGCCAGCAGCTCGCCTAGCGAGTAAGTAGCGAGTGTGCCCAGATTTGTCACTTACTATAAGTAGCTTGGGCCACTTATTGGAGAACATCTTCTTTCTCACTTTTACATTTGTTTTGCTGGAAGAAAGGGTTGTGTGACCTAAAAACCTATTTTGGCTTATTTTCCTTCATCTCTTAACATAATCAAACAACAACAAGGTGGATCATCATCAAAGTTGGATCATTCGACTTGGATGTTCATCAACCGACTTTAAAACTTCTTTTGCAAGCTACCATGAGAATGTGTAGCTAAGTTCATCTTGTTGTCAAAGATAGATGTAGGTAATCATTGAACTTTGTATTTGTATGGATGATCTTCATTTGTAAACTCTTGAATGATTAATGTATGGTGAAAAATTTGTTTTATTCATAATCTTTTGTGTTGGTTAATGATTGAGAAATATTTATCAACTCTTGACCTAGGTTTTCACCCATCTCTTTTCTTGAGCTAGAAATAGTCTTGGATGATTTTGTTCACTTAAAATGTTGAACTTTCAAGTTGTCATTTTGATAGATTGTGTGAGAGATCAACAATGGATTAAAATGATAAACTTCACAATATGAGTTAGAGATAATCATATTGAAAGGATATTGTGAATACATTGATCATTTGAAAGAGTTTATTAAATGTTGATCGGAAGTATACATGCAAAGTGATTACCAAAACCTAACTTTGACAATCTTTATTCAAACCGTTAAAACCTAACTTTTATCGCATTTATTCCTTTCATGCAAAAATACTTGTTACCTTAAACACAAACCCTTGGATACCACTAAACTATAAATTTAACAATTGTTGAACGGCATCAAAATCTGATATTCCCTGTGGAGACGATAATATAAACCCGACACTTAACCACTGTTCTAACAAAATGGCGCCGTTGCCGGGGAATATAAATTGATATTGCTAGCATCGCAATAGTTGCCGAATTTTTAGTTTTGAAGTTTTTACTTGTGCTTGTAATTTGTTTGGTTAGTGTGCAACCCTTGTTTATGCGAGGACAGATTCCTGAGGACCAAATTCTTTTTGATCCTGAGATCGAAAGAACCGCAAGGAAACTGAACAGTAGAGCAAGACGCAGGAGGCAACAAGCCAGGCAAAGACAAAATCAAGGAGAAAGTTCTTCGACTACCACATTTCACACCAATCATGGCAGAACCACCACCCCCTCCACCAGTTTCTACTCCATGCACAAACAGTCCCAGACATACAGCTCAGTTTGCATGTAATCTCCAAAATGGAAGACAAGCGGAAATGAAAACGGGAATCCTAGCTCTTGTCTATCAAAATCCTTTCACAGGATTAGACCATGAGGATCCGTTTACTCATCTTACAAAATTTTATGAGATTGCGGGCGCAACTGGAGCTACCGAAGCTGACGAAGAGTCATTGTTTAGGAGATTATTCCCTCATTCCTTAATTGGGAAAGCGAAGGAGTGGTATCTTGACCAATCGACAACAATCATGACCGATTGGAATCTCTTAGAAGAAAAGTTTCTTGAACGGTTCTTTCCACATAACCGGTTCATGGAGGCTAAAACTGCAATTGCAGTATTTTCGCAAGGAGCTAGTGAATCACTGAATGAAGCGTGGGAGCGTTACAAATCTATGTTGAGAAAATGCAAGGGACATGGTTTCGATGAGCTAACTCAAATTCATATTTTCTGAAATGGACTCCTTTCGGTTCATAAGACCCTATTGGATGCAACGGCGGGAGGTTCTTTAATGTCAAAAAGCGCCGAAGATGCAACTGCGATCATTGATAAAATGGCACTTAATGATCACCAAGGGAACCACAACCGAGGGGTAGCTCAAAGAAAGCCGGGTGTGCTTGAGTTAGGAACAAATGATGCTATACTTGCGCAAAACAAGCTCATCTCACAACAAGTGGAACTTTTAACTCAACAAATCAAGGAGCTAAAAGAACCATCAAAAGCTAAACAAATAGCTTGTTGCGAGCTTTGTAAAGGCGAACATGATACTGGATTTTGTCCACCTCCCGGATTCGAAGAAGTGAACTACATGGCTAACCAGAGAGATTACCAACAAAGGCAACCACAACAACAACCATACCATCATCCTCAACAACAGCAACAACAACACTATCAAGGATACCAACCTAGAGGTAAATACCACAATAACCAAGGTTATGGGGGAGGAAACTCTAACCGTCAAAATCCGTATGTACCTCAACAACCGCCGGTTGCGACTTCTAAGCTAGAAGATACATTGACGCAATTCATGCAAATGTCTATGGCAAACCAAAAAAGTAATGATGCGGCTATAAAAAATCTAGAGACTCAAGTTGGTCAACTCGCAAAGCAATTAGCGGAACAACAAGCCGGACCATCTTTCTCGGCAAATACGCAAACAAATCCAAAGGAGCATTGTAAGGCTATAAGGACGAGAAGTGGGAGGGAGTTGATTGACGAGTGTCGCTACTCGAAAAATGCATCGCGCAACGACGGGGAGGCGAAAAAGAAAGGACAGAAGAGTCGTCACCGAACTTTATTTATCCCATGTGGGGAAAGGAAAATATCGAGAAAACCTTAAGGAGAAAAAAAAATGGATAAGATGGTCTCGCGGCCAAGAACGGGTTCGGAAGCCGGTTATGCGAGGGGAAGGTATTAGCACCCCTCGCATCCATCATACTCGATGGGAACCTTTTGTTTGTCGTATGTGTGAATTTATCTGCTTAAATATTATGTTTATAAAAGGGTTCTAAAAGATAGTGAGAAAAAAGGGTTAGAAATAGGAGAGAGAGAGAGAAGTAACGAGGGGAAGAAGAGAAAAGACAGACTCGGTAGGACTTCGCGGTCCTAGGCCTACGTATTCTCAATAAATGTGAGAAAGTCAGAGTCGACGTAGTTCGGGGAACTACAGATATATGGGGAGTGTGCTCGGCAAGGATTGTGGCCCTTGTGCCTACGTATCTTTACTTGAGAAAGTAAAGAATCAGAGCAGCCGTAGTTCGGCCTATGGTGTGTTGATGTTTTTTATGGATGATGCTATCGTGCGCATTCTAGCAGTTAGGTGTTTTGCTGCTCATTCGTTGGAGGCTTAGGCATTACCTGTTTTCGGTAGAACGGACGTAACATATCCTTTTGAAAGATTGATTAGTTTTCGCCACGCGGGGCTAGAAGTCACGTTTGATTGGTTGAATTGTTTTTTAGGGCGAGATAGGTCCTTGGATAGTAACCCCTACGGGTAGTACCCAATTCTTTATCTCAAAGTTTTTGTTTATGAAAAGGTTTGGCGAACGAGGCATCTTCGTATTGAAAGACGAGTGTCGAAACCACCCTCACTACAGTGGGCATCCCAACACTCGAAGAGGAAGAGGTCTACACCTAATCCTCTCTCTTTAATTCAACATAAAGAGAGCTTCGTTCTCTTATTAAAGTGTTTTTGGTTTTGAATGGTAAGTACTTTGGCGACAGAGAACCCTACGGTAAGCGTCAGCACTCGGGATAGGAGAAGGCCTACGCCTAACCACTCCACGACCATTCAAGTTTTGTTATGAAAAGATTTGAAATGCACTCGGTGCGGGACCGAGGTTTTTAGGTGACAAGGGTTGCGGGATGAAGTTGTGAAAGTGAGAGGTGGTGGACAAAGTCGCATCTTCGTATTGAAAGACGAGTATCGAGACCACCCTCACTACAGTGGGCATCCCAACACTCGAAGAAGAAGAGGTCTACACCTAATCCTCTCTTTTTAGTTCAATACAAAGAGAAATTTATTTTAAAGATGGTTTGAAAATGAGAGCGTCTTTGCATTGAAAGACGAGTGTCTAAACCACTCACACTACAGTGAGCATCTCGACACTCGAAGAAGAAGAGGTCTACACCCAATCCTCTCTTTTTAGTTCAATACAAAGAGAAATTTATTTTAAAGATGGTTTGAAAATGAGAGCGTCTTTGCATTGAAAGACGAGTGTCTAAACCACTCACACTACAGTGAGCATCTCGACACTCGAAGAAGAAGAGGTCTACACCCAATCCTCTCTTTTTAATTCAATACAAAGAGAAATCAATTTATTACTGAAAGTATACTCGGTACGAGACCGAGGTTTTATGAGGAAATGTTGGAAGTGTCTTTGTATTGACAGACGGGCATCGAGACCACCCTCACTACAGTGGGCATCTCTACGCTCGAAGAAGAAGAGGTCTACACCCAATCCTCTTTTTAGCTCAACACAAAGAAATGATTTTAAAGAGATGAGATTTGAAAATGGATGGGAAGCGTCTTCGTATTGAAAGACGAGTGTCAGGACCACCCTCACTACAGTGGATATCCCAACACTCGGAGAGGAAGAAAGTCTACACTTAATCCCCTCTTTTTAATTCAATACAAAGATGACTGGGTTTCGAAGATTTGTTTGGCAAGGTTTTTGAATCGATTTGGGACGAGAAGCGAGGAGAGAAAAAAGATGTGGTCTCAGATCCAACATTACCTATCAATAATTTGACTGGTAATGAATTACGGAGGTCTCGTCATCGACCAAAACAAATGAAAATGGGACAAAAAGCCCAACGACAAATGCGAAATGAAATTAACCTCTAAAATAAAATATAAATATAAAGAAAATAATATAAAACTTCTAAAAGAAGCATAGTTTGTTCTAAAGAAATATGAAAATAAATTAATATATAAAAAATATTTACAAAGCTAAAGTTATATAAAATATTTGTCAATTTCTAAAATAAATATATATACATATTAACAAATCTATTAACTGTTTTTGAAACTAGAACTAAATAATATGTAACTATAATATACACAAATATACTAATAATAATACATTCTAAAATAATATATATATAAAAAATGTTTTTTTAAAGAAACAGAGGAGGGTAGCGGAAGCACATATGGGGTGTGAATGAAAGCAAAAGAGGATCCTCTGGGCCATAGGCCCATCACCTCTCATCCAAATCTTAAAAATAAATAAATAAAATAAAAACAATAAGAGAAATAGAATTAAAAAAGGACGATAATCCTCTCTTCTCCAAATCGCAGCTCATCACTCTCCATTTTCTCGTTTTCACTTCCCATTTCCAGTTTGGGTTATTATTCACATTCAATCTCTGATGGTATTCTATTGCTTGTGATTTACGGTTTTTCTGGAGAAAATTGGTTGCAGGTTTCAAGGAGGGTTGTCTGGTGATTAAAAGGAGGTTTCAAGGGAGATCGAAGACGGTTATGTTGAAGATGAGTTCGGAGGTGGAGATTCTGGGTTGCGGTTTGTTTTGGGGTTTACGGATTGTGACGGCGGAAGCTTTGATATTCGGTTGAGATGAAGTAAGGTTATGAAGAACTGAGAGGATTGAAGAAGTTTGGTGGGAGGGTTCACGATTAAGAGGAAAAAGGTGTCGAGGGTCAAACGGAAAGGGGTTTTACGGTCGGAGTTGCTGAATCTCGAAGGGTGAGTTTTGAAAGGGAGGTTTGGAAGGTGAGGTTCAGAAAAAAGGAAGATTGATTATGGTTGTTGAGTTGCAGAATCTGTTCTTTTGAGTGTTGGAAACAGATTGGGTTTGTGTTGAAGTGTTGATGGTTGGAGGAGGATTAGGGTTTCATTTGGAGGCTGCTGGGTTTTGTGACTAGGGTTTGGAGACCCCCCCTTTGCTGTCACTTCTCACGAGATTTTATATGGAGAGAGTATGCAGAGGCTTGAGGTGAGGTAGTACAATTTCTTTTGTCTGTAGTGAGGTAATATCTTCAATTACTTTTCACTGCGGTAACTCCCTCTTTTCTTTACTCTTACTGTGGCAAATGGCCTTCAATTTGATCTGTAATTATATAAAGTATGACTATTTCCTTTATGCTGATGGCCTTGTTTTCAAATATTTTTCAGGATTGTCGTTATGTTTTAGATGCAGTATTTGTGGGCGTGAAACATTCCCAACCACGGCAACATAACCACGATCCTCTAGAAATTAGCTTTGCTACCATGTGATTCAAAAAGGTACTTTCGAACAACACTTAACACCTTATTGATTTTTGATAGCCTGATGCCACCTTTGACAGCTGCAGATTTCTTTTCTATTCTGTTAACACCTTTTTTCCAAGTCGAAAATGTGATCGATCAAATTAGGGAAACTACGGGACTTTCGCCGTTTGTGACTGATGAACAAAAAACTCTCTATGCAGGTATACCAAATTGTGAAGTCAAGTGCTTAACATGAATTCTTGTGCGTCTGTAGTTGGTACAGGTGAGACTTGGGAATCATAATTTTTCATAACAACTTGCAATCGAAATTCGTTATTCGTTGCTGCAGAATGTGTGCTGGCATATGTACTGGGTTGCTATTGAAAAAAAATAAAATTTCGCTTTCACCACTTTGTCGTTTTCGCAGGTCGTTTGGCAGGTACAGAAAAGACATTTGCGGCTCTTGCGACTGTGAGAACTTCGTGACAAATTTGAATATGCATAGTGCTTCATCTCAATTCCTGTGAATAATATTGATACAATACCAGGCAAGCCAAAGCCTTCAGCCAGCATGTCGTTTCTCACATTTATCATTCTGATTGTCAAAGTGTTGTTTCCATCCTGCCCTACGAGATACAATTCCCATAGCAATGTTCCGGACCTCGTCAAAAACTAGACTGATAAATCTCAATGACAGTAAAAGGGTAAGCACAATTTCTGATACAGATACGCCTATGTATCTTAGTGGAAGCATAAACCATCGCAAAGCAGATGCTAGTTGTTCAGGTGTTGTGGTTGTGAGACAGAGACTTGCACTTTGAAATACTGTAAAAGTCAAACATGCAACTGTGCTTCCTACCGATAATCCTTTCCTTGTAAAGGTTAATGGACCTAACTTTGAGATTACATATGAGTAACCTGTTAAAGATACAGGAAGATTAGGAATCCCCGTCACCGCAAGTGGTGGAGTTCTCGGCTGAACAAGTGCAGGCACGCCATCTGAACCAAGCCCTAATGTTATGAATAACAATGCCGATAGAAAATAAACTCGCCCCAATTGATCCATCCAAGAATTTCTTGGTAGAATCCAAATTGAAAGCAAAGTCAAGTAAGCTACTAATCCAAATCGCATAATTATATGTGACCTTGCCGGTAGAACAACCAGAACTAAAAGCCATACCAATTTGACTCGTGGATCGATAGAGTGAAGAAAGGTGGTGGGGGAAGATACAAACTGTCCAATTGGACTAGCGGTAGCACTGGAAATCAATCTGAAAACTTTATCGGCAGCGAAAGAGCCTGTGGGGATCCACTTAGACCAATTTGGTGATTGAGCATTATCATCCGTTGAAGAAGCTTTGATTCTGAGAATCGTTTTTTCTCTTCAGCTTCGGTTTGCAGAAAAGAGTTTTCTTGGATATGGGAATTGGAGAATGGCATTTTGGGAAAATGGCACGATTTGAACTCAGTGGTGGTGGTGGTGGGAGAGAAAGACAAAGGAGAGTGGCATGGTTACAGTTCATGGATGTTGGAGGAGATTGTGTACGTGTTGCCTATTGTGCAGCGGTTGTGGAGTTCGCGTGGACTGGTGCGCGTAATGACTTGTTGCTGAATTTGCACAGGTTAATTTTTATGAAAATTCTTATTGATGGTTTTGTTCTTTGGTACCAATACTCATCATTCCTATTTACTTTGTGAATTGCAGGCTAGACGTATCCCGCCGTACAGCAGAATCTGCGCCCCTCACTCAGCAGTCCTAATTGCACATGCACAATTTTCCTTTGTCTGATGCGAGATCTTCATATGCATCATATGCAACAAGGCTTCCAACATACACTAGTAGGAGCATACCTGATAAGCTCAAAGTCAATCTTCGGAGAAACTCATAGCTTTAGCAGGAAATAGAAAAAATTATATTGTATCCCTCTGAATTTTGTATCTCATGTGCTAGGTATTCATGATTAGAGTGAATTTGGGATAATGGCAGTAATCATTTTGCTTTTACCAATGCTGTCCGTGTTAGCAGTAGTATGCAAGTCAAAATGAATCTTACAATAACCGCTGAATGGATTTGTATTGGCTTTCCAATTGTGAACGTCTCTCATAACTTGATCACCAAATGGATTTGCCTGCTTTAATCTCAAATGACTTAATGAAAACAAATACCCCATGGCCTGCGCAAGTAAAATCCTGTTATGACCTTATTTTTTTTTTTAGATTGAATCTCATGGCTTTGAATAGAAATCATTTTTTCATAAAGTATCATGCGTAAGTCTTGGATTTGAAACACATGTGTTCCGAACCCCTTAGATCCCACAGTTTGAAAAGTCTCCATATGATGTGAATTTAACGAAACTTGAAATCATCTTGCAACATGGCTTAAAAAAAAAATCATTGATTCATGAGACCAATTTTAATAAGTCACTCATGTCACCCTAAAGGCTTTAGTCACGGCCCTCCATTGTAATTGAACTAGCTTTAACCTCTTTAACTTCGCGGCCTTAGTATTATCTCGAAATATGACTTAACAGGCACTTGAAGCCAAATACTCCCATCTTACTTTGCCATGAAAATGAGGACATATCTTTTCTTTGTCTCCACAAGAAATCAACAGCTGACCAGGGATCAAGACCATAGCGGGCATACAAAAGAACTTCCATGAATTCAACCTTGAGGATCATGGTCAAAGGTCGAAGGATTATTTTGAGAAAGATCAAGGGACAATACATATGCTTGGTAAAAAAAGAAAGGAAGGTAGGACAAATTTGGGGTATGACAGATGCCCCTATCTAATTGGCTTAGACCGAACAAGATGAACAGCTATGACGCTCATTTTTCCAAGGTAGAAGATAATTAGATATGAAGAAGACCCTGAATTTGTCCGAAAAGAAAAGAGATGCTTAGGCATCGAAATACTGGATGAGGTATGCCAATGTACACCTGGCCAAAAGATCCACATCGCCGAAAGGATGATGGGATGAAACGCACACGACTATTACCACCAAACGGATGATAAAGCAAAACACTATCGCACAATCTGGCATTAATGACTATGACAGACCCCCCACCAAAAGGATGACGGAGCAAAACAAAATCAACCCTAACACCAAAAGGATGTAGGGATCCATTATCAAAAGGATAATGGAAAACGCACGCTAGTCATGACACCAAAAGGATGCCGGACCCATCACCAAAAGGATGATGGAGCGGAAGACAATCAACCCTAACACCAAAAAGGATGATAGGGGGATAAGCTTCTCTGAAGAGATTGCCACTTATCACTGAAGATGGATAAGCTTCTCTGAAGAGATTGCCACTTATCACTGAAGATGGATAAGCTTCTCTGAAGAGATTGCCACTTATCGCTGATGAAGGATAAGCTTCTCTGAAGAGATTGCCACTTATCGTTGATGAAGGATAAGCTTCTCTGAAGAGATTGCCACTTATCACTGAAGATGGATAAGCTTCTCTGAAGAGATTGCCACTTATCACTGATGAAGGATAAGATTCTCTGAAGAGATTGCCACTTATCACTGAAGATGGATAAGCTTCTCTGAAGAGATTGCCACTTATCGCTGAAGATGGATAAGCTTCTCTGAAGAGATTGCCACTTATCGTTGATGAAGGATAAGCTTCTCTGAAGAGATTTCCACTTATCACTGAAGATGGATAAGCTTCTCCCAAGAGATTGCCACTTATCGTTGATGAAAGATAAGCTTCTCTGAAGAGATTGCCACTTATCACTGAAGATGGATAAGCTTCTCTGAAGAGATTGCCACTTATCACTGATGAAGGATAAGCTTCTCTGAAGAGATTGCCACTTATCACTGAAGATGGATAAGCTTCTCTGAAGAGATTGCCACTTATCGCTGATGAAGGATAAGCTTCTCTGAAGAGATTGCCACTTATCATTGAATATGGATAAGCTTCTCCCAAGAGATTGCCACTTATCGTTGATGAAGGATAAGCTTCTCTGAAGAGATTGCCACTTATCACTGAAGATGGATAAGCTTCTCCCAAGAGATTGCCACTTATCGTTGATGAAGGATAAGCTTCTCTGAAGAGATTGCCACTTATCACTGAAGATGGATAAGCTTCTCTGAAGAGATTGCCACTTATCACTGATGAAGGATAAGCTTCTCTGAAGAGATTGCCACTTATCACTGAAGATGGATAAGCTTCTCTGAAGAGATTGCCACTTATCGCTGATGAAGGATAAGCTTCTCTGAAGAGATTGCCACTTATCATTGAAGATGGATAAGCTTCTCCCAAGAGATTGCCACTTATCGTTGATGAAGGATAAGCTTCTCTGAAGAGATTGCCACTTATCACTGAAGATGGATAAGCTTCTCCCAAGAGATTGCCACTTATCGTTGATGAAGGATAAGCTTCTCTGAAGAGATTGCCACTTATCACTGAAGATGGATAAGCTTCTCCCAAGAGATTGCCACTTATCGTTGATGAAGGATAAGCTTCTCTGAAGAGATTGCCACTTATCACTGAAGATGGATAAGCTTCTCTGAAGAGATTGCCACTTATCACTGATGAAGGATAAGCTTCTCTGAAGAGATTGCCACTTATCACTGAAGATGGATAAGCTTCTCTGAAGAGATTGCCACTTATCGCTGATGAAGGATAAGCTTCTCTGAAGAGATTGCCACTTATCATTGAAGATGGATAAGCTTCTCCCAAGAGATTGCCACTTATCGTTGATGAAGGATAAGCTTCTCTGAAGAGATTGCCACTTATCATTGAAGATGGATAAGCTTCTCCCAAGAGATTGCCACTTATCGTTGATGAAGGATAAGCTTCTCTGAAGAGATTGCCACTTATCACTGAAGATGGATAAGCTTCTCCCAAGAGATTGCCACTTATCGTTGATGAAGGATAAGCTTCTCTGAAGAGATTGCCACTTATCACTGAAGATGGATAAGCTTCTCCCAAGAGATTGCCACTTATCGTTGATGAAGGATAAGCTTCTCTGAAGAGATTGCCACTTATCACTGAAGATGGATAAGCTTCTCTGAAGAGATTGCCACTTATCACTGATGAAGGATAAGCTTCTCTGAAGAGATTGCCACTTATCGCTGATGAAGGATAAGCTTCTCTGAAGAGATTGCCACTTATCACTGAAGATGGATAAACTTCTCTGAAGAGATTGCCACTTATCGCTGATGAAGGATAAGCTTCTCTGAAGAGATTGCCACTTATCATTGAAGATGGATAAGCTTCTCCCAAGAGATTGCCACTTATCGTTGATGAAGGATAAGCTTCTCTGAAGAGATTGCCACTTATCACTGAAGATGGATAAGCTTCTCCCAAGAGATTGCCACTTATCGTTGATGAAGGATAAGCTTCTCTGAAGAGATTGCCACTTATCACTGAAGATGGATAAGCTTCTCTGAAGAGATTGCCACTTATCACTGATGAAGGATAAGCTTCTCTGAAGAGATTGCCACTTATCACTGAAGATGGATAAGCTTCTCTGAAGAGATTGCCACTTATCGCTGATGAAGGATAAGCTTCTCTGAAGAGATTGCCACTTATCATTGAAGATGGATAAGCTTCTCCCAAGAGATTGCCACTTATCGTTGATGAAGGATAAGCTTCTCTGAAGAGATTGCCACTTATCGCTGAAGATGGATAAGCTTCTCCCAAGAGATTGCCACTTATCGCTGAAGATGGATAAGCTTCTCTGAAGAGATTGCCACTTATCGCTGAAGATGGATAAGCTTCTCCCAAGAGATTTCCACTTATCGCTGAAGATGGATAAGCTTCTCCCAAGAGATTGCCACTTATCGTTGAAGTCTCCTGGAGATAACTCACTGGGGAACGCCCATGATTTATTGAAGATGCCCCTGTCTGGGCCAAATTGATTTGAAGATCTTGATTAACCACGAGGTTGAAATACATCATGTGATACACCCATGGTCTTGAAAAGGTGCCCTTGACTGGGCTGGATTTTGCTTTTGATTTTCTTGAATTTCGTGGGAACCCACGGCCTTTGCAGATAATGCCCCTGACTGGGCTGCTGATGGCGTTGAAACTCTTGGATTTGCCCAACAAATATTGCACAGCTTCGTGGGGAACGCCCACGGTCTTGAATGAAATGCCCCTGACTGGGCTGATAGTTGCTTTGAAACTCTTGAGTTTGCGCAACAAAAGTTGCACAACTTCGTGGGGAACACCCACGGTCCTGCGGAGAATGCCCCTGACTGGGCTGATGGTTGCTCTTGAAGCCCTTCAAAATTGATCCTGGATCTGAACTCGCATATGCGGATGCTTAATGATAATGATGTTCCATAAATGGAAATGCAAATGCAAATGCTAGAGCGCGAAGATGCAAGGGCTGGAGAAGCATGATACGATATTGGATATGCGTATGCTGCAAAATGCTTATAAAGCCGAATGCAATGCGTATGATGCATATGATCGCAGATGGTAATGGAAATGCAGGTGATTGGGAATACAGGTTGGAGACACCAGCTTGGTGGACTTTGGTGGTTGCCAATGCTGATTGGACTTTGAGTTGGAAGTACCAGGTGAGGGCTGGTGTTCGGAGAGTAGACCAGATGGGACTGGTTGGCGAAAGGTTAAGCTGTCAAAGGAGAGCTGATTTTGTGGTTTGCCAGATGGAAGCTGGACTTTGGAATAAGGTTTACCAGATAAGAACTGGTGAAATGGCTAAAAGAAAGGTGACCAGATGATAGCTGGTTTAAAAACTGACATATACCAGGTGGGAATTGGTATTCAGCGAAGGGTTGACCAGATAGGACTGGTTTGAAGGTTTAAAGGTTTGACCAGTTGGGACCGGTACAAAGGTTTGCCAGGCAAGAACTGGACTTTGGAGGTTTAAAGGTTACAAGGTTTTGACAGGTTTAGGCTGTGGGATGAAGGATCCAATGACAGCAAGGCCTTTTCGGAAGGTTAAGGTTATTTGGGTGAGGTGATGGTATGATTCCCCAACACTCGTTTTGAACTCAACAATTGTTGATGAAGATGAGCTTGCTTGAGTAACTTGCCAATGAGACGATCTCGAGATGACTTGCCCCAGAGTTTGTACCACGAAAGGATTTATCATTGTTGAACCGACTCTTGGTGGTTGGCTTCAATATACTCTTTGGAGTAGCTTGTTCTTGAAAGAGCGGTGAAGCGACTTGACTTATCCTGATTGAGCGTTGGAGGGATCTATCTTCAAGTCAGAGAAACTCTGGGTGGCCTGCCCCTAATTGGTATGATTCACTTCTGATCAAACGCTTCTTGAATGATTTGCCCCATGATCGACCATTGTTTGGGGATTTGCCTCAGACTGATCCAGACTGCTGAATGATCCAGTCCTGCTTGATTGCTTCGTGTTGGAATTTCCTCTATGCCAACTACAGACTTGCAATTAAAAACTTGTTTGTTCACGAATGGTAATCTTAATGCAAAGTTCATGCAAGTTTTTTTGAAAAAATGTCGTTTATTACGTGTCGTGATAGTGACACGAATGGACCATTAGTCCAAACGTTGTGCTAACTTGATTGGTGTAAAAATAAAGCAAAGATATTGACACCAATGCTGATGATTAGCAAATAAGTGGGAGTCAGGTTACGCAACCTTGCGATAGTATGCTTTCAGAATAAACCTCGACTCAATTAGGTCTTTCGAGGGTTGTAACGTGGTCTGGCTCACGGCTATAAAACAAAGGATATTAGGCTCAAAGTATTAATTTGTACCCACCCCTTCTTCTTGATGATCTCCAGTCCTACGTTCAATTAATTCTGCACCTGATTATCTTGACGGTGTAAGCTTGATAGTTCAAGGTTTGCTTGAAATGACAGTCACCTTATTTTGATGGATGTCAGTGACCCTTTGATTTGGGTGGTCACTGAATCTTAATTTGTTTTTATTGAGGGTTTGAGGACCTCTTTTGCTTTTGTTTTTGATCCCTAACTTTTGCATGGACTGACTTCGCTTGTCATATCCATCGGGATTACCCTGATTTTTGCCTAAGTCTCCTTTCGAGGTGTTTGACTTAGCAGGCTTATGATTTTTTTCGGATTTTGTTGGAAGATTGTGACTGCCAAGTCATTGGTCATTGATGAACAACCGTTATGTCTTTGAATTTTGCTTTATGCATAGTGGATTAACTGAACAACTACCCTGCCCCAGGTTGTGTGTAAGGGTTTGAATATCCGAAGGAAACTCCTACTTCTAGGCTCGAAGTGGTTGACTAGGGATTAACTCCTTATATCTCCGGTGTTTAGGGGATTTGAAACAATGCCTGTACATCATGGACGAGATTATGTCTGAAAGCATACAATTTGCAATTACGGGTATTTCGTTTTCGTCATCCTCCCTCCAATATTTGCTAAACACAACAGTGATAAAGTGGAGTGGATAAAAGGTGTATGTGTCTGTGATAAGTGGAAATAATGAGTGAATACGACGTGACTGATTCGGAAAATGCATAATCACTTCATTAACATTACCATTCAAAACAACAATGTTTAAAAAAAAACAAGTAGCAATTAATAGGAAATAAACTACAAGATGAAAATGATAAAAAGCGCCCAAGGACTGCCAATGTTAAGGACGTCTGCCTGTCTGAACCATTGGCCTTAGGAGATGACCCTTGAAATCTCTGAGCTTAGACAGCTGAAGGGTTGACATGGACAACCAAACTTCCCTCTGGAAAAGAGATGTACCCCTTGTCAATCAATTGCTGCACTTTGGCTTGGAAGGCCTTGCATTCTTCAGTCGAGTGCCCCATGGATCCACCATGATATCCACACTGAACTTTGGGATTGTACCCCGGAGGATAAGGTTCTGGCGCAGGCTTAAGAGTCTTAGGCTCCACCAATGAGTTTTGGATCAGATGTGGAAGAAGTTGACTGTGCGGCATAGGGATCAGGTGAAGCGGAGCAGTCCTTCTTTCCAAGTTGTTGCGAGGCCTTCTCTGATTTTGGCGCTGGCAGTTCTGTTGCTGAGGAACATAAGGTTGTTGGCACTGACTAAGGCATTCCTCATGTGCAGGCCCTTTCATCCTCAGATTTGGCCCAGGAATAGGCAATAGTCGTGGGCATGGAGACTCTGAAACCAAAGATTGTAAGATACGCTCATGACCTGATGCAGCTTCAGGGAAGAAAGCAGGGATACCCACTTCTTTTATAACAACTGGAATAAGCCCACCTGGCACTTTCACACCACTTGGCGTGAACTCGAATGCTTTTGAATCGATTAAATCTTGGACTTTGTATTTAAGAGCTTTGCATTCTTCCACATTATGGCCTGGTGCCCCAGAATGAAAATCACAATGGGCACTTGCATCATAGCCTTGTGGTGGCTTACCAACAAACGGAGCTAGAGTCCGAAGTTCAACCAATCGAAGTTGAAGCAAAATCTGCAACAACTGAGTATAAGTCATAGGTATCTGGTCGAAGCTTCTATCGGGCTGCTTCAGCCTCCGCACATACCTCCTAACCTTAGGATTGTCTTGGGAAATAAGAGGTAGCTGCCGACGGGGAAATCTTGGAATCTTAGGTTGTGTAAAAGATCTACGAGGCATATCGCGCTCTCGAAGATATTCCATAGGTACGGGTTGAATGATCATTTTTGCTGCGACCTCAGGCCTAAGATTTCCGTCCTTTCTTAGCACATTTTCCATGACTTCCATAATCTGGCCCATCTGGGTCTTCAGTTGATGAACTTCTTCCTTGAGCATTTTCTGATCCTGACGCAAAGCTTGCATATCCGCCATGAATTGTCCCATCTGGCTTCGGACTTCCCTTAACTCTGCTTGGACCTGCTCCATAGTCCACTTCTGCTCCATAGTTACCTCGGCTTGCATTGTCTGACTTGGACTTTTAAGGTGTCTACGTTCCCCTTGCTTCAAACTCTTTACAGCTCTTTCACAAGTTCAACGGGAGTGTCGAGAAATCAACTGCGGGTTATGAATAGAGGATGGGTAAGGCCTTGGTATCTGGCTAGAGAAAATGCAAAATGATGCAAAAATGCTTATGCAAATGCAATGCTATGAGTGCACACGGGAACAGATCCATATCAAGGATCTAAGTCATAGATCCTGCAAGACAACAACAAAAGGTATCTCTCCCCTCGGGTGGGCAATCTATTGGTTTATAAAGAGGGTATCCCAAAAGGCTTTAAAACAAAGTCCCATGCACTAACCCTCGAAAGTTTTCCATCATAACAACTACTCGTAAGACGGTAATCCCTTCAAAGGATGAACACAGAGTCATGTCTTAGCGACCTTTGGAATAAGGTTCTACAAAGGTCCTCAGAGTCGCGGACTCCCACGTCGGAAATAAAGACGTCGTTACGACTATACGTAAGACATAATCATTCCAACGGGGTCTCATCTGAGCGGTGGAATTCAATCCAACTCAACGAGTCCTAAGTCTTGCAAATCAGAAAGAAACCACCTCCTAATCTGGTGTATACTCGAAAGCTCGGGTAGAAAGCTTTTATCCTCACAAACCAATCCAATAAACCCAACAGGTTAGTGAACACAACATAAAAAAACAGATAAAAGCAAACAAAATCACACACGCGACAAACAAATTAGGCTTGGCTCGCTAGGAGTCCCCAGCAGAGTCGCCAGCTGTCGCTACTCGAAAAATGCATCGCGCAACGACGGGGAGGCGAAAAAGAAAGGACAGAAGAGTCGCCACCGAACTTTATTTATCCCATGTGGGGAAAGGAAAATATCGAGAAAACCTTAAGGAGAAAAAAAATGGATAAGATGGTCTCGCGACCAAGAACGGGTTCGGAAGCCGGTTATGCAAGGGGAAGGTATTAGCACCCCTCGCATCCATCATACTCGATGGGAACCTTTTGTTTGTCGTATGTGTGAATTTATCTGCTTAAATATTATGTTTATAAAAGGGTTCTAAAAGATAGTGAGAAAAAAGGGTTAGAAATAGGAGAGAGAGAGAGAAGTAACGAGGGGAAGAAGAGAAAAGACAGACTCGGTAGGACTTCGCGGTCCTAGGCCTACGTATTCTCAATAAATGTGAGAAAGTCAGAGTTGACGTAGTTCGGGGAACTACAGATATATGGGGAGTGTGCTCGGCAAGGATTGTGGCCCTTGTGCCTACGTATCTTTACTTGAGAAAGTAAAGAATCAGAGCAGCCGTAGTTCGGCCTACGGTGTGTTGATGTTTTTTATGGATGATGCTATCGTGCGCATTCTAGCAGTTAGGTGTTTTGCTGCTCATTCGTTGGAGGCTTAGGCATTACCTGTTTGCGGTAGAACGGACGTAACATATCCTTTTGAAAGATTGATTAGTTTTCGCCACGCGGGGCTAGAAGTCACGTTTGATTGGTTGAATTGTTTTTTAGGGCGAGATAGGTCCTTGGATAGTAACCCCTACGGGTAGTACCCAATTCTTTATCTCAAAGTTTTTGTTTATGAAAAGGTTTGGCGAACGAGGCATCTTCGTATTGAAAGACGAGTGTCGAAACCACCCTCACTACAGTGGGCATCCCAACACTCGAAGAGGAAGAGGTCTACACCTAATCCTCTCTCTTTAATTCAACATAAAGAGAGCTTCGTTCTCTTATTAAAGTGTTTTTGGTTTTGAATGGTAAGTACTTTGGTGACAGAGAACCCTACGGTAAGCGTCAGCACTCGGGATAGGAGAAGGCCTACGCCTAACCACTCCACGACCATTCAAGTTTTGTTATGAAAAGATTTGAAATGCACTCGGTGCGGGACCGAGGTTTTTAGGTGACAAGGGTTGCGGGATGAAGTTGTGAAAGTGAGAGGTGGTGGACAAAGTCGCATCTTCGTATTGAAAGACGAGTATCGAGACCACCCTCACTACAGTGGGCATCCCAACACTCGAAGAAGAAGAGGTCTACACCCAATCCTCTCTTTTTAGTTCAATACAAAGAGAAATTTATTTTAAAGATGGTTTGAAAATGAGAGCGTCTTTGCATTGAAAGACGAGTGTCTAAACCACTCACACTACAGTGAGCATCTCGACACTCGAAGAAGAAGAGGTCTACACCCAATCCTCTCTTTTTAGTTCAATACAAAGAGAAATTTATTTTAAAGATGGTTTGAAAATGAGAGCGTCTTTGCATTGAAAGACGAGTGTCTAAACCACTCACACTACAGTGAGCATCTCGACACTCGAAGAAGAAGAGGTCTACACCCAATCCTCTCTTTTTAATTCAATACAAAGAGAAATCAATTTATTACTGAAAGTATACTCGGTACGAGACCGAGGTTTTATGAGGAAATGTTGGAAGTGTCTTTGTATTGACAGACGGGCATCGAGACCACCCTCACTACAGTGGGCATCTCTACGCTCGAAGAAGAAGAGGTCTACACCCAATCCTCTTTTTAGCTCAACACAAAGAAATGATTTTAAAGAGATGAGATTTGAAAATGGATGGGAAGCGTCTTCGTATTGAAAGACGAGTGTCGGGACCACCCTCACTACAGTGGATATCCCAACACTCGGAGAGGAAGAAAGTCTACACTTAATCCCCTCTTTTTAATTCAATACAAAGATGACTGGGTTTCGAAGATTTGTTTGGCAAGGTTTTTGAATCGATTTGGGACGAGAAGCGAGGAGAGAAAAAAGATGTGGTCTCAGATCCAACATTACCTATCAATAATTTGACTGGTAATGAATTACGGAGGTCTCGTCATCGACCAAAACAAATGAAAATGGGACAAAAAGCCCAACGACAAATGCGAAATGAAATTAACCTCTAAAATAAAATATAAATATAAAGAAAATAATATAAAACTTCTAAAAGAAGCATAGTTTGTTCTAAAGAAATATGAAAATAAATTAATATATAAAAAATATTTACAAAGCTAAAGTTATATAAAATATTTGTCAATTTCTAAAATAAATATATATACATATTAACAAATCTATTAACTGTTTTTGAAACTAGAACTAAATAATATGTAACTATAATATACACAAATATACTAATAATAATACATTCTAAAATAATATATATATAAAAAATGTTTTTTTAAAGAAACAGAGGAGGGTAGCGGAAGCACATATGGGGTGTGAATGAAAGCAAAAGAGGATCCTCTGGGCCATAGGCCCATCACCTCTCATCCAAATCTTAAAAATAAATAAATAAAATAAAAACAATAAGAGAAATAGAATTAAAAAAGGACGATAATCCTCTCTTCTCCAAATCGCAGCTCATCACTCTCCATTTTCTCGTTTTCACTTCCCATTTCCAGTTTGGGTTATTATTCACATTCAATCTCTGATGGTATTCTATTGCTTGTGATTTACGGTTTTTCTGGAGAAAATTGGTTGCAGGTTTCAAGGAGGGTTGTCTGGTGATTAAAAGGAGGTTTCAAGGGAGATCGAAGACGGTTATGTTGAAGATGAGTTCGGAGGTGGAGATTCTGGGTTGCGGTTTGTTTTGGGGTTTACGGATTGTGACGGCGGAAGCTTTGATATTCGGTTGAGATGAAGTAAGGTTATGAAGAACTGAGAGGATTGAAGAAGTTTGGTGGGAGGGTTCACGATTAAGAGGAAACAGGTGTCGAGGGTCAAACGGAAAGGGGTTTTACGGTCGGAGTTGCTGAATCTCGAAGGGTGAGTTTTGAAAGGGAGGTTTGGAAGGTGAGGTTCAGAAAAAAGGAAGATTGATTATGGTTGTTGAGTTGCAGAATCTGTTCTTTTGAGTGTTGGAAACAGATTGGGTTTGTGTTGAAGTGTTGATGGTTGGAGGAGGATTAGGGTTTCATTTGGAGGCTGCTGGGTTTTGTGACTAGGGTTTGGAGACCCCCCCTTTGCTGTCACTTCTCACGAGATTTTATATGGAGAGAGTATGCAGAGGCTTGAGGTGAGGTAGTACAATTTCTTTTGTCTGTAGTGAGGTAATATCTTCAATTACTTTTCACTGCGGTAACTCCCTCTTTTCTTTACTCTTACTGTGGCAAATGGCCTTCAATTTGATCTGTAATTATATAAAGTATGACTATTTCCTTTATGCTGATGGCCTTGTTTTCAAATATTTTTCAGGATTGTCGTTATGTTTTAGATGCAGTATTTGTGGGCGTGAAACATTCCCAACCACGGCAACATAACCACGATCCTCTAGAAATTAGCTTTGCTACCATGTGATTCAAAAAGGTACTTTCGAACAACACTTAACACCTTATTGATTTTTGATAGCCTGATGCCACCTTTGACAGCTGCAGATTTCTTTTCTATTCTGTTAACACCTTTTTTCCAAGTCGAAAATGTGATCGATCAAATTAGGGAAACTACGGGACTTTCGCCGTTTGTGACTGATGAACAAAAAACTCTCTATGCAGGTATACCAAATTGTGAAGTCAAGTGCTTAACATGAATTCTTGTGCGTCTGTAGTTGGTACAGGTGAGACTTGGGAATCATAATTTTTCATAACAACTTGCAATCGAAATTCGTTATTCGTTGCTGCAGAATGTGTGCTGGCATATGTACTGGGTTGCTATTGAAAAAAAATAAAATTTCGCTTTCACCACTTTGTCGTTTTCGCAGGTCGTTTGGCAGGTACAGAAAAGACATTTGCGGCTCTTGCGACTGTGAGAACTTCGTGACAAATTTGAATATGCATAGTGCTTCATCTCAATTCCTGTGAATAATATTGATACAATACCAGGCAAGCCAAAGCCTTCAGCCAGCATGTCGTTTCTCACATTTATCATTCTGATTGTCAAAGTGTTGTTTCCATCCTGCCCTACGAGATACAATTCCCATAGCAATGTTCCGGACCTCGTCAAAAACTAGACTGATAAATCTCAATGACAGTAAAAGGGTAAGCACAATTTCTGATACAGATACGCCTATGTATCTTAGTGGAAGCATAAACCATCGCAAAGCAGATGCTAGTTGTTCAGGTGTTGTGGTTGTGAGACAGAGACTTGCACTTTGAAATACTGTAAAAGTCAAACATGCAACTGTGCTTCCTACCGATAATCCTTTCCTTGTAAAGGTTAATGGACCTAACTTTGAGATTACATATGAGTAACCTGTTAAAGATACAGGAAGATTAGGAATCCCCGTCACCGCAAGTGGTGGAGTTCTCGGCTGAACAAGTGCAGGCACGCCATCTGAACCAAGCCCTAATGTTATGAATAACAATGCCGATAGAAAATAAACTCGCCCCAATTGATCCATCCAAGAATTTCTTGGTAGAATCCAAATTGAAAGCAAAGTCAAGTAAGCTACTAATCCAAATCGCATAATTATATGTGACCTTGCCGGTAGAACAACCAGAACTAAAAGCCATACCAATTTGACTCGTGGATCGATAGAGTGAAGAAAGGTGGTGGGGGAAGATACAAACTGTCCAATTGGACTAGCGGTAGCACTGGAAATCAATCTGAAAACTTTATCGGCAGCGAAAGAGCCTGTGGGGATCCACTTAGACCAATTTGGTGATTGAGCATTATCATCCGTTGAAGAAGCTTTGATTCTGAGAATCGTTTTTTCTCTTCAGCTTCGGTTTGCAGAAAAGAGTTTTCTTGGATATGGGAATTGGAGAATGGCATTTTGGGAAAATGGCACGATTTGAACTCAGTGGTGGTGGTGGTGGGAGAGAAAGACAAAGGAGAGTGGCATGGTTACAGTTCATGGATGTTGGAGGAGATTGTGTACGTGTTGCCTATTGTGCAGCGGTTGTGGAGTTCGCGTGGACTGGTGCGCGTAATGACTTGTTGCTGAATTTGCACAGGTTAATTTTTATGACAATTCTTATTGATGGTTTTGTTCTTTGGTACCAATACTCATCATTCCTATTTACTTTGTGAATTGCAGGCTAGACGTATCCCGCCGTACAGCAGAATCTGCGCCCCTCACTCAGCAGTCCTAATTGCACATGCACAATTTTCCTTTGTCTGATGCGAGATCTTCATATGCATCATATGCAACAAGGCTTCCAACATACACTAGTAGGAGCATACCTGATAAGCTCAAAGTCAATCTTCGAAGAAACTCATAGCTTTAGCAGGAAATAGAAAAAATTATATTGTATCCCTCTGAATTTTGTATCTCATGTGCTAGGTATTCATGATTAGAGTGAATTTGGGATAATGGCAGTAATCATTTTGCTTTTACCAATGTTGTCCGTGTTAGCAGTAGTATGCAAGTCAAAATGAATCTTACAATAACCGCTGAATGGATTTGTATTGGCTTTCCAATTGTGAACGTCTCTCATAACTTGATCACCAAATGGATTTGCCTGCTTTAATCTCAAATGACTTAATGAAAACAAATACCCCATGGCCTGCGCAAGTAAAATCCTGTTATGACCTTATTTTTTTTTTTAGATTGAATCTCATGGCTTTGAATAGAAATCATTTATTCATAAAGTATCATGCGTAAGTCTTGGATTTGAAACACATGTGTTCCGAACCCCTTAGATCCCACAGTTTGAAAAGTCTCCATATGATGTGAATTTAACGAAACTTGAAATCATCTTGCAACATGGCTTAAAAAAAAAACATTGATTCATGAGACCAATTTTAATAAGTCACTCATGTCACCCTAAAGGCTTTAGTCACGGCCCTCCATTGTAATTGAACTAGCTTTAACCTCTTTAACTTCGCGGCCTTAGTATTATCTCGAAATATGACTTAACAGGCACTTGAAGCCAAATACTCCCATCTTACTTTGCCATGAAAATGAGGACATATCTTTTCTTTGTCTCCACAAGAAATCAACAGCTGACCAGGGATCAAGACCATAGCGGGCATACAAAAGAACTTCCATGAATTCAACCTTGAGGATCATGGTCAAAGGTCGAAGGATTATTTTGAGAAAGATCAAGGGACAATACATATGCTTGGTAAAAAAAGAAAGGAAGGTAGGACAAATTTGGGGTATGACAACGAGAGTGAAAAAAAAGAGGTAGAGAAAAAAATTGACGATAAACTTGATGGTGAAGTTGGTGAATGGAGTGAGGAGGAAGTAGAAAATAAAGAAAAACATGGTGAAGTTGAAAAAGACATAGTGGTTGGAGTTGAAAAAAAAAATGGTAAAGTTGAAAATAATGAAAATGATAAAGAAAAAGAGGATGAAGTACCAAAGAAAAGAGAAAGGAACCCAAGAGCATCTAGAAGCAAGGAGATGGTGAGCACCACTCCGGTTCAAAATTTGCCTTACCCGTACGCTCCATCTAGGAGAGAAAATGAACGGCATTACGCACGGTTCATGGACATTTTTAAACAATTACAAATCAATATTCCGTTCGCCGAAGCTTTGGAACAAATGCCGAAGTATGCCAAATTCATGAAGGACATACTTACAAAGAAGCGGAGGTACACGGAACCAGAAACAATAGTACTCGACGCAAGTTGTAGCGCTATCATCCAACGTACTATACCAAGAAAAGAAGTTGATTCGGGGAGAGTGACATTGCCGGTTACCATTGGTGACGTTTATGTTGGAAAATGATTGATTGATTTGGGGGTCAAGCATAAATCTTATCCCGTTGTCTATCGTGAAAAAGCTTGGCAACATTGAGATCAAGTCCATCCGAATGACGTTACAATTAGCCGATAAGTCTACTACTCATCCTCATGGAGTAGCTCAAGACGTGTTGGTTAAAGTGGACAAGTTTTTCTTCCCGGTGGATTTTATTGTGATTGATATGGAGGAAGATGATGATGCGCCTTTGATTCTTGGAAGGCCTTTCATGAAAACCGCTCGAATGATGATTGATGTGGATGACGGTTTGATGAAGGTAAGAGTTCAAAACGAAGAGGTCACTTTTGACCTTTTTGAAGCAATGAAGCATTCAAAGGACAAGCATGATAGTTTTCGAGTTGACGTAATTGAGGAAGCTTCCTTTGAAGTTGCAAAGCATGTTAACGACATAACCCCCATGGAGCTAGCCCTTAATAACTCCTTTGAAGTTTTCACTCTTGAAGAAGAGGAAGCTCTAAATGAATGCTTGAGAGAGCTTGATAGTCTTAAGGATTTGGAACCGTGGGAAGTAGAGGAAGAGGTCTTAAAAAAAGAGGTCAATGAAGAAAAGCCAAGCATTGAATTAAAAGATTTACCCAACAATTTGAAATATGCATTTTTGGATGAAGCCGAGGAGAAGTCGGTTATCATTAGCAACCTCTTGTCAAAAAATGAAGAATCTCTTTTAATTGATGTGTTGAAGAAAAATCAAGAAGCAATGGGATGGACTCTTTCCGACCTAAAAGGAATTAGTCCTTCTTATTGTATGCACAAGATCTTAATGGAGGAGGATTTCAAGCCGGTAGCTCAACCGCAACGCCGTTTGAATCCAACAATGAAAGAGGTTGTGAGAAAAGAAGTTGTAAAACTTTTGGATGCGGGAATGATCTACCCTATCTCGGATAGCCCTTGGGTAAGTCCGGTGCATGTGGTTCCTAAGAAGGGGGGCATTACCGTTATTCGCAATGAGAACAATGAGTTGATTCCTACTAAGGTAGCAACGGGGTGGAGGATGTGCATAGACTATAGGCGGTTAAATACCGCAACTCGGAAGGACCATTTCCCACTTCCGTTCATGGATCAAATGCTTGAAAGACTCTCGGGACAAGAATTTTATTGTTTTCTTGACGGGTATTCCGGGTACAACCAAATTGCGGTTGACCCGGCCGATCACGAAAAGACGGCTTTTACATGTCCATTTGGAATCTTCGCTTACCGTAAAATGCCCTTTGGGTTATGTAATGCGCCGACAACTTTCCAAAGGTGTATGCAAGCCATTTTTGCCGACCTTATAGAGAAAACAATGGAGGTTTTTATGGATGACTTTTCGGTGTTTGGGGGATCTTTTGGTTTATGTTTGGAAAATTTGACAACGGTACTTGAAAGGTGTGTGAAAACAAACTTGGTGTTGAATTGGGAGAAATGCCATTTTATGGTGACGGAGGGGATTGTTCTCGGCCACAAGGTCTCGTCAAAAGGACTCAAAGTGGATCGTGCTAAAGTTGAGGTGATAGAGAAGTTGCCTCCTCCGGCGAACTTAAAGGGAATCAGAAGTTTTCTTGGGCATGCCGGTTTCTACCGACGATTCATCAAAGACTTCTCAAAGGTGGATAGACCTTTGAGTCATTTGCTTGCCAAAGATCAGGTATTTATCCTAACTGATGATTGTTTAAAAGCTTTTGAGACATTGAAAGAGAAGTTGGTCACCGCTCCTGTCATAGTCGCTCCAAATTGGAATTTGAATTTTGAGCTAATGTGTGATGCGAGTGACTATGCAATTGGAGCGGTGCTTGGCCAACGAAAAGAAATTTTTTTTTATACCATACACTATGCGAGCAAAGTCCTTAATGAGGCACAAGTTAATTATGCCACTACTGAAAAAGAATTGCTCGCAATAGTGTATGCACTTGAGAAATTTCGTTCATATCTCATTGGCTCAAAAGTTATTGTCTACACCAACCATGCGGCGATTAAATATTTGCTAACCAAGCCGAATTCTAAGCAAAGGCTTATCCGGTGGATCCTTTTGTTGCAAGAATTCGATGTTGAGATTAAAGACAAAAAAGGATCCGAAAATGTGGTAGCAGATCATTTATCTCGCCTTGTCAATGATGAGGTGACCGCCTTAGAAAAAGACATCCGAGAAGAGTTTCCTGATGAAAAGCTTTTTAAAGTGCAAGTGAGACCGTGGTTTGCGGATTTTGCAAACCACAAGGCGAGCGGTTTTGTGCCGCACGACCTAACTCTTAATCAAAAAAGGAAATTCATTTCGGATGCCAAATACTATGTGTGGGATGATCCCTATTTATTTAAGCTGGGCGGTGATAATTTATTGAGAAGATGTGTTATGGGCGATGAGGCCCAAAGTATTTTATGGCACTGTCACAACTCGCCTTATGGTGGTCATTTCAATGGGGCTAGAACGGCGAATAAAGTCCTTCAATCGGGATTTTATTGGCCTTCTATTTTTAAAGACGCAAATGCCCATGCGCAAAATTGTGACAGTTGTCAAAGGAGTGGTGGAATAGGAAAGAGAGACGAAATGCCTCTTCAAAATATTCAAGAGGTAGAATTATTTGATTGTTGGGGCATTGACTTTGTCGGACCATTTCCACCATCTTTTGGAAATGAGTATTTGTTGGTAGCGGTTGACTATGTGTCAAAGTGGGTTGAGGCGATTGCCTCACCAAGAGCGGATGCTAAAACGGTAATAAGCTTTTTAAAAAGAAATATTTTTTCCCGTTTTGGAACCCCTCGAGTGTTGATTAGTGACGGAGGTTCACACTTTTGCAATGCGCCACTTGAAAAAGTTTTGCAACATTATGGTGTAACGCATAAAGTGACCACTCTGTACCACCCACAGGCGAATGGTCAAGCCGAGGTCTCGAATAGAGAGATCAAAAGGATTTTGGAAAAAACTGTGTCTAGCTCGAGGAAGGATTGGTCTCAAAAGTTAGACGAAGCTTTATGGGCATATCGCACGGCCTATAAAGCTCCGATTGGGCTAACTCCATTCCAATTGGTTTTTGGTAAAACTTGCCATTTACCGGTTGAGATGGAGCACAAGGCCTTGTGGGCGTTAAAATTTTTAAACTTTGATCAAGAGTTAGCCGGTGACAAGAGAAAAGTGCAACTTCTTGAGTTGGAAGAAATGCGCAATGCCGCATACCACTCAAGTTGGTTGTACAAGGAAAAAGTGAAGGAGTACCACGACAGAAAGCTCTGCAAGAAAGAATTTGCGCCGGGGCAGCTTGTGCTTTTGTTTAACTCCAGGTTGAGGTTATTCCCTGGAAAATTAAAATCCAAGTGGTTTGGTCCGTTCCGCGTCAAAGAAGTGAAATCTTTCGGAGCTGTGGTAATTGAGGACATGGATGGGAAAGACAACTGGACTGTGAATGGTCAGCGCCTAAAGATTTACCTCGGCGGGCAGGTGCACCGAGGAAGCTGTGCAATTCTCCTTGATGTTCCAGCTTGAACATCGTGGACCGTCGAGCTTATCCGACGTTAAACAAGCGCTAGTTGAGAGGCACCTCAACATTGTAAGTTTTTTTTTATATGTTATGTTTTCTAATGTGTTATGTGGGGACTGATTTTGATTTATGCTTGAATTGGGATCTGCCTGCTGTGCTTTATTTTTCCAAAATTCTGTCATGCTCGCTAGCTTCTCGCTAGGCGAGCACGCAGCGAGCGTTCGCTAGCTAATCGCTAGGCGAGCACTCAGCGAGCGTTCGCTAGCTTCTCGCTAGGCGAACCTCGCGAACCTGGAAATTCTGTTTAAATGGTGGGCCACTTATTGGGCCCAAAAGTTTGTTAGTTGCTTCTATTTTGTTCCCCCATCCCTTGCTCACTCTCACACTCACTTTCACTCTCACATATTCTATTCTAAGCTAACATTTGTTCCTAATCTTGAAACCCTAATTGTGCTTCAGATCATCTACACTACTGCACCAGGTTTGCCTTGTTCCTCATCTCTTTACTTTCTCTGTTTTTATTTTTTTTTTGAATTGAGGGATTAGGGTTATTTTGTGCATGTTAGGGTTTGAGATATATTGAGTTTCATGTGGTTTTAGAACAAACCTTAGCATAGTACACGTTTGGTTTCTGGTGTTTAGATTTGTGCAATGTCCGTTAGTGGTTTCTGATACCAGCAGTAGCTGTCCTGAAAATTTCACAGCGATTCGCTAGCAGTTCGCTAGGCGAGCTCGTAGCGAGCATTCGCTGGCATCTCGCTAAGCGAAGCAGTAGCGAACGTAGCAGAATCTGTTTTGTCTATTCTATGCTGCTTACTAACGTTTTACTATGCTGTTGTTTCTCTGATGTTATGAATGCAGATGGCCTCAGCTAATTTCGGGAAAAAGCGAAAGGTGGGATCCACCTCTAGGACGGTGCCTATCCAGTTCGACACAGACAAATTTGTGGGGGCAAAGCAAGCTGCCCGGTACCAGGCACTGCAAAAGCGAAAGATTTTGTCGGAGAGAAGGTTCATGATTGACTCTGAGGGAGAGTACTGCAACTTTGCAGGGTTGATTGATACAAAAAAATGGGGCATGTTGACGTCCCCTGTGGAGAGCTACAGTTTGGAGGTGGTGCGTGAGTTTTATGCGAATGCACTGCCTGACGATGATGAACCGTTCACCTGGTCTTCAAGGGTGTTCGGCCGTCAGATAGCTTTTGACAGGAACGCCATCAACCATATTCTTGGAGAACCCCTCCACTTGGGTCCTAATGAACTGGATGCGTATTCAAGGACTCTGAGGTTGCATCCGAAGATTGATGAGATGTCAACTGCTCTCTTACTGCAAGGCAGAACTGTTGAGAGGAATCACTCAGGTGAAGCTATTAGGTTTAAAAGGGAAGACATGACACCTATGGCTCAGTTGATTTTGATGTTGGTTCTGTCCAACATTAAGCCGAAGTCGCACACGTCCACCGTGCCGATCCCAGTGGCACGGCTTGTTCACGCTATTTTAACTAATGTGCAAATTGATGTGGCTGGTCTTATAGCACGTGAATTGAAGTCTGTCATTGAAAGCGGGCTTAAGTCAGGGGCGCGGGCTAATTACCCCCTGGCTTTTCCCTGCCTCATTATGGCATTATGTGCACAAACCAGGCTGAAGCTTCCCTCCAGAAGTTTGGTCAAGATACCAGAAGCAATTGATGATAGCTACGTGAATAAGTACTGTAGGCCAAGAGTTGATAGGAGTGGTTCATCTGCTGATGGTGCCAGGACTACTGATGGTTCTGGTGGTTCATCTCGAGGGTTTGATCCCTTCCAGCGAGCAGTATGTAACTACAATTGGGATTGGATGGACGCGACTCAGCGCGCAATGGTGGACTTACATGATTCGATGCAGGTCTTGCAGTTGCAAAACCGTGATCCTACTTCAGAGCAGTCAATTATGACGCGTGAGCAGTTCATGCAGCACGCGAGCTGGCCTGTGGACATGCCTGTTTTCTCTGAGGGGGCAGGTGCGGATGCAGATGATGATGATGAAGAGGTTGAGGGTGAAGAAGATTTTGATGAGGAGGGCACTTCGGAGTATGAGTCTGAGGACGGAGAGGAGTGATGTGATATGTGATTTGTTCTGTTTTCTGTTTTAGTGTGTTTTGATGTTGATTTGTACTATTGGGGTGTTTTGTCCCCCACGCACATTGTTATTTCTTTAAGTTCTTTAATTTCAGTACTGTTGATTTTCAATTATTTTGGTTCAATAATTTTTTGTGATTGATTGTTTTGTCCAAACCTTCTAGATTGGTTGCTCTCTTGAAAGAAGTATCCAATGAAGGTGCATCCGAGCTTGGATGGCGATGATAAAATTAAATAAGTGATGAAAGCTAAGGTACACTGTTACCTTCGGTTAGAATTGTATAATGCTTGCGGAACTTTCACTTACTTTTATGATAAAATATTTTCCGATTGCAACTTAATTGATTGAATGATTCACTTAGGACTTTTAAACCATCAATTGTGAGGAAACCTCCATTATGTACTTAAATGCTGGATTCTGATAAATTGTGTTGATTCATTTTATTCATGCGTTGTCTTTTATTATTATGAATTGTGGAAGTAGTTGATATGATCAAGGCACTTGTTTCTCTCGAGCATAACCATTTCCAAAGATAAAGATACCCGTGAGCAGAGAGAGTATTTGTAATCCAATTTTGAGCCTAAAACAGTTGAATCCTTGCTTGGAATAAAGCGAGTGTCAAAAATATTTTTCTTGAAACCTTGGAAATTTGGATTAATTGCTCTTCTGATGCAAAAAGAAAAGAAAAGACAAGTTGGGGAGAGCAAATTTGTAAAGAGTAATTGGTCACAACTCTTGTTAAACTAGCAAGCATATATCTAAAAAAAAAAAGAAGAGAAGAAGAGAAACACTCATTTTTGTGTGATTATGGTGTAGAAAAACAAGAAAACAAATGCTTGCTTGGTAGAAAAAGTGTGAAAAACAAAAGGGAGTTGTGAAGGGTTCAAATAAGGAATTGGTGGAACAAAGTTGAAGAGGTGTAAATAAATGTATAGTGAATGTCTCTTTTGCATCGGAAATATCGTTCAAAGGCCTTAGATATGTCCCTTGTTTGTTAACCCGACCAAGCTATAACCGGAAAAGACCTTAGTGATCTTCGTGCTTCCATAGTTCATGTAGAATTGTTAGACATTGTATGAATAAAGTTGATTTTGACATTGTTTATTGGAGAGTGAAAATTCCCCTGCGCTTTCATGTGCGACATTTTCTTCAATCCTTTTTCGAAGAGGAGAGTTAGGGTGATTCGTTCATGATATCATTGTTGTGATTTGATGAATGTTTAGTATTGCTTAAAAGTTTTAGTTCTGGAAGCATTGTTTTGTTTCTAGCCATTGGAAACATGTGTCTGGTCAAGTCACTTGCAATTTGAGCCATATGATCCGATCTCGGAAAAACCTGACTCCTTAAGCAAATCTTCTTGGTTACTCGAGAGGCATACTTTGCTTGAGGGCAAGCATGATTCTAGTTGGGGAGAGTTGTTAGATGCCCAATTGTGCTTATTGGAGCTATCAAATATGGACATCTTTCACTTCTTTTTATGCCAAAAACGTATTTATTAAGCTTTGCTTTTTTTAATGTGCATCATTGTGTCAAATGCTTTTGGTCCTTTTGATTTGTGTGTTATTGTGCAGGATTTAAGTGTGAAAGAGCATTATTGAAGGCACAAGAAAGTTGGCAAAGGAATCAAGCAAAGAGCATAACAAAAGTTGGTTCGCTCAGCGAGAACTTGGCGAGAGAGTAGCGAGTGTTTGCTCCAGCCTCGCCTAGCGAGCACGTAGCGAACAGCTCCAGACTTGGGCAGAATGGTTTTCAACATCAATCTTGGTCAGCGAGCAAGTGGCGAAGAGGCTCGCTAGGCGAGCTCCCAGCGAGCACCTAGCGAAGCAAAACAGAATGTCCCAGGCACCCTTCGCTGGCTCATTCGCTGCAGCGAGCACCTAGCGAAGCATAACAGAATGGATCTTGCAGACCTCGCTGGCAGGTTCGCTAGGCGAGGCTGTAGCGAGCGTTCGCCAGCAGCTCGCCTAGCGAGTAAGTAGCGAGTGTGCCCAGATTTGTCACTTACTATAAGTAGCTTGGGCCACTTATTGGAGAACATCTTCTTTTTCACTTTTACATTTGTTTTGCTGGAAGAAAGGGTTGTGTGACCTAAAAACCTATTTTGGCTTATTTTCCTTCATCTCTTAACATAATCAAACAACTACAAGGTGGATCATCATCAAAGTTGGATCATTCGACTTGGATGTTCATCAACCGACTTTAAAACTTCTTTTGCAAGCTACCATGAGAATGTGTAGCTAAGTTCATCTTGTTGTCAAAGATAGATGTAGGTAATCATTGAACTTTGTATTTGTATGGATGATCTTCATTTGTAAACTCTTGAATGATTAATGTATGGTGAAAACTTTGTTTTATTCATAATCTTTTGTGTTGGTTAATGATTGAGAAATATTTATCAACTCTTGACCTAGGTTTTCACCCATCTCTTTTCTTGAGCTAGAAATAGTCTTGGATGATTTTGTTCACTTAAAATGTTGAACTTTAAAGTTGTCATTTTGATAGATTGTGTGAGAGATCAACAATGGATTAAAATGATAAACTTCACAATATGAGTTAGAGATAATCATATTGAGAGGATATTGTGAATACATTGATCATTTGAAAGAGTTTATTAAATGTTGATCGGAAGTATGCATGCAAAGTGATTACCAAAACCTAACTTTGACAATCTTTATTCAAACCGTTAAAACCTAACTTTTATCGCATTTATTCCTTTCATGCAAAAATACTTGTTACCTTAAACACAAACCCTTGGATACCACTAAATTATAAATTTAACAATTGTTGAACGGCAACAAAATCTGATATTCCCTGTGGAGACGATAATATAAACCCGACACTTAACCACTGTTCTAACAGTTATCGGTTCAAGATGATTCTTGAAAGTCCCGGGCGGAGGTATTTATCCAAGATGATTCTTGAAGTCCTCAGCAGAGTTGATTCCTCCAGAATTATTTCTGGACCCCCGGAGCGGAGTTACTTGATAGTTCTCCAGATTCCCCAGCGGCGAAGCGTCCTCCCCTGCAGGTTTTCTAACGGCGAAGTTGAAATCTCCCTTGAAGACTCCATGATTGAAGTCTGACCGTGTTAATGAAGCAGTTCTCTCAGCTGATGCGGAGTGCCTGATGGCAGAGGTTTAGATATTCCCAGTTGGCTCATGTTGACCAAGAATTCTATTCCCGACTTGCTGATAAAGTCCGGCTGATGCCCGAAAATTTCTTTAAATGCCTGATGGCATGATCAACCTGATGGTTGAAGTCCGGCCGATGCTCGACAATTCCTTTGAATGCCTGATGGCATGATCAACCTGATGGTTGAAGTTCGGCTGATGCCCGACAGTGTTCTTCTGATGGCATGATCGACTAGGTATTACCGGGTACCGTGTGACCAATTTCCCAATGAGGTTTCTTCACCTTGACGGCGAGGTCAGATTATTTTTAGTTCTCCAGCGGCGATGTTGGACGTTTGTTCTGACGGCGATGTCAGATGAGGCAGTTCCCCAGCGGCGATGTTGGATGTTTGTTTCTGACGGCGATGTCAGATTATTTCTAGTTCCCCAGCGGCGATGTTTGGATGTTTGTTTATGACGGCGATGTCAGATCCTTTGTAGCGCCAGCGGCGATGTTGGATGTTTGTTTCTGACGGTGATGTCAGATTCTTTGTTAGTTCTCCAGCGGCGATGTTGGCTGTTTAGTTCCGACGGCGAAGTCAGATTATGTTTGTTTATGACGGTGATGTCAGATTCTTTAGTGTTCCAGCGGCGATGTTGGGTATTTTGGTTGTCCGACGGCGATGTCAGACTTTTTGGTGTTCCAGCGGCGATGTTGGGTATTTTGGTTGTCCGACGGTGATGTCAGACTCTTTGGTTGTCTGGCGGCGATGTCAGGTGGTTTATCCTTCCAGCGGCGATGTTAGGTGTTTTGGACGTTTGATTCTGGCAGCGAGGTCAGATGGTTTATCTTTCCAGCGGCGATGTTGGAGGCTTTGGATGTTCGTTTCTGGCGGCGATGTCAGGTGATTTAGTTTTCCAGCGGCGATGTTGGGTATTTTGTTTGTTTCTGGCGGCGATGTCAGATTATTCTTTAGTTCTCCAGCGGCGATGTTGGGTGTTTTGTCGGACTCTTTAGTTTTCCAGCGGCGATGTTGGGTGTTTTGTTTCCAACGGGTATGTTTGATTCTTTGTTGTTCCAGCGGCGATGTTGGTTTATGACGGCGAGGTCAGATGATTCAGTTTTCCGGTGGCGATGTTGGATGTTTTGCTTCCGACGGCGATGTCAGATTCTTTAGTTCTCCGGCGGCGATTTTGGGTATGTCAAATTCTTTAGTTCTCCAGCGGCGATGTTGGGTGGTTTTGGTTGTCCGACGGCGATGTCAGATCAGTATGTCTCCAGCTAGTTGTCGTGCAGCTATTATTTCAGTTTTCAAAGATTCCTTCCTGCCAGAGTACCGTGTGCTTGGGCAGTTGGCAAATTTCCGTGTTTATCGGTATTCAACCGTCTTGCACCTCGATTGGCTGAGAGTCGTTCGCTCCTCACCCAGTCAGGTTCAAACCGTTTGAATAGGGGCAGCTGTTGCACCCCAAAATTTGACCAACATTTATTTACCCATAAAGAGTTGTATGAGACTTTGAAGCTAGCCAAGAGGGTTATTCAAATGTTCAAAGGTTGATACCTTTGTCAGAGAACTCAAGAGATCCTCAGAGAGATTGGTTGAAACCAAGGTTGTGTGTCTCATAACTTGAGAGATGTGGGAGCTCCTCAGATGATTATGAGACTATGAGGATGGACTTGAAGCTTTGGGAAAGCTTATGAGATGTCTTTAAAGCCATCATGAAGCCTATAGAGGTCATTGTACAAGAATTCAGAAGATTCAGCCATGAGTGGTGGAATTAGGGTTTGACTGGGTCAACCCTAGGTCAACTGTTGATTTGGAGAGGGTTGAGACATAATCCAAGAGCCATGTGATCATGGAATGATGCATTGAAGTATTATAAGGATGATTCCTAGACCAAATCATCATGATTGAGGAGTTTGAGAAGTTTCAAGCTAGGGTTTCTAAGGATTGATAGTGTAAAATCCCCTAGTTTGATCCCTATCTTCAAGGCAGTTTAGCTCAAGATGTGATTGTCATCTCATCTTCCCCAAAACATGAATGTTTTAGAGCTTGTTCTTAGCTTTAACTTTAGTGCTAGAAGTCCTTGATAGGATTTGTAGAGCTCAAGTTATGGCTTTGACAAATTACAGGTCATCTGAGGTATGTGAATTTGGGTCCTTGAAAGTCACCCAACTTGCAGACAACTTTTGCCCTAGTAGGATGATTCCTATAGATTCTTGGTAAACATGAATGTTGAAGAGCATCTTCTTAGATTTCTAGAGAGTACTAGAAGTCCTTGATAGGATTTGTAGAACTCAACTTATGGCTTTGACAAGTCAAGGGCATTTTGGTCATTTGGAGGTTATAGGTCATTTCAAGCATAAGCCCATATCTCCTACTTCCAAGCTTCAAATGGAAAACTCTTCAACATCAAACTTGCTTAGAATAATGTTTTAAGGCTAGTAGGGAGGTCATGAGATGTTGAAAAGGCTCATATCAAAAAGTGATAAAATGGCCTAAAATGGAGGCATAAGTTAATTAAGTTGAAATTGAAAATTGGAAATCACAAGCTATAAGTCCAAACCATGTCATGTAATAGGTCATTTTGACTCCAAATGACATTGTAAGAACAATGGTTCAGCCACAATTTTGATTTGAGGCTTGGATCATAGGGCTGCTTTGTAATGGGCTTACTTGCATATTAAGGTACCAAACCAAAACTCAAAAGAACTCAATACACAAGCTAGTTATGCATTGTAACTCATCCTAAATCTCATGTGGGGATAAATTCAAGTCAGAATGGGAAGTTACAAGGAGCTTGGCATGAGATAGCATGTGGAGAGAATTGAAATCAAAATATCATGACATGAAAAGTTCAATTTCTCATTGGATGATCCTAGAGGGTTCTAGATGATTCTAAACCACTCTATATAACAAGTGTAACTTGCTCAGATGCAAGGTTGGTGTGAATTGGTGTAGAGAAGAGAGAGTGAGATCCAAATTCTTCCATTGCAAGTCAAATCCCATTTCTTCATTCTTCTTCATTTCCTTTCATTTTTTTCACACAAACACATTCCGTACATCACATTGAAGCTGTGTAGATTGAATTGAGAGCATTTCCATGGAGAATTGAAGAGTTGGTGATTGAGATTTCAAGGTTGCATTTCAAAATCGAATTTCAAGAATCAAGCAATTCCAACCATTCTTTTTGCATACAGAAGCTAGAAGATTGATCAGTGAAGGAATTTGGAAAGATTCAAGGCTTGAATCGAAGGATTACTACCTCTGTTCACTCCATTTTACCAGGTTTGCAATTTCTTTCCTACACCTTAATTTAGGCATGATTAGGTTGAATTATTAGTGTAGAATGGTTAGAGACCAATAGGTGATGGATTTTGGAGAGTTTGAAGGCAATTGATGATGGTTTTGTTATGGACAAGATTTCTGTTTGGATCAAGAACTCCCTGAATTTTGAGTGATAACCCTAGTTCTTTAGGGGAATTTGATCAGTGATAAGAGGTGAGCATTTTAGTGTAAGCAACTTCAAGAATGGTGAGTTTTGATCTCTGAGCATAATTTGGGGTTTGATTCCTATTTGGAGTTTGAGGAAGATTCAATGGATTTTAAGGGCATGATCGTGTTCAGCGTGGAATTCTAGGCATGTTAGGGTTTTAAACTTTGAGAATTGATGAAGTTTTGATGGAGTTCGTGTTTGGAGAAGAAGAGCTTGGAGCTCTGTATTTTCATGGAGTTTCATGGAAACCCTAGCTCAGGGAAGACGATGATGTCCCAGCCGTGAGATGCTTGCAAGACTCATTGACTTTTTCATGATCCAACGGCCCACATTTGATTGAATTTTGAGAGGGAAAGCTGAGAGTGTGAAACGCACCGTTTCATTAAACGGTGGCGTGTTGGGCTTAAGTGAATAATGATATCCCCACCCCCTTTTCAGGCCCATTGTGAATTCTAACTGAAATTCCTTTCTATTTGCACCGCTGATTTTTTATTTTCTTTTGATAAGCAAGTGTCAGCAGATAAGAGGAGGAAGGGAAGGAGGATGTGTTGAGTTCATAATTGCCTACCATGATCCAAATCTACGTCAACTTGCCAACAACTTCAACTTCCACAGCTGCATCACACCAATTGCACCCGCTGCAATAAAACTATTATCATTAGTAGAAGAATTGAGCAGTTCAGCTTTCTGCAGAAAACAACCAATGCCAGGTGTCGCTTACGCGAAAATAAGGTGCCGGCAAAACAGAAGAGTCGCCACCTTTCGTTATTTATCCCTCGGAGCGGGAAAGGAAACGATCGGAAAAACCTAACGAGAAAAGGGTAAGACAAGGCCGTCGCAACCATTGTCTGGGTTCGGGAGTCGGTTACGCAAGGGGAAGGTATTAGCACCCCTCACGTCCGTCGTACTCGACGGGATCCACACTTGTTTTCTTGTACGGATTGGTTTTATCTATCTACCTATCAAGGCTGGCTTAAAAAGAAAAGAAACTGACTCGGCAAAGCGTCGCGCTTTATGCCTACGTATTCTCATCAGAGAACGAGAAATCAGAGCCAACGTAGTTCGACCTACGACGGGTTATGGGGAAGGTAGCTCGCCAATACATCAGTACTGTGCCTACGTACTCTCAACAGGTATGAGAGATCAGAGCTTACGTAGTTCGGGACACTACGCATTATTTCCTGTCTTTTACGAAAGAAGTGTTTTTTATTGTGTTTGCAATTTCAATCGCACTAGAGACTATGACCTGAGAGTGAATGCGTCGCATGTCACCCAAAGGGTACCATACTAAACATCCAGACTGTGGAAAAGAAACTCTCCCATAATCCTTTCTCAGATAGCTTAAGGCTCGTAACGTACGAAAGAAATCATTCATGATTACTGTATCTTAAACTGTTTTGAGATGAGAAGAGAACAGGCCCAACTAGGAGGGAGACTATCAAGTCCTACTGTTGTCATGCCAAGGATTCATCCTATGGTTGAGGTTTGAACAGGGAACTCCTAGAAGTTGTCATGCATAGGTTTCAACCTAAAGTTCTATCATTAATTCCTTATCAAAGGAAATGAGAGTCCTAAGGGATCATGTCAATGATACACAGAGACAAACAAATCATCAGCTTAAACGGTAAAATGCATGCAATGCAAGTGAGGGAGGAAATGTGTGTGGGGCTTCAGCCTCCACAAGCTCATCTCAACCTCAAGCCAGAATGAATAACAGTAATCATACTGAAATATAAAGCATGCTATACAGCAAGAATACAGTAAACTGCAATCATACAGATAAAATGAAATAAAATGCCATCAGGCAAATAAACTACATGGGCAAGGGAGCTGGGCTCTACCGAATACCCGCAAGCAAAGCCACACAGTAACAATACAAGCAGAGGGAGCAACTCAACCTCTAGTGCAATCATGCTCCTAGAGTCTACTTAGTCTAGATATGAACTTATTCTAATGCATCAAGCAAGTCAAACAAGACACATCAATATAGAGAAGAAAACAGAAAAGGAAGCAGATCAACTCCTCTCTCAACTCCAAGCTTCAGCTCTTCCAACAGCAACTCAGTCTTCAAACTTCCAATTACTCTTGACAAATATCAATTTGCTTTTCCAGGTTTCAACCCTTCAACATAAGTTTCAACTTATCTTCTTCTCTGAGCTTCAGCTCCTTGATCAGTTCCACCTTCAGGCTTCACTATTAACCACAAGTATCAACTTGATTCCTTCAGGATCTTCAAGCTTCAAAGTAAGTATCAACTTCCTTTGTTCTTCAAGCTTCAGCTCTTCAGAATCTCAATTGAATCCTCTTCCTAAGTATCAACTTAGTCTTCAAGCTCTCAAGCTCTCCTTGCTTTACTAGTCTCAACTTGGTCTTCTCTTCCTGCAAGCCTCAGCTTCTCAGAGTAATCTTCAATCACTTAGAAGTATCAACTTCATCCTTCAGTCCTTAAGCCTCAGCTCTTCATTCAGTCCTTACTGGATCTTCATTGGGTCTTCAAGTATCAACTTGCTCTTGTTGCTCTTCAAGCTTCAGCTGGAATGGCAATGCTTCAAGGAATCATCCTTTTCCATACTCTTCAATGAAGTCTTCATCTTCAAACTCAAGCTCAACATCTCTCAAGATATTCAAACCAGAGGAAATCACTTACTGGATAAGCTGGGGTGTTAAACTGCTTATTGACCACCAAAGGTGACCTATAAGGGTTCAACATCCAATGAAGGGTCCCCTCAAAAGTTATACTTCCTAGATATCATCACTTATCCCTCCTAAGTAGAGAGGTGTATACCATGGAAGGACTTTGAATCATAGGGAGGAATGGAGGTGAAAGATACCATCCATGCTTGAGAAAGAAGTTAACTAGGTCTAAGCTCTTCTTAATCCCTAACCCTAAAACAAACAACAAAACAAACAAGATCAAGCTCTCAAGCTCCTCAATCAACTTCAAGTCTTCTACTATGCTCCACAAAGCTCCTCAAAGCAAAACCAAGCTCTCCAAGCCCACAAAGCAAAGCAAACAAAAATATAAGCCCACAAGGGCAACACAAATAATCATCCATTACAAAAATCATCTAAAAAATAGTATAATACTATATTAAAACCTAATATAATTTCTAGGGGATCCTATATACCTACCCTTAATACCCCATATGTCCCAATATATAACTTGACCTAGAAACCCAAAATTCTAGTGTTATTGTGGACCTATGTTAAGGATTAACCTAATTCTACACAACCTAATGTCATCTAAGCAAAACCAATCAAAAATTCATCACAAAATTATGGAATAAATCCAGGGGGGAGCTAAAGTCCTAATCTAACTATCCTAAAAAGAATGGCCTAAAAATATGAAGGGAACTAGCTAAACAAAATTCTACAAAACCATGTATCAACATAAAAGAATTAAAAAGCTATTAAAATAGAAAATATACAAAAAATACTAAAATTGCATGAAATGAAAATATTTTGGTTTCATAATTTTCTAGACATGAACATGAAATGGGAGAAAAATCCCCATGCAAAAATCATTAATTTCCTATTTATTATGATTTTTCAAAGATTGAAATAAAATGGAGAAAAAGAAATTAAAATAAGAAACCTTTGGTGTGAATAGCAATGATATGTAGTACAATTTTCATATGGGCTCAAAATGGGGGTGGGGATAGTGAGGCGCGCTAGGCCCAATTAACCAGAAAAATTAATTGAAAAATCATAAAGAAAAAGAAAAGGATACGGTGTGAAAAGTAACAAAATCCAGTTCATAATCCAATGGGCCATGAATTGGGGGTGGGGATATCAACTGAGCCCAATTCCCCTTAAATGAAATGATGCGTTTCATCATGTCTTCAGACTTTCTTCTTCACACGCGAGATTAAACCACAGCCCTCAGATCTGACCCTAGTCAAACAGTCCACGCCTGATCCAATGGCAAGCACTTCGTCTTCTTCCTTCAGCCATGGCAATGGAGGGAAAAGCTCCATAGTTGCAGAGCTCAAACCCCAGTTCGAAATCCATCAAATCTCAATGAAAAACCAAAATTCCAAACCCTAACCTGTCCAGAATTTCATCCTGAATCTAACCATGGCCTTGAAATCAATTGAAACATCCTAGATCTCCAAACCCGATCCAAGATCAAAGATATGCTCAAACATCAACTTCAACAATTCTTGCAATTAACTACCTCAGATTGATCACCAACTCACACTGATTGATTCTTGATATCTAATTCATTCTATAGCTCACCATAGCTCGAGTTCTTGGTCCAAACAAAAATGGTGACACCAACTGAAACCTCACCAATTGCTCTCAAACTTCTCAGAATCCATCTCCTATTGGTCTCTAACAGTTCTAACCTAACCATTCTTGCTAATTATGCCTAAATCAAGGTGAAGAAGAAAAGTTACTAACCTGTTGAATCTTGATTAACAGATGGAGTAAATCTTCACTGGAAGCCTTCAAACTCTTCAGAATCAATCCTTGGATGATGATAGAGCTTCTGTTTGCAAAAGATTGGACCAAGAAAGCTTCAATCTCCAAAACCGATTATGACTTGCAACCTTGAAAATCCAAATGCCAACTCTTCAAATCGCCATGGTTTTGCTCTCTAATTGATCTGCACAACTTCACTATGATCAGAGGAATGTGTTTAGATTGAAAGAATGGATGGAATTGAATCAGAATGTGGATTTTGCTTTCAACTTGCAATGGAAGCAAATGAAATGGCCAACTCTCTCTTCTCTCAAATCTTACACCAACCTTGCATCTGAGCAAGTTCTATACATTATATAGAGTGGTTTAGAATCATCTAGAACCATCTAGAACCATCCCATGAGAAATTGGGATTCTCATGTCATGAGTTTATGAATTCACTTCTTCTCACATATCATCTCATGCCATAGTCCTTGCAGCAACTTGCCTTGGCTTGAAATTCTCCCTAAATGAGATATATGACATGTTAAAACCCTTAGCAAGCTTGTTCATTGAGTTTCCTTATGTTTTGCATTTGTGCCTTAAGATGCAAGCAAGCAATTTCCAAAGCAGCCCCATGATCTAGGCCTCAAATCAAAATTGTGGCTGAACCATTGTTTTTAGAATGTCTTTTAGAGTCAAAATGACCTATTATATGCCATGGTTTGGATGTGTAACTTGGGATTTCCAATTTCCAATTTCAACTTATTTAACTTATGCCTCCATTTTAGGTCATTTTTATCACTTTTTGCTACAAGCCTTTTCAACATCTCATGACCTCCCTACTAGCCTTAAAACATCATTCTAAGCAAGTTTTATGTTGAAGATTTTTCCATTTGAAGCTTGGAAATAGGAGATATGGCCTTATGCTTGAAATGACCTATAATATCCAAATGACCAAAATGCCCTTGACTTGTCAAAGCCATAAGTTGAGTTCTAAAAATCCTATCAAGGACTTCTAGTACTCTCTAGAAAGCTAAGAAGATGAGGAACAACATTCATGTTTACCAAGAGTGCATAGGAATCATCCTACTTGGGCAAGCGTTGGATGCAAGTTGGGTGACTTTCAAGGACCCAGATTCACATACCTCAGATGACCTGTAACTTGTCAAAGTCATAACTTGAGCTCTACAAATCCTATCAAGGACTTCTAGTACTAAAATTAAAGCTAAGAACAATATCTACAACATTCATGTTGTAGGTAAGATGAGATGACAATCACATATTGGGCTAAACTGCCTTGAAGATAGGGATCGAACTAGGGGATTTTACACTGTCAAGCCTTAGAAACCCTAGCTTAAAACTTCTCAAACTCTTCAATCATGATGAGTTGGTCTAGGAATCATCCTTATAGCATCTCAATGCATCAATCCATGATCACATGGCTCTTGGATTAGGTCTCAACCCTCTCCAAATCATCAGTTGACCTAGGGTTGACCCAATCAAACCCTAATTCCACCACTCATGGCTGAGTCTTCTTATTCTTGTACAATGACCTCTCTAGGCCTCATGATGGCTTTCAAGACATCTCATAAGCTCTCTCAAAGCTTCAAGTCCATCCTCATAGCCTCAGAATCATCTGAGGAGCCCCCACAACTCTCAAGTTATGAGGCACACAATCTTGGTTTCAACCAATCTTTCTGAGGATCTCTTAACTTCTCTGACAAAGATATCAACCTTTAATCATTTGAATAGCCTTCTTGGTTAGCTTCAAAGTCTTGTATAGCTCTTGATTGGAAATCATACCTCTTGATCTACTGCACACATATCAATGAAATGCAGATGATGAATGAGATGAACCACAAGCTAGGTAAATAAATGTTGGTCAAATTTTGGGGTGCAACAGCTGCCCCTATTCAAACGGCTTGAACCTGACTGGGTGAGGCGAATGGCTCTCAGCCAATCAAGGTGCGAGACGGCTGAATACCTATAAACCCGGAAATTTGCCAACTGCACAAGTACACGGTGTTGCACCCCAAAATTTGACCAACATTTATTTACCCATCAAGAGTTGTATGAGACTTTGAAGCTATCCAAGAGGGTTATTCAAATGTTTAAAGGTTGATACCTTTGTCAGAGAACTCAAGAGATCCTCAGAGAGATTGGTTGAAACCAAGGCTGTGTGTCTTATAACTTGAGAGTTGTGGGAGCTCCTCAGATGATTCTGAGACTACGAGGATGGACTTGAAGCTTTGGGAAAGCTTATGAGATGTCTTGAAAGCCATCATGAAGCCTAGAGAGGTCATTGTACAAGAATTCAGAAGATTCAGCCATGAGTGGTGGAATTAGGGTTTGATTGGGTCAACCCTAGGTCAACTGTTGATTTGGAGAGGGTTGAGACCTAATCCAAGAGCCATGTGATCATGGAATGATGCATTGAAGTATTATAAGGATGATTCCTAGACCAACTCATCATGATTGAGGAGTTTGAGAAGTTTCAAGCTAGGGTTTCTAAGGATTGACAGTGTAAAATCCCCTAGTTTGATCCCTATCTTCAAGGCAGTTTAGCTCAAGATGTGATTGTCATCTCATCTTCCCCACAACATGAATGTTGTAGAGCTTGTTCTTAGCTTTAATTTGAGTGCTATAAGTCCTTGATAGGATTTGTAGAGCTCAAGTTATGGCTTTGACAAATTACAGGTCATCTGAGGTATGTGAATCTGGGTCCTTGAAAGTCACCCAACTTGCAGACAACTTTTGCCCTAGTAGGATGATTCCTATGGATTCTTGGTCAACATAAATGTTGAAGAGCATCTTCTTAGATTTCTAGAGAGTACTAGAAGTCATTGATAGGATTTGTAAAACTCAACTTATGGCTTTGACAAGTCAAGGGCATTTTGGTCATTTGGAGGTTATAGGTCATTTCAAGCATAAGCCCATATCTCCTACTTCCAAGCTTCAAATGGAAAAATCTTCAACATCAAACTTGCTTAGAATGATGTTTTAAGGCTAGTAGGGAGGTCATGATATGTTGAAAAGGCTCATATCAAAAAGTGATAAAATGGCCTAAAATGGAGGCATAAGTTAATTAAGTTGAAATTGAAAATTGGAAATAACAAGCTATAAGTCCAAACCATGTCATGTAATAGGTCATTTTGACTCCAAATGACATTCTAAGAACAATGGTTCAGCCATAATTTTTATTTGAGGCTTGGATCTCAGGGCTGCTTTGTAATGGGCTTACTTGCATATTAAGGTACCAAACCAAAACTCAAAAGAACCTAATACACAAGGTAGTTATGCATTGTAACTCATCCTAAATCTCATGTGGGGATAAATTCAAGTCAGAATGGGAAGTTACAAGGAGCTTGGCATGAGATAGCATGTGGAGAGAATTGAAATCAAAATATCATGACATGAAAAGTTCAATTTCTCATTGGATGATCCTAGAGGGTTCTAGATGATTTTAAACCACTCTATATAACAAGTGTAACTTGCTCAGATGCAAGGTTGGTGTGAATTGGTATAGAGAAGAGAGAGTGAGATCCAAATTCTTCCATTGCAAGTCAAATCCCATTTCTTCATTCTTCTTCATTTCCTTTCATTTTTTTCACACAAACACATTCCATACATCACATTGAAGCTGTGCAGATTGAATTGAGAGCATTTCCATGGAGAATTGAAGAGTTGGTGATTAAGATTTCAAGGTTGCATTTCAAAATCTAATTTCAAGAATCAAGCAATTCCAACCATTCTTTTTGCATACAGAAGCTAGAAGATTGATCAGTGAAGGAATTTGGAAAGATTCAAGGCTTGAATCGAAGGATTACTACCTCTGTTCACTCCATTTTACCAGGTTTGCAATTTCTTTCCTACACCTTAATTTAGGCATGATTAGGTTGAATTATTAGTGTAGAATGGTTAGAGACCAATAGGTGATGGATTTTGGAGAGTTTGAAGGCAATTGATGATGGTTTTGTTATGGACAAGATTTCTGTTTGGATCAAGAACTCCCTGAATTTTGAGTGATAACCCTAGTTCTTTAGGGGAATTTGATCAGTGATAAGAGGTGAGAATTTTAGTGTAAGCAACTTCAAGAATGATGAGTTTTGATCTCTGAGCATAATTTGGGGTTTGATTCGTGTTTGGAGTTTAAGGAAGATTCAATGGATTTTAAGGGCATGATCGTGTTTAGCGTGGAATTCTAGGCATGTTAGGGTTTTAAACTTTGAGAATTGATGAAGTTTTGATGGAGTTCGTGATTGGAGAAGAAGAGCTTGGAGCTCTGTATTTTCATGGAGTTTCATGGAAACCCTAGCTCAGGGAAGAAGATGATGTCCCAGCCGTGAGATGCTTGCAAGACTCATTGACTTTTTCATGATCCAACGGCCCACATTTGATTGAATTTTGAGAGGGAAAGCTGAGAGTGTGAAACGCACCGTTTCATTAAACGGTGGCGTGTTGGGCTTAAGTGAATAATGATATCCCCACCCCCTTTTCAGGCCCATTGTGAATTCTAACTGAAATTCCTTTCTATTTGCACCGCTGATTTTTTATTTTCTTTTGATTTTCTTAATTGTTTTCTGATTTTAATTGGGCTTAAGCGCATTTCTTTTTGAACCCCCATGTTGAGCCCAAGCATAAACTGAACTGCATATGTTTACTTCTTGCACCCCATCTCATATTTTCAATTTTAATTCTTTCCATTTTATTTCAAACTTTGAAAATTCATATTAATATGGAAAATTCAATATTTTTTAATGGGAGTTTTTTCTCCTACTTCATATTTTTGTCAAGAAAAATATAAAATGAAAATATTTTACATTTCATGCATTTTAGTATTTTTTGCATATTTTCTTCTTTAATTGCTTTTTATTTCTTTTATATTGATATATGATCTTGTAGAATTTAGTTTAGGTAGCTCCCTTAATATTTTTAGTTCATTCTTTTTAGGATAGTTAGTTATATGTTTTAGCTTCCCCCTGGATTTATTCCATAATTTTGTGATGATTTTTAGGTTAGTTTTGATTAGATGATATTTGGTTGTATAGAATTAGGTCAAACTTCAAGATAGGTCCATAATAACTTTAGATTTTAGGGTTTTTAGGACAAATTAGACTATGGGACATATAAGGGTATTAAGGGTAGGTATGTAGGATCCCTTAGAAATTATATTAGGATTTAATATAGTAGTATACTATTTTTAGATGATTTTTGTATTGGTTGATTGTTTGTGTTGCCCTTGTGGGCTTGTATTTTTGTTTGCTTTGCTTTGTGGGCTTGGAGAGCTTGATCTTGTTCTAAGGAGCATTGAGGAGCATAGTAGAAGACTTGAAGATGGTTTGAGGAGCTTGAGAGATTGATCTTATTTCTTTTTTTGTTGTTTTAGGGTTAGGGATTAGGAAGAGTTTAGACTTAGATAACTTCTTTCTTAAACATGGATGGTATCTGTCACCTCCATTCCTCCGTATGATTCAAAGTCCTTCCATGGTATACACCTCTCTCCTTTGGAGGGATAAGTGATGTACCTAAGAAGTAGAACTTTTGAGGGAGCCATTCCTTTGATGTTGAACCCTTATAGGTCACCTTTGATGGTCAAATAAGCAGTTCAACATCCCCAGCTTATCCAGTAAGTGATTTCCTCTGGTTTGATTATCCTGAGAGATGCAGAGCTTGAGTTTGAAGATGAAGACTTCATTGAAGAGTATTGAAGAGGATGAATCCTTGAGTATTGCCATTCCAGCTAAAGCTTGAAGAGCAACAAGAGCAAGTTGATACTTGAAGATCCCTGAAGATTAGGTGAAGCCTGAAGGTGGAGCTGATCAAGAAGCTGAAGCTTAAAGGAGAAGATAAGTTGAAACTTATGTTGTAGGGTTGAAACCTGGAAAAGCAAATTGATTTTTGTCAAGAGTGATTGAAGTATGAAGACTGAGTTGCTGTTGGAAGAGCTGAAGCTTGAAGTTGAGAGAGGAGTTGATCTGCTTTCTTTTTCTTTTTTGTATTGCTGTGTTTTGTTTGACTTGTTTGATGCATTAGAATAAGTTCATATCTAGAATAAGTAGAATCTAGGAGCATGATTGCACTAGAGGTTGAGTTGCTCCCTCTGCTTGTATTGTTACTGTGTGGCTTTGCTTGCGGGTATTCGGTAGAGCCCAGCTCCCTTGCCCATGTGGTTTGTTTGCCTGATGGCATTTTATTTCATTTTTATCTGTATGATTGCAGTTTACTGTTATTGCTTGATAGCATGTTGTTTATATTTCAGTATGATTACTGTTATCCATTCTGGCTTGAGGTTGAGATGAGCTTGTGGAGGCTGAAGCCCCACACACATTTCCTCCCTCACTTGCATTGCATGCATTTTACTGTTAAGCTGATGCTTTGTCTGTTTTGGTGTATCATTGACATGATCCCTTAGGACTCTCATTTCCTTTGATAAGGAATTGATGATAGAACTTTAGGTTGAAACCTATGCATGACAACTTCTAGGAGTTCCCTGTTCAAACCTCAACCATAGGATGAATCCATGGCATGACAACAGTAGGACTTGATAGTCTCCCTCCTAGTTGGGCCTGTTCACTTTTCATCTCAAAACAGTTTAAGATACAGTAATCATGAATGATTTCTTTCGTACGTTACGAGCCTTAAGCTATCTGAGAAAGGATTGTGGGAGAGTTTTTTTTTCCACGGTCTGGATGTTTAGTATGGTACCCTTTGGGTGACATGCGACACATTCACTCTCAGGTCATAGTCTCTAGTGTGATTGAAATCGCAAACACAATAAAAAACACTTCTTTTGTGAAAGACAGGAAATAAACCGTAGTTTCCCGAACTACGTGAGCTCTGATCTCTCATGCCTGTTGAGAGTACGTAGGCACAAGATGGCGATGTCTTGGCGAGCTACTCTCCCCCATAACCCGTCGTAGGCCAAACTACGTTGACTCTGATTTCTCGTTCTCTGATGAGAATACGTAGGCATAAAGCGCGATGCTTTGCCGAGTCATTTTTCTTTTTTTCTTTTTTCAGCCAGCCTTGATAGGTAGATAGAATAAAACCAACCTGTCCAAGTAAACACAACAAGCGAGGATCCCGTCGAGTAAGATGGACGTGAGGGGTGCTAATACCTTCCCCTTGCGTAACCGACTCCCGAATCCAGACAATGGTTGCGACGACCTTGTCTTACCCTTTTTCGTTAGGTTTTTCCGATTGTTTCCTTTCCCGTTCTGAGGGATAAATAACGAAAGGTGGCGACTCTTCTGTCATGCCGACACCTTATTTTCGCGCAAGCGACAGCTGGCGACTCTGCTGGGGACTTCAACGGTTCCCTGCGAGAGTCAATCCTAGCGCTTGTGTGTTTACTTGTTGGGTTGCGTTTATTTTTCGCATTTTACTTCTCGCACTTTATTTCCCGCATTTTATTTTCAGTATGATATGATTATCTGTGCTGTTGTGGGATGGGAGTTCTGATGAGTGAGAAGCCAGACCCAGGCTTGAGTGCACTATAGACTTAGAGTGGAAATTAGTGGTCGCGTGCTTGCTTTGCAGGCACTAGTGTCTCACGAAATCCACGCTCAGACGAGGTTCATCCGGTTGGCTTCCCTTTCAACCCTTTGGGTTGAGACAATTGCTGGTTTGGTGGATTATCGACTCTGGGGACCGATCATTTGTGATTCAGCTAAGTGAGGCCGCTTCATGAGTTGGTGATGCCACACCTTTTGGGTATCGTATCACCCCTCTTGAAAGTCTGTGACGCTGATGAACACATAGGATGCCGTACCTTGAGTCAGTTTAGGTCCATACCTGTGAGCAGGGTTGGGTTTATTGCAGGAAACTTTGACCTTCAGACTACCTGGTTTTCTTGACAGTGAATCAGTTTTGTTGGTACCAGGGTTTCTCAGTTGCAGATATGTCTGTTCTTGATAGAGCAGGTTTTGATCAGAGGATCTTATCATCATGTGTATGGCTGTTCTTGATAGAGCAGAGTATTGTCATCAGTTGTTTGTTCTTGATAGAGCAGATTTTTGGGGTCTGAAGATCTCATCAGCAGATGTTGTTTGTTCTTGATAGAGCAGTTTTGGGGTCTGAAGATCTCATCAGCAGCTGTATGTTTGTTCTTGATAGAGCAGATTTTTGATTTGGGGTCTGAAGACCTCATCAGCAGATATTTCTTGATCATACATCAGAGGTCCTTATTATCATACATTTGTTCTTGACAAAGCAGAATTATGATCCTGTGTATACGGTCCTATCAGATGGTTGTTCTTGGCAGATCAGATTTGTGGTCCCTCACCGGGGTTTTCTTCTTATCAGTGGTTGTTGATACAGAATCTCCAGCAGCAGTTGCTTTGGCCTCTTATTGCATGATTGCATTTTGCATTCGTTTGCATATTCATTTGCATTTCATTAACGTGTGTCTGTGTTGCAGGTACCGTTTTCCCCGATCCAGTATTTCTTGCCTCCTATTGTATTGTTATGGGCTCTCTGAGGAAGACCGTGGCTTACAAGTTCCCTACCCCTGATGTGGTTAAGCTGACTGGGTTGATAGCTCTAGCAGATGATTCGGTGAAGGACGAGTTCAGGAAATCTTACGGCAGGTTGCTCAGTTTGGTTCATAAGCCTTCCGCATTCGAGTTGAATGGGTTGCACGCTCTGCTGCAGTTCTACGACCCTCCGCTGAGATGTTTCACTTTTCAGGACTTCGTTCTCGCGCCTACGCTGGAAGAGTATGCTGATTTGCTAGGTGTGCCTATCAAGAGGCAGATGCCTTTTGTTCACATGGATGCTGAGCCTGATCTGGCTGGTTTAGCTCCTTCACTTCACCTGGACGCCTCCGAGTTAGTGTTGACTAGTTGGAACAAGGTTCCTGGGTTCTCCTTGCAGTTTCTGGTGGGTAAGGCTCAGCAGTGTGCCAAGGACGGATGTTGGGTCGCGTTTAATGCCATCCTCGCTCTGTGCATATATGGCATTATTCTGTTCCCTAACATGCCCGATTTTGTAGACTTTGATGCGTTTCATATCTTTGCTTCAGGGAATCCAGTCCCTACCTTGATAGGAGATGTCTATCATTCAGTTCACTACAAAAAAGAGAACAGGAGAGGGAAGAATGTCTCGTGCTGCGTACCCTTGCTGTACAAATGGCTTGAAAGTCATCTGCCCAAGAGGGGTCCTTTTGTCTTGTCTGCAGCCACAGCTGAGTGGCCTGAGCGTCTGATGAGTTTATCTGCAGAGGATATTGATTGGTTCGACAGAGATAGGTTGGGTACTGAGGTGATCTTCAGTTGCAGCGGGTTTCCTAATGTACCTTTGATAGGTAGGAAGGGCTGTATAAACTACAATCCATCGTTGTTGGTCCGCCAGTTCGCGTATGCTTTGAGGAATCCGCCGAAGGATGAAGAGGTACAGGAATCTCTGTACCTCACTGGTATTCTAGAGGGGGATCTATTGTCCAAGCTTCAGTGCACGTGGAATGGTATCAATAAGCGAGGAAAGCCTTTGCTGGGAAAAAGCAACAATCAAGCCTACCCTCCGTATTTGACTTGGATCAGAGCCAGGGCCAATGCTATAGGGATGCCGTTTCCTCAGGCCAAGCCAGAAAGCCCTCCAATGATCGAAGAGCCTACTACTGTGCCCATCCATCAGCATAACCAGGTATTGGCTGAGCGGGATGAACTGAAGCGAGCGAACGAAGAACTGGAGAAGGAATTAGCTCAGCTCCGAAGCGAGAGGAACGAAGCTGTTCATTCTTTCAAAAGGCAGACAGAGTTGGTGAACCAACTGGGTACAGACCTGACAAAGCAGACAGCCGAGCGTGAACGCATGGGTCGAGACTTCAAGGCTGTCAACGACGTACTGGCTACGAAGAAGCAGCACTTGGACGAGGCATATCGGAGGATATCCAAGTTCAACCAGCACTGGAAGGCTTCCCTGGCCACCAGGAAAGAGCGAGAGGACAAGCTGATGCTGCAGATCTCCAAGCTGGAAGCCGAGGTGAAGGACAGTGAAAAGAGGTTTAATGAAGAAACCTCCCGCAGATACGCCGCCGAAGGCCAGCTCAACAAAGCTCTCGCTAACCTGAAGGAGCGCAAGCTGACGTTTGAGTCCAAGAAGCGGAAACTGGAAGATTGCTTCGGCGAAGGAGCATGGGAAAGTTCAGTTCAGGGACTTCAGTATACCATTGTGCAGAGGGAATTGCTCGTCGAGGGGTTACTCACTCTGCCAGATCATCCAGAGACGAAGGAGTTGTTAGAAGAGTATCGCGCCCGTGGCCGTACTTGACTATTTGTATTCCTTTTGTTTTGATCATTGTTGTATGCTGACCATCACCAGGCTTGTTGGCTGAGGTCATGCTGTTGATTTGTCTTGTACTCGCTGATGCTATGTACTGCCTTGATAGACTTTCCTTTATATATGAGATTGTTGTTTCCATGATTAGACTCAGACTTCTTCTCCTTATTATTATCAGCACTGGCACTCAGGCACTAGGATCGGGGGAAATCTCCCAAACACACAGACACACGCATGCATTTGCATGAAGCATTTGCATAGCGTACATTTTTTTGTTTTTCCTAACCTTTAGTGTTTACAGGTTTTTCAGGTTTACAGGTCCCAGGTTGTTTCTGTTGGTTCCAGGATTGATCAGAGACTAATTCACCGTTATCCGACTCGAGCTAATCAGACCAGGATCATGGATCAAGTGCAGACAGATGTTCAGGAGCTCCGCGAGAGGATGGATCGCTTTATGGAACTTATGCAAGTGGTCGCCAATGGTCAAGACCAGCTCAGGACTTTGGTTCAGCCTTTGATCTCCAGGGTTGATAGCAACGGCATACTCCATGGCGGGGCTGTGCCTACTCCTCCACCAGTTGATACTCCGCAGAATGGTGTCCCCGTGGCCGGGGGCAACGGCAGTGCTAATGGCAACGTGATGGCCAACATCAGACTCAATACGACGGGCGTCGGTAATGGGAGTCTGGGAGCTAATGTCAACATCGGGCCGGGCAACGGCAATGCAGGCGTCGGGAATTTGTTGGTGCCTCAACCGTGGCTTGAGGATCATCAGGATGATGTGTTCTCTCAAAGAGGTGCAGAAGGGGAGCTGAATGCTGAGGCGCGGCTCAGATTCAAAGCACTTGAAGATAAAATGAGAGATATTGAGAATCAGAATACTTTGGGCGTTGATATGTCCAAGCTGGGGTTAATTGCTGACTTCAAGGTACCTCCTAAGTTCAGGGTGCCTGACTTTGAGAAATATAAGGGCACCACCTGCCCTCGTGTCCACCTTAGATCGTACTACAGGAAGATGTCTGCCTATTCCGAGGACGAGAAGTTGCTGATGCACTTCTTCCAGGACAGTCTTTCCGGACCATCCCTTGAGTGGTACATGGGTTTGGAGCCCACTAGCGTGCGCACATGGAAGGATCTCGCTGAAGCGTTTGTCCACCATTACCAGTACAATAGCGACTTGGCCCCGAACCGAGTCCAGCTCCAGAACCTTTCGCAGAGGAATAATGAAGGATTTAAGGAGTACGCCCAGCGGTGGCGTGAGTTGGCAGCCCGGGTTCAGCCGCCGATGGTTGAACGCGAGCTCGTGCAGATGTTTGTTGCTACCCTCCCAGGGGTTTACTATGAAAAGTTAGTCAGCGGTATGTCTGGGACGTTCTCAGCTCTCATTATCATGGGCGAGCACGTCGAGAATGGTATCAAGATCGGGAAAATTCAAGGTGAATCATCCTCAGCTGGAGGAGGTGGAAAGAAGCCTTATGCTGGTAAACGACGCGAAGGAGATGCGAGCGCTGTGACCAACGCTCGAAGAAAGGGCAAAGGCCCTCAGCAGCAGATAGCCAGTATAAATATCCCAGCAGCTCCGCAGCAGCAACCGAATCAACAGGGATATAGAAAGTACCAGAATCGGGATCCTTTGACAAACCGTCACTTTGAAGCACCGCCCATGTCGTACGCGCAACTCTTGCAGACTTTGCTTCAGCTTCAGTTGGTTCAGAAGAGGACGATGGCTCCCTTGACAGGGGCACCTCCACCAGGGTACGATGCAAATGCCACTTGCGACTTCCACTCAGGGGCACCTGGCCACACAATCGAGAACTGCAAAGCCTTTAAGCACAAGGTGCAGGACCTGGTAGATGCCAAGATTATTAACTTCTCCGATAATGTGCCCAATGTTACGAAAAATCCTATGCCGAATCATAGGGGAGGCGGAGTGAACGCCATTATCGAGGAAGAGAGTGCAGATCTGTTGACTGATGTCAAAGACCTAATGACGCCGCTTAGCTTCGTCAAAGCTAAGTTGTTGAAGAAAGGGTTCTTTCCAGGATGCGGAGAGTTATGCATGGACTGTGCTACACATTCTGATGGATGCGAGCAGTTGGTAGAAGGAATTCAAAGTCTGATGGCTGAGGGGATTCTGCAGTTCAGCCGAAGGGCTGAAAGTGTATCAGGAGAGGTAGTGTTGAAGCAGGCCGATGAAGTCGCCACCATCACCATCCCTCGCCGGCCAATAACCATTTCTGCGCCCAGACCGCCTACAATCACTATTACCAAAGCTGGGCCGATACCATTCGAGAGCACTAACGCCGTTCCGTGGCATTATGGGGCTGAAGTCTATTGCAATGGATAGAGGTTGGATCTGGAACCGTATGGGTCGACTGTGGAGAATCTCGCAGGAATCAGTGGTATTACCCGCAGCGGAAGAGTGTTTGCACCGCCAGAGGTCGTGGCGGATAAAGCGGTCAGAGCTGATGCGGCCGATAAGGGTAAAAGCAAAGTCGTCGAAGAAGTCCCGTGTGGGGTAGAGAAAGATTTGCTTGTTAAAGATTCCGAGGAGTTTATGCGGTTGATCAAAAAGAGCGACTACAAGATTGTAGACCATCTCCATCAGACGCCTTCGAAGATTTCTATCCTCAACCTGTTGCTGTGTTCTGAAGCGCACCGCAACGCGCTACTGAAGGTATTGAACGCTGCCTACGTACCGCAAGAGATATCGGTGAATCAGCTAGAAGAGGTGGTAGCCCACGTTAATGCTGGCAATAGGCTAGGTTTCACGGACTTAGAGCTGACACCTAAAGGGAGGAATCACAACAGCGCCCTGCACATCTCGATAGAGTGTAGGGGCACAATCATGTTGCATGTCCTGGTGGACACGGGTTCATCGCTTAATGTTCTTCCAAAGAAGGCCTTAATGAAGTTGGACACTCGTGGATTGCTCTGCACACCCAGTGATTTGGTGGTGAAAGCATTCGACGGAACTAAACGCCACGTTTTCGGGGAGGTGACCCTGCCGATCCAAGTCGGTCCGGAAACGTTCGACACGGTCTTTTATATCATGGATATCATGCCTGCCTACAGTTGTCTCTTGGGCCGACCAAGGATCCATGCTGCTGGTGCCGTGACCTCCAGGTTGCACCAAAAGCTCAAATATGCTGTCGGAGGAAGCATAGTAACCGTGTGTGGCGAGGAGGACATAATGGTGAGCCATTTGTCATCCTTTAAGTATGTTGAAATGGATGGCGAAATCCATGAAACTCTCTGCCAGGCATTTGAGGCCGTCAAAGTGAAAGAGGTAGCTCCTGTGGTCACAGAAAAGCAAGAGATGAATCTCTCCTCGTTCAAAGAAGCTCGGGCCGTCGTCGAAGCCGGATCTACCCCAGGCTGGGGGCATATTTTGGAGATACCGATCAAGTAGGATAAGTTTGGATTGGGGTATTCTCCTGAAGCTGAAGCTTCTTCTTCTTCGTCTAGCAGCGCGTCACGGGGTAAGGGGCCGATCCTACTTACCAGTGGCGGAGTGATCTTCGAAAGCATCAACGTGACGTCTGAAGACAACGGGGATAGCGATTGTGATCTCGACTCTTGGATTCAGCCGAGCAAGCCGGGCAAGGGCCTCAACAATTGGACCATCAAGGATATCATCCCGATGACAAGTGAAGAGTAATGATTTACTTTTTTCAATCATTGTACAACCCTATGTCCTACTCGGGGCATAGCGGTTCTATTGTCAGGGCCTTGTTGGATTATGTACATGCATTTTGTTAATAAATCAAAGGCGTTTTCTTCGTATTCAAATATTGTGTTCTCTGTTATTCCTGTTTTATATTTGTTTTGAAAAACAGTAAAATGGCAACAGGGTTTGTGCTAACCTGCATATTCTTGTTTTAAACTTAATCCTTGTTATTGCAGGATCCACATAACAGATGACATCGACTCTAGACCTTCTACGGCTCACTTCGACTTCGATTGCCCAATCTATCAAGCCGAAGAAGAGATTGATGAAGACGAAGACCTTCCTGAAGAGTTGGCCCGCTTGTTGAAACAAGAGAAAAAGGTTATTCTGCCTCACGAGGAGGATATTGAGATCGTAAACCTGGGTTCTGAAGAGCTCGTCAGAAACGTCAGGATAGGGGCTGCGTTGCAGAATGATGTCAAGCAGAGATTGGTCGAGATGCTTCGAGAATATAGTGACGTCTTTGCTTGGTTATACGAAGATATGCCCGGACTTGACACGGACATCGTGGTCCACCACTTGCCGCTGCGAGAAGATTGCCCTCCCGTCAAGCAGAAGCTTAGGAGGACGAGACCAGACATGGCTGTTAAAATTAAAGAAGAAGTGCAGAAACAGCTCGACGCTGGCTTCTTAGCGGTCACCACTTACCCTCCGTGGGTCGCCAACATAGTGCATGTACCGAAGAAGGACGGTAAGGTACGCATGTGCGTCGATTATCGGGATTTGAATAGGGCGAGCCCTAAAGATGATTTCCCGTTGCCTCATATCGATGTGTTGGTCGACAACACAACCCAGTTCTCCGTGTTTTCGTTCATGGATGGTTTCTCCGGTTACAACCAGATCAAGATGGCACTGGAGGACATGGAGAAAACGACGTTTATCACCCCCTGGGGAACATTTTGCTATAAGGTAATGCCCTTCGGTCTGAAGAACGCAGGGGCCACTTACCAACGAGTGATGGTAACTTTGTTTCATGATATGATTCATCATGAGATCGAGGTATATGTTGATGATATGATTGCAAAGTCCCAAACGGAGGAAGAGCATCTGGTCAACTTATTGAAGCTTTTTCAGAGGCTTAGGAAGTTCAGGTTGAGGCTGAATCCTAACAAATGCACTTTTGGAGTGCGGTCCGGAAAGTTATTGGGGTTTATCGTGAGTGAACGAGGCATCGAGGTTGATCCTGCGAAAATAAAAGCCATTCAAGAAATTCCAGCGCCGAAAATAGAGAAAGAAGTTCGTGGTTTCTTGGGCAGAATAAACTACATTGCAAGGTTTATTTCTCAGCTCACGGCCACTTGTGAGCCGATGTTCAAGCTTTTAAAGAAAGATCAGGCAATTACTTGGAATGAGGATTTCCAGAAGGCATTTGACAAGATAAAGCAGTATCTCCAAGAACCTCCAATCTTGATACCCCCAGTGGCTGGACGGCCATTAATCATGTGCTTGACAGTTCTTGAGAATAGTATGGGGTGTGTTCTCGGTCAGCACGACGAGACGGGCAGAAAGGAGCATGCCATTTACTACTTGAGTAAAAAGTTCACTGACTGTGAATCTCGATACTCGATGCTGGAGAAGACGTGTTGTGCACTAGCCTGGGCTGCCAAACGTCTACAACAGTACATGCTCAATCACACCACTATGCTAATTTCGAAGATGGATCCGATCAAGTACGTCTTCGAGAAGCAGGCTCTTTCGGGCAGGATTGCCAGATGGCAAATGGTGTTAACGGAATATGATATTCAGTACGTGTCCCAGAAGGCCATCAAGGGAAGCGTATTGTCTGATTACCTTGCCGAACAGCCGATCGAAGATTACCAGCCGATGAAATTTGGATTCCCGGACGAGGATATCATGTTTCTCAAAGCGAAGGATTGCGATGAGCCGTTGCCCGACGAGGGGCCAGATAGAAAATCCCAGTGGAAATTGATATTCGATGGGGCGGTTAATTCCTATGGAAGTGGCATCGGGGCTATCATCACGACTCCCCACGGATCCCACATCCCGTTTACTGCGAGACTGACGTTTCCAATCACCAACAACGAGGCGGAGTACGAAGCATGCATCATGGGTCTAGAAGAGGCAATTGATTTGAGAATCAAGAACCTAGACGTATATGGTGACTCAGCGCTTGTGATTAACCAAATTAAAGGGGAGTGGGAGACTCGTCAATCAAATTTGATGCCGTATATGAATTATGCCAGAAGGCTACTTCCGTTCTTCGACCGAGTGGAACTCCATCATGTGCCCAGAGCAGAAAATCAGATGGCTGATGCCTTAGCCACGTTGGCTTCAATGTATAAAGTCAATTTTTGGAATGAGGCTCCAAGAATTGTACTTTCCCGTCTTGATAGACCGGCATTTGTCTTTGCAATCGAGGAAGCCGCCGACGGCAAGCCATGGTTCCATGACATCCAGACTTTCCTTATGACTAAGGAGTATCCTGCGGGTGCGTCAACCCAGGATAAGAAGACTCTGAGGAGGCTGTTTGGAAACTTTTATCTCAATCCTGATGGAGTGTTGTATAAGAGAAACCACGATCTCGTGCTACTCAGATGTGTAGATGAGAAAGAGGCGAGTATGCTCATGGAAGAAGTCCATGAAGGCACATTTGGTACGCACGCCGGCGGGCATGCTATGACGAGGAAGATCCTGAGAGCAGGATACTACTGGCTGACGATGGAGTCGGATTGCTTCATATTCGCGAAGAGATGTCATAAATGCCAGATTTATGCTGATAAAGTTCATGTGCCGCCGTGCCCGTTGAATGTCATGTCCTCCCCGTGGCCGTTCTCCATGTGGGGCATCGACATGATAGGCAAGATCGAGCCCACTGCATCTAATGGTCATCGCTTCATTCTGGTAGCTATCGACTACTTCACCAAGTGGGTGGAGGCAGCCTCGTATGCTAATGTGACCAAGCAGGTGGTGGCTAAATTCATAAAGAGGGACATCATCTGTCGTTACGGAATTCCTGAGCGGATCATTACCGATAATGGTTCGAACCTGAATAATAAGATGATGAAGGAGTTGTGCCAGAGTTTCAAGATTGAACACCACAACTCATCTCCTTACCGGCCGAAGATGAATGGCGCCGTTGAAGCAGCCAACAAGAACATAAAGAAGATTGTTCAGAAGATGGTTGTGACATACAAAGATTGGCACGAGATGCTGCCATTCGCATTGCACGGTTATCGTACGACGGTACGTACTTCGACCGGGGCAACTCCTTTCTCCTTGGTGTACGGTATGGAAGCTGTCCTACCGTTAGAAGTGGAGATCCCTTCTTTGCGAGTTTTGGTTGATGTGAAACTCGACGAGGCAGAATGGATTACGAATCGTCTGAACCAACTCAGCCTGATGGACGAGAAGAGGTTAGCATCGATTGCGTTTGGTCGTCTGTACCAAAGCCGAATGAAGAAAGCTTATGATAAGAAGGTGCGTCCTAGAAGCTTTCAGACGGGTGATCTCGTCCTGAAGAAGATTCTTCCTCCACACTCCGATCACTGGGGCAAGTGGACTCCGAATTATGAAGGTCCGTATGTCGTCAGCAAGGTCTTCTCGGGAGGAGCTTTGTTGTTATCCATGATGGATGGTGAAGATTTTGCATCCCCGGTGAACGCGGACGCAGTTAAAAAATACTTTGCTTGAAAGCGACCCGCTGGACAAAAAAAGAGAGTCCAGGCAAAAAAGGGGCATCCCGGCGAACCAAAAATAGAATAAAAAGGTTCGGGCAAAAATTAGGGATATAAATTGAAAAATGTACACCCGCGAAGTCGAAAACCTACACTGGGCGGCTTCGGCAAAAAAGGGTATCCCGGTGAACTGAAAACCCGTAAAGGGCGGTTCACGCAAAAGTTAGGGATTTGAAAAAGCAAATGACTGCGTTCCGCGTGTGGACTTTCATTGTTTAGTGGTTTAGAGGACCTGAGGGCCGTTCATCTGAATCAATCTCTTCCGAAGCTGAAGCGTCGGAGAAGTATCGAAGTCGAGTGGGTCTTAGAGGGATCAACTCATGGTGTTCGTCTACGCCTCGTTGCCGACATTTGTATATACTGATGTATATTTATGTTTTATTTTTACGCGGCTTCCTCATTCCAGGAGCTTGCATCTGTTGTAAAATATTTTACCCATTCAGGGGTTCGTTATCAATAAAATGCATACTATTCAGCAATTCTGTTTGCCTGTTTAGCATTTATCTGTTTTGTTTGCGAAAAAGAACGCCGATGTTTTTGATAAAATGCGCATACATAAACTTACTGGCCTAGGCCACTGATTGTTGAAGCAATTAATTACTTGAATATTGTCACGAGATAATAACCTTGATAGGTCCCTTTGAAAAGGGTATCTTGTCTGTTTGCTTGTGTTGTTATAGGTGTAGCATATTCTAGACAGTGCACCGTGCGCATCCCGAAGCAGGATGATTCCTCCTTCTCCAGCAAAGTTCAGTAGCCTCTCCTCGCAGAGTCTGAACGCGAGATCGTGAGCATTGATATGTTCCCCCCAGGCAGAGATGATTCTCTCCCCAACCAGATGCGTCCTGAAGGAACGTCATCCCCTCAGCTGAGTCAGGCGCCGAAGCATGATCTTATCCCCCAGCACCGGGTCACAAGTGCAGGTTTCGTAGGAAACTGTTCGTACGCCGAAGTATGCAGCAACTGATGGTGCCAGACTGAAGTCTCCAGCGGAATTGAAATTCCCCACCAGAGTTGTACTCTCCCCCGAAGTCGGATGATTCCTTCTTCCCTAGCGGAATTGAGATTCCCCCGCAGAGTCGTACTCTCTCTAGCGAAGCAGAATGATTTCTCCTTCCTCAGCCGAGTTTGCAGATCCCCAAGAGAGCCGAATCCTTGGAAGTTGATCAGACCATGATTGGTTCTTTCCCCAGTAGTGTTGAACAGCTGAAGTTGTTTCCCCACAGAGTCGTCATCTCCAGAGAAGTAGCCATGAAGGCCACGCAGTTTATTCTTGCGATTGACATCACTTGTCCCTCAGCAGGTCCTGGTTCTCGTAGAGCTTCGTCCCCTGCAGCAATCAACGGAAGTTGTTTCCCCCGCAGCAGTCAACTGAAGTTGTGTCCCTTGCGGAGTCCAATTGAGATTGGCATGACCACGTTCTCCTCAGCAGGATGATTCCTCTACCTGAATAGTTCTTTCTCCTTGATAGGAGGATTCCCCCTTCGGCATTTATTTTGCTGACGGGATCGCATCATTTTGCATGATTACATAGCATTTATCATAAACGCATAGCATTTCCACCGTGTGGAACATTGCGCCACTGCTGAAGCATATGCATAATAAACATGATCTAGGTTGTTACTGTTCTTGTTTTGCAGGTGTTCCGCCACAGAATTGATTGCTCAGGATGATTCCTGACATTCTCCCCAACGAAGTCGCTTGCTCAAGATGATTCTTGAGATCACCAGCGAAGTCTTCGGTTCAAGATGATTCTTGAATTCCTCAGCAGGGCCGTTTGCTTAAGATGATTCTTAAGCTCCCCAGTAGGGTCCCCAATGAAGGTTGCCCAGGATGATTCCTGAAGCCCCAAGAGAGCCGAATCCTTGGAAGCTGCTCAAGCCATGACTGGTTTGTCCCCAGCAAGAGTTGCCCAGGATGATTCCTGAAATCCCCAACAGAGTATTCGCTAAGGATGATCCCTAAAATCTCCAGAATGGTTATTGTTAGATGCCCAATTGTGCTTATTGGAGCTATCAAATATGGACATCTTTCACTTCTTTTTATGCCGAAAACGTATTTATTAAGCTTTGCTTTTGTTAATGTGCATCATTGTGTCAAATGCTTTTGGTCCTTTTGATTTGTGTGTTATTGTGCAGGATTTAAGTGTGAAAGAGCATTATTGAAGGCACAAGAAAGTTGGCAAAGGAATCAAGCAAAGAGCATAACAAAAGTTGGTTCGCTCAGCGAGAACTTGGCGAGAGAGTAGCGAGTGTTCGCTACAGCCTCGCCTAGCGAGCACGTAGCGAACAACTCCAGACTTGGGCAGAATGGTTTTCAACATCAATCTTGGTCAGCGAGCAAGTGGCGAAGAGGCTCGCTAGGCGAGCTCCCAGCGAGCACCTAGCGAAGCAAAACAGAATGTCCCAGGCACCCTTCGCTGGCTCATTCGCTGCAGCGAGCACCTAGCGAAGCATAACAGAATGGATCTTGCTGACCTCGCTGGCAGGTTCGCTAGGCGAGGCTGTAGCGAGCGTTCGCCAGCAGCTCGCCTAGCGAGTAAGTAGCGAGTGTGCCCAGATTTGTCACTTACTATAACTAGCTTGGGCCACTTATTGGAGAACATCTTCTTTTTCACTTTTACATTTGTTTTGCTGGAAGAAAGGGTTGTGTGACCTAAAAACCTATTTTGGCTTATTTTCCTTCATCTCTTAACATAATCAAACAACAACAAGGTGGATCATCATCAAAGTTGGATCATTCGACTTGGATGTTCATCAACCGACTTTAAAACTTCTTTTGCAAGCTACCATGAGAATGTGTAGCTAAGTTCATCTTGTTGTCAAAGATAGATGTAGGTAATCATTGAACTTTGTATTTGTATGGATGATCTTCATTTGTAAACTCTTGAATGATTAATGTATGGTGAAAAATTTGTTTTATTCATAATCTTTTGTGTTGGTTAATGATTGAGAAATATTTATCAACTCTGGACCTAGGTTTTCACCCTTCTCTTTTCTTGAGCTAGAAATAGTCTTGGATGATTTTGTTCACTTAAAATGTTGAACTTTAAAGTTGTCATTTTGATAGATTGTGTGAGAGATCAACAATGGATTAAAATGATAAACTTCACAATATGAATTAGAGATAATCATATTGAGAGGATATTGTGAATACATTGATCATTTGAAAGAGTTTATTAAATGTTGATCGGAAGTATACATGCAAAGTGATTACCAAAACCTAACTTTGACAATCTTTATTCAAACCGTTAAAACCTAACTTTTATCGCATTTATTCCTTTCATGCAAAAATACTTGTTACCTTAAACACAAACCCTTGGATACCACTAAACTATAAATTTAACAATTTTTGAACGGCAGCAAAATCTGATATTCCCTGTGGAGACGATAATATAAACCCGACACTTAACCACTGTTCTAACAAAATGGCGCCGTTGCCGGGGAATATAAATTGATATTGCTAGCATCACAATAGTTGCCGAATTTTTAGTTTTGAAGTTTTTACTTGTGCTTGTAATTTGTTTGGTTAGTGTGCAGCCCTTGTTTATGCGAGGACAGATTCCTGAGGACCAAATTCTTTTTGATCCTGAGATCGAAAGAACCGCAAGGAGACTGAACAGTAGAGCAAGACGCAGGAGGCAACAAGCCAGGCAAAGACAAAATCAAGGAGAAAGTTCTTCGACTACCACATCACTACCACATTTCACACCAATCATGGCAGAACCACCACCCCCTCCACCAGTTTCTACTCCATGCACAAACAGTCCCAGACATACAGCTCAGTTTGCACGTAATCTCCAAAATGGAAGACAAGCGGAAATGAAAACGGGAATCCTAGCTCTTGTCTATCAAAATCCTTTCACAGGATTAGACCATGAGGATCCGTTTACTCATCTTACAAAATTTTATGAGATTGCGGGCGCAACTGGAGCTATCGAAGCTGACGAAGAGTCATTGTTTAGGAGATTATTCCCTCATTCCTTAATTGGGAAAGCGAAGGAGTGGTATCTTGACCAATCGACAACAATCATGACCGATTGGAATCGCTTAGAAGAAAAGTTTCTTGAACGGTTCTTTCCACATAACCGGTTCATGGAGGCTAAAACTGCAATTGCAGTATTTTCGCAAGGAGCTAGTGAATCACTGAATGAAGCGTGGGAGCGTTACAAATCTATGTTGAGAAAATGCAAGGGACATGGTTTCGATGAGCTAACTCAAATTCATATTTTCCGAAATGGACTCCTTTCGGTTCATAAGACCCTATTGGATGCAATGGCGGGAGGTTCTTTAATGTCAAAAAGCGCCGAAGATGCAACTGCGATCATTGATAAAATGGCACTTAATGATCACCAAGGGAACCACAACCGAGGGGTAGCTCAAAGAAAGCCGGGTGTGCTTGAGTTAGGAACAAATGATGCTATACTTGCGCAAAACAAGCTCATCTCACAACAAGTGGAACTTTTAACTCAACAAATCAAGGAGCTAAAAGAACCGTCAAAAGCTAAACAAATAGCTTGTTGCGAGCTTTGTAAAGGCGAACATGATACTGGATTTTGTCCACCTCCCGGATTCGAAGAAGTGAACTACATGGCTAACCAGAGAGATTACCAACAAAGGCAACCACAACAACAACCATACCATCATCCTCAACAACAGCAACAACAACACTATCAAGGATACCAACCTAGAGGTAACTACCACAATAACCAAGGTTATGGGGGAGGAAACTCTAACCGTCAAAATCCATATGTACCTCAACAACCGCCGATTGCGACTTCTAAGCTAGAAGATACATTGATGCAATTCATGCAAATGTCTATGGCAAACCAAAAAAGTAATGATGCGGCTATAAAAAATCTAGAGACTCAAGTTGGTCAACTCGCAAAGTAATTAGCGGAACAACAAGCCGGACCATCTTTCTCGGTAAATACGCAAACAAATCCGAAGGAGCATTGTAAGGCTATAAGGACGAGAAGTGGGAGGGAGTTGATTGACGAGAGTGAAAAAAAAGAGGTAGAGAAAAAAATTGATGATAAACTTGATGGTGAAGTTGGTGAATGGAGTGAGGAGGAAGTAGAAAATAAAGAAAAACATGGTGAAGTTGAAAAAGACATAGTGGTTGGAGTTGAAAATAAAAAAAATGGTGAAGTTGAAAATAATGAAAATGATAAAGAAAAAGAGGATGAAGTACCAAAGAAAATAGAAAGGAACCCAAGAGCATCTAGAAGCAAGGAGATGGTGAGCACCACTCCGGTTCAAAATTTTCCTTACCCGTACGCTCCATCTAGGAGAGAAAATGAACGGCATTACGCACGGTTCATGGACATTTTTAAACAATTACAAATCAATATTCCGTTCGCCGAAGCTTTGGAGCAAATGCCGAAGTATGCCAAATTCATGAAGGACATACTTACAAAGAAGCGGAGGTACACGGAACCGGAAACAATAGTACTCGACGCAAGTTGTAGCGCTATCATCCAACGTACTCTACCAAGAAAAGAAGTTGATTCGGGGAGAGTGACATTGCCGGTTACCATTGGTGACGTTTATGTTGGAAAAGGATTGATTGATTTGGGGGTCAAGCATAAATCTTATCCCGTTGTCTATCGTGAAAAAGCTTGGCAACATTGAGATCAAGTCCATCCGAATGACGTTACAATTAGCCGATAAGTCTACTACTCATCCTCATGGAGTAGCTCAAGACGTGTTGGTTAAAGTGGACAAGTTTTTCTTCCCGGTGGATTTTATTGTGATTGATATGGAGGAAGATGATGATGCGCCTTTGATTCTTGGAAGGCCTTTCATGAAAACCACTCGAATGATGATTGATGTGGATGACGGTTTGATGAAGGTAAGAGTTCAAAACGAAGAGGTCACTTTTGACCTTTTTGAAGCAATGAAGCATTCAAAGGACAAGCATGATAGTTTCCGAGTTGACGTAATTGAGGAAGCTTCCTTTGAAGTTGCAAAGCATGTTAACGACATAACCCCCATGGAGCTAGCCCTTAATAACTCCTTTGAAGTTTTCACTCTTGAAGAAGAGGAAGCTCTAGATGAATGCTTGAGAGAGCTTGATAGTCTTAAGGATTTGGAACCGTGGGAAGTAGAGGAAGAGGTCTTAAAAAAAGAGGTCAATGAAGAAAAGCCAAGCATTGAATTAAAATATTTACCCAACAATTTGAAATATGCATTTTTGGATGAAGCCGGGGAGAAGTCGGTTATCATTAGCAACCTCTTGTCAAAAAATGAAGAATCTCTTTTAATTGATGTGTTGAAGAAAAATCAAGAAGCAATGGGATGGACTCTTTTCGACCTAAAAGGAATTAGTCCTTCTTATTGTATGCACAAGATCTTAATGGAGGAGGATTTCAAGCCGGTAGCTCAACCGCAACGCCGTTTGAATCCAACAATGAAAGAGGTTGTGAGAAAAGAAGTTGTAAAACTTTTGGATGCGGGAATGATCTACCCTATCTCGGATAACCCTTGGGTAAGTCCGGTGCATGTGGTTCCTAAGAAGGGGGGCATTACCGTTATTCGCAATGAGAACAATGAGTTGATTCCTACTAAGGTAGCAACGGGGTGGAGGATGTGCATAGACTATAGGCGGTTAAATACCGCAACTCGGAAGGACCATTTCCCTCTTCCGTTCATGGATCAAATGCTTGAAAGACTCTTGGGACAATAATTTTATTGTTTTCTTGACGGGTATTCCGGGTACAACCAAATTGCGGTTGACCCGGCCGATCACGAAAAGACGGCTTTTACATGTCCACTTGGAATCTTCGCTTACCGTAAAATGCCCTTTGGGTTATGTAATGCGCTAGCAACTTTCCAAAGGTGTATGCAAGCCATTTTTGCCGACCTTATAGAGAAAACAATGGAGGTTTTTATGGATGACTTTTCGGTGTTTGGGGGATCTTTTGGTTTATGTTTGGAAAATTTGACAACGGTACTTGAAAGGTGTGTGAAAACAAACTTGGTGTTGAATTGGGAGAAATGCCATTTTATGGTGACGGAGGGGATTGTTCTCGGCCACAAGGTCTCATCAAAAGGACTCGAAGTGGATCGTGCTAAAGTTGAGGTGATAGAGAAGTTGCCTCCTCCAGCGAACTTAAAGGGAATCAGAAGTTTTCTTGGGCATGCCGGTTTCTACCGACGATTCATCAAAGACTTCTCAAAGGTCTCTAGACCTTTGAGTCATTTGCTTGCCAAAGATCAAGTATTTCTCCTAACTGATGATTGTTTAAAAGCTTTTGAGACATTGAAAGAGAAGTTGGTCACCGCTCCTGTCATAGTCGCTCCAAATTGGAATTTGAATTTTGAGCTAATGTGTGATGCGAGTGACTATGCAATTGGAGCGGTGCTTGGCCAACGAAAAGAAAATTTTTTTTATACCATACACTATGCGAGCAAAGTCCTTAATGAGGCACAAGTTAATTATGCCACTACTGAAAAAGAATTGCTCGCAATAGTGTATGCACTTGAGAAATTTCGTTCATATCTCATTGGCTCAAAAGTTATTGTCTACACCAACCATGCGGCGATTAAATATTTGCTAACCAAGCCGGATTCTAAGCAAAGGCTTATCCGGTGGATCCTTTTGTTGCAAGAATTCGATGTTGAGATTAAAGACAAAAAAGGATCCGAAAATGTGGTAGCAGATCATTTATCTCGCCTTGTCAATGATGAGGTGACCGCCTTAGAAAAAGACATCCGAGAAGAGTTTCCTGATGAAAAGCTTTTTAAAGTGCAAGTGAGGCCGTGGTTTGCGGATTTTGCAAACCACAAGGCGAGCGGTTTTGTGCCGCACGACCTAACTCTTAATCAAAAAAGGAAATTCATTTCGGATGCCAAATACTATGTGTGGGATGATCCCTATTTATTTAAGTTGGGCGGTGATAATTTATTAAGAAGATGTGTTACGGGTGATGACGCCCAAAGTATTTTATGGCACTGTCACAACTCGCCTTATGGTGGTCATTTCAATGGGGCTAGAACGGAGAATAAAGTCCTTCAATCGGGATTTTATTGGCCTTCTATTTTTAAAGACGCAAATGCCCATGCGCAAAATTGTGACAGTTGTCAAAGGAGTGGTGGAATAGGAAAGAGAGACGAAATGCCTCTTCAAAATATTCTAGAGGTAGAATTATTTGATTGTTGGGGCATTGACTTTGTCGGACCATTTCCACCATCTTTTGGAAATGAGTATTTGTTGGTAGCGGTTGACTATGTGTCAAAGTGGGTTGAGGCGATTGCCTCACCAAGAGCGGATGCTAAAACGGTAATAAGCTTTTTAAAAAGAAATATTTTTTTCCCGTTTTGGAACCCCTCGAGTGTTGATTAGTGACGGAGGTTCACACTTTTGCAATGCGCCACTTGAAAAAGTTTTGCAACATTATGGTGTAACGCATAAAGTGACCACTCCGTACCACCCACAGGCGAATGGTCAAGCCGAGGTCTCGAATAGAGAGATCAAAAGGATTTTGGAAAAAACTGTGTCTAGCTCGAGGAAGGATTGGTCTCAAAATTTAGACGAAGCTTTATGGGCATATCGCACGGCCTATAAAGCTCCGATTGGGCTAACTCCATTCCAATTGGTTTTTGGTAAAACTTGCCATTTACCGGTTGAGATGGAGCACAAGGCCTTGTGGGCGTTAAAATTTTTAAACTTTGATCAAGAGTTAGCCGGTGACAAGAGAAAAGTGCAACTTCTTGAGTTGGAAGAAATGCGCAATGCCGCATACCACTCAAGTTGGTTGTACAAGGAAAAAGTGAAGGAGTACCACGACAGAAAGCTCTGCAAGAAAGAATTTGCGCCGGGGCAGCTTGTGCTTTTGTTTAACTCCAGGTTGAGGTTATTCCCTGGAAAATTAAAATCCAAGTGGTCTGGTCTGTTCCGCGTCAAAGAAGTGAAATCTTTCGGAGCTGTGGTAATTGAGGACATGGATGGGAAAGACAACTGGACTGTGAATGGTCAGCGCCTAAAGATTTACCATGGCAGGCAGGTGCACCGAGGAAGCTGTGCAATTCTCCTTGATGTTCCAGCTTGAACATCATGGACCTTCGAGCTTATCCGACGTTAAACAAGCGCTAGTTGAGAGGCACCTCAACATTGTAAGTTTTTTTTTATATGTTATGTTTTCTAATGTGTTATGTGGGGACTGATTTTGATTTATGCTTGAATTGGGATCTGCCTGCTGTGCTTTATTTTTTCAAAATTCTGTCATGCTCGCTAGCTTCTCGCTAGGCGAGCACGCAGCGAGCGTTCGCTAGCTAATCGCTAGGCGAGCACTCAGCGAGCGTTCGCTAGCTTCTCGCTAGGCGAACCTCGCGAACCTGGAAATTCTGTTTAAGTGGCGGGCCACTTATTGGGCCCAAAAGTTTGTTAGTTGCTTCTATTTTGTTCCCCCATCCCTTGCTCACTCTCACACTCACTTTCACTCTCACATATTCTATTCTAAGCTAACATTTGTTCCTAATCTTGAAACCTTAATTGTGCTTCAGATCATCTACACTACTGCACCAGGTTTGCCTTGTTCCTCATCTCTTTACTTTCTCTGTTTTTATTTTTTCTTTGAATTGAGGGATTAGGGTTATTTTGTGCATGTTAGGGTTTGAGATATATTGAGTTTCATGTGGTTTTAGAACAAACCTTAGCATAGTACACATTTGGTTTCTGGTGTTTAGATTTGTGCAATGTCCGTTAGTGGTTTCTGATACCAGCAGTAGCTGTCCTGAAAATTTCGCAGCGATTCGCTAGCAGTTCACTAGGCGAGCTCGTAGCGAGCATTCGCTGGCATCTCGCTAAGCGAAGCAGTAGCGAACGTAGCAGAATCTGTTTTGTCTATTCTATGCTGCTTACTAACGTTTTTCTATGCCCCCTGGCTTTTCCCTGCCTCATTATGGCATTATGTGCACAAACCAGGCTGAAGCTTCCCTCCAGAAGTTTGGTCAAGATACCAGCAGCAATTGATGATAGCTACGTGAATAAGTACTGTAGGCCAAGAGTTGATAGGAGTGGTTCATCTGCTGATGGTGCCAGGACTACTGATGGTTTTTGTGGTTAATCTCGAGGGTTTGATCCCTTCCAGCGAGCAGTATGTAACTACAATTGGTATTGGATGGACGCGACTCAGCGCGCAATGGTGGACTTACATGATTCGATGCAGGTCTTGCAGTTGCAAAACCGTGATCCTACTTCAGAGCAGTCAATTATGACGCGTGAGCAGTTCATGCAGCACGCGAGCTGGCCTGTGGACAGGCCTGTTTTCTCTGAGGGGGCAGGTGCGGATGCAGATGATGATGATGAAGAGGTTGAGGGTGAAGAAGATTTTGATGAGGAGGGCACTTCAGAGTATGAGTCTGAGGACGGAGAGGAGTGATGTGATATGTGATTTGTTCTGTTTTCTGTTTTAGTGTGTTTTGATGTTGATTTGTACTATTGGGGTGTTTTGTCCCCCACGCACATTGTTATTTCTTTAAGTTCTTTAATTTCAGTACTGTTGATTTTCAATTATTTTGGTTCAATAATTTTTTGTGATTGATTTTTTTGTCCAAACCTTCTAGATTGGTTGCTCTCTTGAAAGAAGTATCCAATGAAGGTGCATCCGAGCTTGGATGGCGATGATAAAATTAAATAAGTGATGAAAGCTAAGGTACACTGTTACCTTCGGTTAGAATTGTATAATGCTTGCGGAACTTTCACTTACTTTTGTGATAAAATATTTTCCGATTGCAACTTAATTGATTGAATGATTCATTTAGGACTTTTAAACCATCAATTGTGAGGAAACCTCCATTATGTACTTAAATGCTGGATTCTGATAAATTGTGTTGATTCATTTTATTCATGCATTGTCTTTTATTATTATGAATTGTGGAAGTAGTTGATATGATCAAGGCACTTGTTTCTCTCGAGCATAACCATTTCCAAAGATAAAGATACCCGTGAGCAGAGAGAGTATTTGTAACCCAATTTTGAGCCTAAAACAGTTGAATCCTTGCTTGGAATAAAGCGAGTGTCAAAAATCTTTTTCTTGAAACCTTGGAAATTTGGATTAATTGCTCTTCTGATGCAAAAAGAAAAGAAAAGACAAGTTGGGGAGAGCAAATTTGTAAAGAGTAATTGGTCACAACTCTTGTTAAACTAGCAAGCATATATCTAAAAAAAAAAAAAAGAAGAGAAGAAGAGAAACACTCATTTTTTTGTGATTATGGTGTAGAAAAACAAGAAAACAAATGCTTGCTTGGTAGAAAAAGTGTGAAAAACAAAAGGGAGTTGTGAAGGGTTCAAATAAGGAATTGGTGGAACAAAGTTGAAGAGGTGTAAATAAATGTATAGTGAATGTCTCTTTTGCATCGGAAATTTCGTTCAAAGGCCTTAGATATGTCCCTTGTTTGTTAACCCGACCAAGCTATAACCAGAAAAGACCTTAGTGATCTTCGTGCTTCCATAGTTCATGTAGAATTGTTAGACATTGTATGAATAAAGTTGATTTTGACATTGTTTATTGGAGAGTGAAAATTCCCCTGCGCTTTCATGTGCGACATTTTCTTCAATCCTTTTTCGAAGAGGAGAGTTAGGGTGATTCGTTCATGATATCATTGTTGTGATTTGAGTAATGTTTAGTATTGCTTAAAATTTTTAGTTCTGGAAGCATTGTTTTGTTTCTAGCCATTAGAAACATGTGTCTGGTCAAGTCACTTGCAATTTGAGCCATATGATCCGATCTCGGAAAAACCTGACTCTTTAAGCAAATCTTCTTGGTTACTCGAGAGGCATACTTTGCTTGAGGGCAAGCATGATTCTAGTTGGGGAGAGTTGTTAGATGCCCAATTGTGCTTATTGGAGCTATCAAATATGGACATCTTTCACTTCTTTTTATGCCGAAAACGTATTTATTAAGCTTTGCTTTTTTTAATGTGCATCATTGTGTCAAATGCTTTTGGTCCTTATGATTTGTGTGTTATTGTGCAGGATTTAAGTGTGAAAGAGCATTATTGAAGGCACAAGAAAGTTGGCAAAGGAATCAAGCAAAGAGCATAACAAAAGTTGGTTCGCTCAGTGAGAACTTGGCGAGAGAGTAGCGAGTGTTCGCTACAGCCTCGCTTAGCGAGCACGTAGCGAACAACTCCAGACTTGGGCAGAATGGTTTTCAACATCAATCTTGGTCAGCGAGCAAGTGGCGAAGAGGCTCGCTAGGCGAGCTCCCAGCGAGCACCTAGCGAAGCAAAACAGAATGTCCCAGGCACCCTTCGCTGGCTCATTCGCTGCAGCGAGCACCTAGCGAAGCATAACAGAATGGATCTTGCAGACCTCGTTGGCAGGTTCGCTAGGCGAGGCTGTAGCGAGCGTTCGCCAGCAGCTCGCCTAGCGAGTAAGTAGCGAGTGTGCCCAGATTTGTCACTTACTATAAGTAGCTTGGGCCAAATATTTGGAAAACATCTTCTTTTTCACTTTTACATTTGTTTTGCTGGAAGAAAGGGTTGTGTGACCTAAAAACCTATTTTGGCTTATTTTCCTTCATCTCTTAACATAATCAAACAACAACAAGGTGGATCATCATCAAAGTTGGATCATTCGACTTGGATGTTCATCAACCGACTTTAAAACTTCTTTTGCAAGCTACCATGAGAATGTGTAGCTAAGTTCATCTTGTTGTCAAAGATAGATGTAGGTAATCATTGAACTTTGTATTTGTATGGATGATCTTCATTTGTAAACTCTTGAATGATTAATGTATGGTGAAAACTTTCTTTTATTCATAATCTTTTGTGTTGGTTAATGATTGAGAAATATTTATCAACTCTTGACCTAGGTTTTCACCCATCTCTTTTCTTGAGCTAGAAATAGTCTTGGATGATTTTGTTCACTTAAAATGTTGAACTTTAAAGTTGTCGTTTTGATAGATTGTGTGAGAGATCAACAATGGATTAAAATGATAAACTTCACAATATGAGTTAGAGATAATCATATTGAGAGGATATTGTGAATACATTGATCATTTGAAAGAGTTTATTAAATGTTGATCGGAAGTATACATGCAAAGTGATTACCAAAACCTAACTTTGACAATCTTTATTCAAACCGTTAAAACCTAACTTTTATCGCATTTATTCCTTTCATGCAAAAATACTTGTTACCTTAAACACAAACCCTTGGATACCACTAAACTATAAATTTAACAATTGTTGAACGACAGCAAAATCTGATATTCCCTGTGGAGACGATAATATAAACCCGACACTTAACCACTGTTCTAACAGTTATCGGTTCAAGATGATTCTTGAAAGTCCCGGGCGGAGGTATTTATCCAAGATGATTCTTGAAGTCCTCAGCAGAGTTGATTCCTCCAGAATTATTTCTGGACCCTCGGAGCGGAGTTACTTGATAGTTCTCCAGATTCCCCAGCGGCGAAGCGTCCTCCCCAGCAGGTTTTCTAACGGCGAAGTTGAAATCTCCCTTGAAGACTCCATGATTAAAGTCTGACCGTGTTAATGAAGCAGTTCTCTCAGCTGATGCGGAGTGCCTGATGGCAGAGGTTTAGATATTCCCAGTTGGCTCATGATTGACCAAGAATTCTATTCCCGACTTGCTGATAAAGTCCGGCTGATGCCCGACAATTTCTTTAAATGCCTGATGGCATGATCAACCTGATGGTTGAAGTCCGGCTGATGCTCGACAATTCCTTTGAATGCCTGATGGCATGATCAACCTGATGGTTGAAGTCCGGCTGATGCCCGACAGTGTTCTTTGAATGCCTGATGGCATGATCGACTAGGTATTACCGGGTACCGTGTGACCAATTTCCCAATGAAGTTTCTTCACCTTGACGGCGAGGTCAGATTATTTTTAGTTCTCCAGCGGCGATGTTGGACGTTTGTTCTGACGGCGATGTCAGATTCTTTGTTAGTTCTCCAGCGGCGATGTTGGCTGTTTAGTTCCGACGGCGAAGTCAGATTATGTTTGTTTATGACGGCGATGTCAGATTCTTTAGTGTTCCAGCGGCGATGTTGGGTATTTTGGTTGTCCGACGGCGATGTCAGACGTTTTGGTGTTCCAGCAGCGATGTTGGGTATTTTGGTTGTCCGACGGCGATGTCAGACTCTTTGGTTGTCTGGCGGCGATGTCAGGTGGTTTATCCTTCCAGCGGCGATGTTGGGTGTTTTGGACGTTTGTTTCTGGCAGCGAGGTCAGATGGTTTATCTTTCCAGCGGCGATGTTGGAGGCTTTGGATGTTCGTTTCTGGCAGCGATGTCAGGTGATTTAGTTTTCCAGCGGCGATGTTGGGTATTTTGTTTGTTTCTGGCGGCGATGTCAGATTATTCTTTAGTTCTCCAGCGGCGATGTTGGATGTTTTGTCGGACTCTTTAGTTTTCCAGCGGCGATGTTGGGTGTTTTGTTTCCGACGGGTATGTCTGATTCTTTGTTGTTCCAGCGGCGATGTTGGTTTATGACGGCGAGGTCAGACTCTTTGTTTTCCGGCGGCGATGCAGGATGTTTTCCTTCTGACGGCGATGTCAGATGATTCAGTTTTCCGGTGGCGATGTTGGATGTTTTGCTTCCGACGGCGATGTCAGATTCTTTAGTTCTCCGGCGGCGATGTTGGGTATGTCAAATTCTTTAGTTCTCCAGCGGCGATGTTGGGTGGTTTTGGTTGTCCGACGGCGATGTCAGATCAGTATGTCTCCAGCTAGTTGCCGTGCAACTATTATTTCAGTTTTCGAAGATTCGTTCCTGCCAGAGTACCGTGTGCTTGGGCAGTTGGCAAATTTCCGGGTTTATCGGTATTCAACCGTCTTGCACCTTGATTGGCTGAGAGCCGTTCGCTCCTCACCCAGTCAGGTTCAAGCCGTTTGAATAGGGGCAGCTGTTGCACCCCAAAATTTTACCAACATTTATTTACCCATCAAGAGTTGTATGAGACTTTGAAGCTAGCCAAGAGGGTTATTCAAATGTTCAAAGGTTGATACCTTTGTCAGAGAACTCAAGAGATCCTCAGAGAGATTGGTTGAAACCAAGGTTGTGTGTCTCACAACTTGAGAGTTGTGGGAGCTCCTCAGATGATTATGAGACTATGAGGATGGACTTGAAGCTTTGGGAAAGCTTATGAGATGTCTTGAAAGCCATCATGAAGCCTATAGAGGTCATTGTACAAGAATTCAGAAGATTCAGCCATGAGTGGTGGAATTAGGGTTTGACTAGGTCAACCCTAGGTCAACTGTTGATTTGGAGAGGGTTGAGACCTAATCCAAGAGCCATGTGATCATGGAATGATGAATTGAAGTATTATAAGGATTATTCCTAGACCAACTCATCATGATTGAGGAGTTTGAGAAGTTTCAAGCTAGGGTTTCTAAGGATTGACAGTGTAAAATCCCCTAGTTTGATCCCTATCTTCAAGGCAGTTTAGCTCAAGATGTGATTGTCATCTCATCTTCCCCACAACATGAATGTTTTAGAGCTTGTTCTTAGCTTTAATTTGAGTGCTAGAAGTCCTTGATAGGATTTGTAGAGCTCAAGCTATGGCTTTGACAAATTACAGGTCATCTGAGGTATGTGAATCTGGGTCCTTGAAAGTCACCCAACTTGCAGACAACTTTTGCCCTAGTAGGATGATTCCTATGGATTCTTGGTCAAAATGAATGTTGAAGAGAATCTTCTTAGATTTCTAGAGAGTACTATAAGTCCTTGATAGGATTTGTAGAACTCAACTTATGGCTTTGACAAGTCAAGGGCATTTTGGTCATTTGGAGGTTATAGGTCATTTCAAGCATAAGCCCATATTCTCCTACTTCCAAGCTTCAAATGGAAAAATCTTCAACATCAAACTTGCTTATAATGATGTTTTAAGGCTAGTAGGGAGGTCATGAGATGTTGAAAAGGCTCATATCAAAAAGTGATAAAAATGGCCTAAAATGGAGGCATAAGTTAATTAAGTTGAAATTGAAAATTGGAAATCACAAGCTATAAGTCCAAACCATGTCATGTAATAGGTCATTTTGACTCCAAATGACATTCTAAGAACAATGGTTCAGCCACAATTTTGATTTGAGGCTTGGATCATAGGGCTGCTTTGTAATGGGCTTACTTGCATATTAAGGTACCAAACCAAAACTCAAAAGAACTCAATACACAAGGTAGTTATGCATTGTAACTCATCCTAAATCTCATGTGGGGATAAATTCAAGTCAGAATAGGAAGTTACAAGGAGCTTGGCATGAGATAGCATGTGGAGAGAATTGAAATCAAAATATCATGACATGAAAAGTTCAATTTCTCATTGGATGATCCTAGAGGGTTCTAGATGATTCTAAACCACTCTATATAACAAGTGTAACTTGCTCAGATGCAAGGTTGGTGTGAATTGGTGTAGAGAAGATAGAGTGAGATCCAAATTCTTCCATTGCAAGTCAAATCCCATTTCTTCATTCTTCTTCATTTCCTTTCATTTTTTTCACACAAACACATTCCATACATCACATTGAAGCTGTGTAGATTGAATTGAGAGCATTTCCATGGAGAATTGAAGAGTTGGTGATTGAGATTTCAAGGTTGCATTTCAAAATCGAATTTCAAGAATCAAGCAATTCCAACCATTCTTTTTGCATACAGAAGCTAGAAGATTGATCAGTGAAGGAATTTGGAAAGATTCAAGGCTTGAATCGAAGGATTACTACCTCTGTTCACTCCATTTTACCAGGTTTGCAATTTCTTTCCTACACCTTAATTTAGGCATGATTAGGTTGAATTATTAGTGTAGAATGGTTAGAGACCAATAGGTGATGGATTTTGGAGAGTTTGAAGGCAATTGATGATGGTTTTGTTATGGACAAGATTTCTGTTTGGATCAAGAACTCCCTGAATTTTGAGTGATAACCCTAGTTCTTTAGGGGAATTTGATCAGTGATAAGAGGTGAGCATTTTAGTGTAAGCAACTTCAAGAATGGTGAGTTTTGATCTCTGAGCATAATTTGGGGTTTGATTCGTGTTTGGAGTTTGAGGAAGATTCAATGGATTTTAAGGGCATGATCGTGTTCAGCGTGGAATTCTAGGCATGTTAGGGTTTTAAACTTTGAGAATTGATGAGGTTTTGATGGAGTTCGTGTTTGGAGAAGAAGAGCTTGGAGCTCTGTATTTTCATGGAGTTTCATGGAAACCCTAGCTCAGGGAAGACGATGATGTCCCAGCCGTGAGATGCTTGCAAGACTCATTGACTTTTTCATGATCCAACGGCCCACATTTGATTGAATTTTGAGAGGGAAAGCTGAGAGTGTGAAACGCACCGTTTCATTAAACGGTGGCGTGTTGGGCTTAAGTGAATAATGATATCCCCACCCCCTTTTCAGGCCCATTGTGAATTCTAACTGAAATTCCTTTCTATTTGCACCGCTGATTTTTTATTTTCTTTTGATTTTCTTAACTGTTTTCTGATTTTAATTGGGCTTAAGCGCATTTCTTTTTGAACCCCCATGTTGAGCCCAAGCATAAACTGAACTGCATATGTTTACTTCTTGCACCCCATCTCATATTTTCAATTTTAATTCTTTCCATTTTATTTCAAACTTTGAAAATTCATATTAATATGGAAAATTCAATATTTTTTAATGGGAGTTTTTTCTCCTACTTCATATTTTTGTCAAGAAAAATATAAAATGAAAATATTTTACATTTCATGCATTTTAGTATTTTTTGCATATTTTCTTCTTTAATTGCTTTTTATTTCTTTTATATTGATATATGATCTTGTAGAATTTAGTTTAGGTAGCTCCCTTAATATTTTTAGTTCATTCTTTTTAGGATAGTTAGATATATGTTTTAGCTTCCCCCTGGATTTATTCCATAATTTTGTGATGATTTTTAGGTTAGTTTTGATTAGATGATATTTGGTTGTATAGAATTAGGTCAAACTTCAAGATAGGTCCATAATAACTTTAGATTTTAGGGTTTTTAGGACAAATTATACTATGGGACATATAAGGGTATTAAGGGTAGGTATGTAGGATCCCTTAGAAATTATATTAGGATTTAATATAGTAGTATACTATTTTTAGATGATTTTTGTATTGATTGATTGTTTGTGTTGCCCTTGTGGGCTTGTATTTTTGTTTGCTTTGCTTTGTGGGCTTGGAGAGCTTGATCTTGTTCTAAGGAGCATTGAGGAGCATAGTAGAAGACTTGAAGATGGTTTGAGGAGCTTGAGAGATTGATCTTATTTCTTTTTTTGTTGTTTTAGGGTTAGGGATTAGGAAGAGTTTAGACTTAGATAACTTCTTTCTTAAACATGGATGGTATCTGTCACCTCCATTCCTCCCTATGATTCAAAGTCCTTCCATGGTATACACCTCTCTCCTTTGGAGGGATAAGTGATGTACCTAAGAAGTAGAACTTTTGAGGGAGCCATTCCTTTGATGTTGAACCCTTATAGGTCACCTTTGGTGGTCAAATAAGCAGTTCAACATCCCCAGCTTATCCAGTAAGTGATTTCCTCTGGTTTGATTATCCTGAGAGATGCAGAGCTTGAGTTTGAAGATGAAGACTTCATTGAAGAGTATTGAAGAGGATGAATCCTTGAGTATTGCCATTCCAGCTGAAGCTTGAAGAGCAACAAGAGCAAGTTGATACTTGAAGATCCCTGAAGATTAGGTGAAGCCTGAAGGTGGAGCTGATCAAGAAGCTGAAGCTTAAAGGAGAAGATAAGTTGAAACTTATGTTGTAGGGTTGAAACCTGGAAAAGCAAATTGATATTTGTCAAGAGTGATTGAAGTCTGAAGACTGAGTTGCTGTTGGAAGAGCTGAAGCTTGAAGTTGAGAGAGGAGTTGATCTGCTTTCTTTTTCTTTTTTGTATTGCTGTGTTTTGTTTGACTTGTTTGATGCATTATAATAAGTTCATATCTAGAATAAGTAGAATCTAGGAGCATGATTGCACTAGAGGTTGAGTTTCTCCCTCTGCTTGTATTGTTACTGTGTGGCTTTGCTTGCGGGTATTCGGTAGAGCCCAGCTCCCTTGCTCATGTGGTTTGTTTGCCTGATGGCATTTTATTTCATTTTTATCTGTATGATTGCAGTTTACTGTTATTGCTTGATAGCATGTTGTTTATATTTCAGTATGATTACTGTTATCCATTCTGGCTTGAGGTTGAGATGAGCTTGTGGAGGCTGAAGCCCCACACACATTTCCTCCCTCACTTGCATTGCATGCATTTTACTGTTAAGCTGATGCTTTGTCTGTTTTGGTGTATCATTGACATGATCCCTTAGGACTCTCATTTCCTTTGATAAGGAATTGATGATAGAACTTTAGGTTGAAACCTATGCATGACAACTTCTAGGAGTTCCCTGTTCAAACCTCAACCATAGGATGAATCCATGGCATGACAACAGTAGGACTTGATAGTCTCCCTCCTAGTTGGGCCTGTTCACTTCTCATCTCAAAACAGTTTAAGATACAGTAATCATGAATGATTTCTTTCGTACGTTACGAGCCTTAAGCTATCTGAGAAAGGATTGTGGGAGAGTTTCTTTTCCACGGTCTGGATGTTTAGTATGGTACCCTTTGGGTGACATGCGACGCATTCACTCTCAGGTCATAGTCTCTAGTGCGATTGAAATCGCAAACACAATAAAAAACACTTCTTTCGTAAAAGACAGGAAATAAACCGTAGTTTCCCGAACTACGTGAGCTCTGATCTCTCATGCCTGTTGAGAGTACGTAGGCACAAGATGGCGATGTCTTGGCGAGCTACCTTCCCCCATAACCCGTCGTAGGCCGAACTACGTTGACTCTGATTTCTCGTTCTCTGATGAGAATACGTAGGCATAAAGCGCGATGCTTTGCCGAGTCATTTTTCTTTTTTTCTTTTTTCAGCCATCCTTGATAGGTAGATAGAATAAAACCAACCCGTCCAAGTAAACACAACAAGCGAGGATCCCATCAAGTACGATGGACGTGAGGGGTGCTAATACCTTCCCCTTGCGTAACCGACTCCCGAATCCAAATAATGGTTGCGACGACCTTGTCTTACCCTTTTTCGTTAGGTTTTTCCGATCGTTTCCTTTCCCGTTCTGAGGGATAAATAACGAAAGGTGGCGACTCTTCTGTCATGCCGGCACCTTATTTTCGCGCAAGCGACAACTGGCGACTCTGCTGGGGACTTCAACGGTTCCCTGCGAGAGTCAATCCTAGCGCTTGTGTGTTTACTTGTTGGGTTGCGTTTATTTTTCACATTTTACTTCTCGCACTTTATTTCCCGCATTTTATTTTCAGTATGATATGATTATCTGTGCTGTTGTGGGATGGGAGTTCTGATGAGTGAGAAGCCAGACCCAGGCTTGAGTGCACTATAGACTTAGAGTGGAAATTAGTGGGCGCGTGCTTGCTTTGCAGGCACTAGTGTCTCACGAAATCCACGCTCAGACGAGGTTCATCCGGTTGGCTTCCCTTTCAACCCTTTGGGTTGAGACAATTGCTGGTTTGGTGGATTATCGACTCTGGGGACCGATCATTTGTGATTCAGCTAAGTGAGGCCGCTTCATGAGTTGGTGATGCCACACCTTTTGGGTATCGTATCACCCCTCTTGAAAGTCTGTGACGCTGATGAACACATAGGATGCCGTACCTTGAGTCAGTTTAGGTCCATACCTGTGAGCAGGGTTGGGTTTATTGCAGGAAACTTTGACCTTCAGACTACCTGGTTTTCTTGACAGTGAATCAGTTTTGTTGGTACCAGGGTTTCTCAGTTGCAGATATGTCTGTTCTTGATAGAGCAGGTTTTGATCAGAGGATCTTATCATCATGTGTATGGCTGTTCTTGATAGAGCAGAGTATTGTCATCAGTTGTTTGTTCTTGATAGAGCAGATTTTTGGGGTCTGAAGATCTCATCAGCAGATGTTGTTTGTTCTTGATAGAGCAGTTTTGGGGTCTGAAGATCTCATCAGCAGCTGTATGTTTGTTCTTGATAGAGCAGATTTTTGATTTGGGGTCTGAAGACCTCATCAGCAGATATTTCTTGATCATACATCAGAGGTCCTTATTATCATACATTTGTTCTTGACAAAGCAGAATTATGATCCTGTGTATACGGTCCTATCAGATGGTTGTTCTTGGCAGATCAGATTTGTGGTCCCTCACCGGGGTTTTCTTCTTATCAGTGGTTGTTGATACAGAATCTCCAGCAGCAGTTGCTTTGGCCTCTTATTGCATGATTGCATTTTGCATTCGTTTGCATATTCATTTGCATTTCATTAACGTGTGTCTGTGTTGCAGGTACCGTTTTCCCCGATCCAGTATTTCTTGCCTCCTATTGTATTGTTATGGGCTCTCTGAGGAAGACCGTGGCTTACAAGTTCCCTACCCCTGATGTGGTTAAGCTGACTGGGTTGATAGCTCTAGCAGATGATTCGGTGAAGGACGAGTTCAGGAAATCTTACGGCAGGTTGCTCAGTTTGGTTCATAAGCCTTCCGCATTCGAGTTGAATGGGTTGCACGCTCTGCTGCAGTTCTACGACCCTCCGCTGAGATGTTTCACTTTTCAGGACTTCGTTCTCGCGCCTACGCTGGAAGAGTATGCTGATTTGCTAGGTGTGCCTATCAAGAGGCAGATGCCTTTTGTTCACATGGATGCTGAGCCTGATCTGGCTGGTTTAGCTCCTTCACTTCACCTGGACGCCTCCGAGTTAGTGTTGACTAGTTGGAACAAGGTTCCTGGGTTCTCCTTGCAGTTTCTGGTGGGTAAGGCTCAGCAGTGTGCCAAGGACGGATGTTGGGTCGCGTTTAATGCCATCCTCGCTCTGTGCATATATGGCATTATTCTGTTCCCTAACATGCCCGATTTTGTAGACTTTGATGCGTTTCATATCTTTGCTTCAGGGAATCCAGTCCCTACCTTGATAGGAGATGTCTATCATTCAGTTCACTACAAAAACGAGAACAGGAGAGGGAAGAATGTCTCGTGCTGCGTACCCTTGCTGTACAAATGGCTTGAAAGTCATCTGCCCAAGAGGGGTCCTTTTGTCTTGTCTGCAGCCACAGCTGAGTGGCCTGAGCGTCTGATGAGTTTATCTGCAGAGGATATTGATTGGTTCGACAGAGATAGGTTGGGTACTGAGGTGATCTTCAGTTGCAGCGGGTTTCCTAATGTACCTTTGATAGGTAGGAAGGGCTGCATAAACTACAATCCGTCGTTGTTGGTCCGCCAGTTCGCGTATGCTTTGAGGAATCCGCCGAAGGATGAAGAGGTACAGGAATCTTTGTACCTCACTAGTATTCTAGAGGGGGATCTATTGTCCAAGCTTCAGCGCGCGTGGAATGGTATCAATAAGCGAGGAAAGCCTTTGCTGGGAAAAAGCAACAATCAAGCCTACCCTCCGTATTTGACTTGGATCAGAGCCAGGGCCAATGCTATAGGGATGCCGTTTCCTCAGGCCAAGCCAGAAAGCCCTCCAATGATCGAAGAGCCTACTACTGTGCCCATCCATCAGCATAACCAGGTATTGGCTGAGCGGGATGAACTGAAGCAGGCGAACGAAGAACTGGAGAAGGAATTAGCTCAGCTCCGAAGCGAGAGGAACGAAGCTGTTCATTCTTTCAAAAGGCAGACAGAGTTGGTGAACCAACTGGGTACAGACCTGACAAAGCAGACAGCCGAGCGTGAATGCATGGGTCGAGACTTCAAGGCTGTCAACGACGTACTGGCTACGAAGAAGCAGCACTTGGACGAGGCATATCGGAGGATATCCAAGTTCAACCAGCACTGGAAGGCTTCCCTGGCCACCAGGAAAGAGCGAGAGGACAAGCTGATGCTGCAGATCTCCAAGCTGGAAGCCGAGGTGAAGGACAGTGAAAAGAGGTTTGATGAAGAAACCGCCCGCAGATACGCCGCCGAAGGCCAGCTCAACAAAGCTCTCGCTAACCTGAAGGAGCGCAAGCTGACGTTTGAGTCCAAGAAGCGGAAACTGGAAGATTGCTTCGGCGAAGGAGCATGGGAAAGTTCAGTTCAGGGACTTCTGTATACCATTGTGCAGAGGGAATTGCTCGTCGAGGGGTTACTCACTCTGCCAGATCATCTAGAGACGAAGGAGTTGTTAGAAGAGTATCGCGCCCGTGGCCGTACTTGACTATTTGTATTCCTTTTGTTTTGATCATTGTTGTATGCTTACCATCACCAGGCTTGTTGGCTGAGGTCACGCTGTTGATTTGTCTTGTACTCGCTGATGCTATGTACTGCCTTGATAGGCTTTCCTTTATATATGAGATTGTTGTTTCCATGATTGGACTCAGACTTCTTCTCCTTATTATTATCAGCACTGGCACTCAGGCACTAGGATCGGGGGAAATCTCCCAAACACACAGACACACGCATGCATTTGCATGAAGCATTTGCATAGCGTACATTTTGTTGTTTTTCCTAACCTTTAGTGTTTACAGGTTTTTCAGGTTTACAGGTCCCAGGCTGTTTCCGTTGGTTCCAGGATTGATCAGAGACTAATTCACCGTTATCCGACTCGAGCTAATCAGACCAGGATCATGGATCAAGTGCAGACATATGTTCAGGAGCTCCGCGAGAGGATGGATCACTTTATGGAACTTATGCAAGTGGTCGCCAATGGTCAAGACCAGCTCAGGACTTTGGTTCAGCCTTTGATCTCCAGGGTTGATAGCAACGGCATACTCCATGGCGGGGCTGTGCCTACTCCTCCACCAGTTGATACTCCGCAGAATGGTGTCCCCGTGGCCGGGGGCAACGGCAGTTCTAATGGCAACATGATGGCCAACATCGGACTCAATACGACGGGCGTTGGTAATGGGAGTCTGGGAGCTAATGTCAACATCGGGCCGGGCAACGGCAATGCAGGCGTCGGGAATATGTTGGTGCCTCAACCGTGGCTTGAGGATCATCAGGATGATGTGTTCTCTCAAAGAGGTGCAGAAGGGGAGTTGAATGCTGAGGCGCGGCTCAGATTCAAAGCACTTGAAGATAAAATGAGAGATATTGAGAATCAGAATACTTTGGGCGTTGATATGTCCAAGCTGGGGTTAATTGCTGACTTCAAGGTACCTCCTAAGTTCAGGGTGCCTGACTTTGAGAAATATAAGGGCACCACCTGCCCTCGTGTCCACCTTAGATCGTACTACAGGAAGATGTCTGCCTATTCCGAGGACGAGAAGTTGCTGATGCACTTCTTCCAGGACAGTCTTTCCGGACCATCCCTTGAGTGGTACATGGGTTTGGAGCCCACTAGCGTGCGCACATGGAAGGATCTCGCTGAAGCGTTTGTCCACCATTACCAGTACAATAGCGACTTGGCCCCGAACCGAGTCCAGCTCCAGAACCTTTCATAGAGGAATAATGAAGGATTTAAGGAGTACGCCCAGCGGTGGCGTGAGTTGGCAGCCCGGGTTCAGCCGCCGATGGTTGAACGCGAGCTCGTGCAGATGTTTGTTGCTACCCTCCCAGGGGTTTACTATGAAAAGTTAGTCAGCGGTATGTCTGGGACGTTCTCAGCTCTCATTATCATGGGCGAGCACGTCGAGAATGGTATCAAGATCGGGAAAATTCAAGGTGAATCATCCTCAGCTGGAGGAGGTGGAAAGAAGCCTTATGCTGGTAAACGACGCGAAGGAGATGCGAGCGCTGTGACCAACGCTCGAAGAAAGGGCAAAGGCCCTCAGCAGCAGATAGCCAGTATAAATATCCCAGCAGCTCCGCAGCAGCAACCGAATCAACAGGGATATAGAAAGTACCAGAATCGGGATCCTTTGACAAACCGTCACTTCGAAGCACCGCCCATGTCGTACGCGCAACTCTTGCAGACTTTTCTTCAGCTTCAGTTGGTTCAGAAGAGGATGATGGCTCCCTTGACAGGGGCACCTCCACCAGGGTACGATGCAAATGCCACTTGCGACTTCCACTCAGGGGCACCTGGCCACACAATCGAGAACTGCAAAGCCTTTAAGCACAAGGTGCAGGACCTGGTAGATGCCAAGATTATTAACTTCTCCGATAATGTGCCCAATGTTACGAAAAATCCTATGCCGAATCATAGGGGAGGCGGAGTGAACGCCATTATCGAGGAAGAGAGTGCAGATCTGTTGAATGATGTCAAAGACCTAAAGACGCCGCTTAGCTTCGTCAAAGCTAAGTTGTTGAAGAAAGGGTTCTTTCCAGGATGCGGAGAGTTATGCATGGATTGTGCTACACATTCTGATGGATGCGAGCAGTTGGTAGAAGGAATTCAAAGTCTGATGGCTGAGGGGATTCTGTAGTTCAGCCGGAGGGCTGAAAGTGTATCAGGAGAGGTAGTGTTGAAGCAGGCCGATGAAGTCGCCACCATCACCATCCCTCGCCGGCCAATAACCATTTTTGTGCCCAGACCGCCTACAATCACTATTACCAAAGCTGGGCCGATAACATTCGAGAGCACTAACGCCGTTCCGTGGCATTATGGGGCTGAAGTCTATTGCAACGGATAGAGGTTGGAGCTGGAACCGTATGGGTCGACTGTGGAGAATCTTGCAGGAATCAGTGGTATTACCCGCAGCGGAAGAGTGTTTGCACCGCCAGAGGTCGTGGCGGATAAAACGGTCAGAGTTGATGCGGCCGATAAGGGTAAAAGCAAAGTCGTCGAAGAAGTCCCGTGTGGGGTAGAGAAAGATTTGCTTGTTAAAGATGTCGAGGAGTTTATGCGGTTGATCAAAAAGAGCGACTACAAGATTGTAGACCATCTCCATCAGACGCCTTCGAAGATTTCTATCCTCAACCTGTTGCTGTGTTCTGAAGCGCACCGCAACGCGCTACTGAAGGTATTGAATGCTGCCTACGTACCGCAAGAGATATCGGTGAATCAGCTAGAAGAGGTGGTAGCCCACGTTAATGCTGGCAATGGGCTAGGTTTCACGGACTTAGAGCTGACACCTAAAGGGAGGAATCACAACAGCGCCCTGCACATCTCGATAGAGTGTAGGGGCACAATCATGTTGCATGTCCTGGTGGACACGGGTTCATCGCTTAATGTTCTTCCAAAGAAGGCCTTAATGAAGTTGGACACTCGCGGATTGCTCTGCACACCCAGTGATCTGGTGGTGAAAGCATTCGACGGAACTAAACGCCACGTTTTCGGGGAGGTGACCCTGCCGATCAGAGTCGGTCCGGAAACGTTCGACACAGTCTTTTATATAATGGATATCATGCCTTCCTACAGTTGTCTCTTGGGCCGACCATGGATCCATGCTGCTGGTGCCGTGACCTCCACGTTGCACCAAAAGCTCAAATATGATGTCGGAGGAAGCATAGTAACCGTGTGTGGCGAGGAGGACATAATGGTGAGCCATTTGTCATCCTTTAAGTATGTTGAAATGGATGGCGAAATCCATGAAACTCTCTGCCAGGCATTTGAGGCCATCAAAGTGAAAGAGGTAGCTCCTGTGGTCACAGAAAAGCAAGAGATGAATCTCTCCTCGTTCAAAGAAGCTCGGGCCGTCGTCGAAGCCGGATCTACCCCAGGCTGGGGGCATATTTTGGAGATACCGATCAAGCAGGATAAGTTTGGATTGGGGTATTCTCCTGAAGCTGAAGCTTCTTCTTATTCGTCTAGCAGCGTGTCACGGGGTAAGGGGCCGATCCTATTTACCAGTGGCAGAGTGATCTTCGAAAGCATCAACGCGACGTCTAAAGACAGCGGGGATAGCGATTGTGATCTCGACTCTTGGATTCAGCCGAGCAAGCCGGGAAAGGGCCTCAACAATTGGACCATCAAGGATATCATCCCGATGACAAGTGAAGAGTAATGATTTACTTTTTTCAATCATTGTACAACCCTATGTCCTACCCGGGGCATAGCAGTTCTATTGTTAGGGCCTTGTTGGATTATGTACATGCATTTTGTTAATAAATCAAAGGCGTTTTCTTCGTATTCAAATATTGTGTTCTCTGTTATTCCTGTTTTATATTTGTTTTGAAAAACAGTAAAATGGCAACGAGGTTTGTGCTAACCTGCATATTCTTGTTTTAAACTTAACCCTTGTTATTGCAGGATCCACATAACAGATGACATCGACTCTGGACCTTCTACGGCTCACTTCGACTTCGATTTCCCGATCTATCAAGCCGAAGAAGAGATTGATGAAGACGAAGACCTTCCTGAAGAGTTGGCCCGCTTATTGAAACAAGAGGAAAAGGTTATTCTGCCTCACGAGGAGGATATTGAGATCGTAAACCTGGGTTCTGAAGAGCTCGTCAGAAACGTCAGGATAGGGGCTGCGTTGCAGAATGATGTCAAGCAGAGATTGGTCGAGATGCTTCGAGAATATAGTGACGTCTTTGCTTGGTCATACAAAGATATGCCCGGACTTGACACGGACATCGTGGTCCACCACTTGCCGCTGCGAGAAGATTGCCCTCCCGTCAAGCAGAAGCTTAGGAGGACGAGACCAGATATGGCCGTTAACATTAAAGAAGAAGTGCAGAAACAGCTCGACGCTGGCTTCTTAGCGGTCACCACTTACCCTCCGTGGGTCGCCAACATAGTGCCTGTACCGAAGAAGGACGGTAAGGTACGCATGTGCGTCGATTATCGGGATTTGAATAGGGCGAGCCCTAAAGATGATTTCCCGTTGCCTCATATCGATGTGTTGGTCGACAACACAGCCCAGTTCTCCGTGTTTTCGTTCATGGATGGTTTCTCCGGTTACAACCAGATCAAGATGGCGCCGGAGGACATGGAGAAAACGACGTTTATCACCCCCTGGGGAACATTTTGCTATAAGGTAATGCCCTTCGGTCTGAAGAACGTAGGGGCCACTTACCAACGAGCGATGGTAACTTTGTTTCATGATATGATTCATCATGAGATCGAGGTCTATGTTGATGATATGATTGCAAAGTCCCAAACGGAGGAAGAGCATCTGGTCAACTTATTGAAGCTTTTTCAGAGGCTTAGGAAGTTCAGGTTGAGGCTGAATCCTAACAAATGCACTTTCGGAGTGCGGTCCGGAAAGTTATTGGGGTTTATCGTGAGTGAACGAGGCATCGAGGTTGATCCTGCGAAAATAAAAGCCATTCAAGAAATGCCAGCGCCGAAAACAGAGAAAGAAGTTCGTGGTTTCTTAGGCAGAATAAACTACATTGCAAGGTTTATTTCTCAGCTCACGACCACTTGTGAACCGATGTTCAAGCTTTTAAAGAAAGATCAGGCAATTACTTGGAATGAGGATTGCCAGAAGGCATTTGACAAGATAAAGCAGTATCTCCAAGAACCTCCAATCTTGATACCCCCAGTGGCTGGACGGCCATTAATCATGTGCTTGACAGTTCTTGAGAATAGTATGGGGTGTGTTCTCGGTCAGCACGACGAGACGGGCAGAAAGGAGCATGCCATTTACTACTTGAGTAAAAAGTTCACTGACTGTGAATCTCGATACTCGATGCTGGAGAAGACGTGTTGTGCACTAGCCTGGGCTGCCAAACGTCTACGACAGTACATGCTCAATCACACCACTATGCTAATTTCGAAGATGGATCCGATCAAGTACGTCTTCGAGAAGCAGGCTCTTTCGGGCAGGATTTCCAGATGGCAAATGGTGTTAATGGAATATGATATTCAGTACGTGTCCCAGAAGGCCATCAAGGGAAGCGTATTGTCTGATTACCTTGCCGAACAGCCGATCGAAGATTACCAGCCGATGAAATTTGGATTCCCGGACGAGGATATCATGTTTCTCAAAGCGAAGGATTGCGATGAGCCGTTGCCCGACGAGGGGCCAGATAGGAAATCCCAGTGGAAATTGATATTCGATGGGGCGGTTAATTCCTATGGAAGTGGCATCGGGGCTATCATCACGACTCCCCACGGATCCCACTTCCCGTTTACTGCGAGACTGACGTTTCCAGTCACCAACAACGAGGCGGAGTACGAAGCATGCATCATGGGTCTAGAAGAGGCAATTGATTTGAGAATCAAGAACCTAGACGTATATGGTGACTCAGCGCTTGTGATTAACCAAATTAAAGGGGAGTGGGAAACTCGTCAATCAAATTTGGTGCCGTATATGAATTATGCCAGAAGGCTACTTCCGTTCTTCGACCGAGTGGAACTCCATCATGTGCCCAGAGCAGAAAATCAGATGGCTGATGCCTTAGCCACGTTGGCTTCAATGTATAAAGTCAATTTTTGGAATGAGGCTCCAAGAATTGTACTTTCCCGTCTTGATAGACCGGCATTTGTCTTTGCAATCAAGGAAGCCGCCGACGGCAAGCCATGGTTCCATGACATCCAGACTTTCCTTATGACTAAGGAGTATCCTGCGGGTGCGTCAACCCAGGATAAGAAGACTCTGAGGAGACTGTTTGGAAACTTTTATCTCAATCCTGATGGAGTGTTGTATAAGAGAAACCACGATCTCGTGCTACTCAGATGTGTAGATGAGAAAGAGGCGAGTATGCTCATGGAAGAAGTCCATGAAGGCACATTTGGTACGCACGCCGGCAGGCATGCTATGACGAGGAAGATCCTGAGAGCAGGATACTACTGGCTGACGATGGAGTCGGATTGCTTCAAATTCGCGAAGAGATGTCATAAATGCCAGATTTATGCTGATAAAGTTCATGTGCCGCCGTGCCCGTTGAATGTCATGTCCTCCCCGTGGCCGTTCTCCATGTGGGGCATCGACATGATAGGCAAGATCGAGCCCACTGCATCTAATGGTCATCGCTTCATTCTGGTAGCTATCGACTACTTCACCAAGTGGGTGGAGGCAGCCTCGTATGCTAATGTGACCAAGCAGGTGGTGGCTAAATTCATAAAGAGGGACATCATCTGTCGTTACGGAATTCCTGAGCGGATCATTACCGATAATGGTTCGAACCTGAATAACAAGATGATGAAGGAGTTGTGCCAGAGTTTCAAGATTGAACACCACAACTCATCTCCTTACCGGCCGAAGATGAATGGCGCCGTTGAAGCAGCCAACAAGAACATAAAGAAGATTGTTCAGAAGATGGTTGTGACATACAAAGATTGGCACGAGATGCTGCCATTCGCATTGCACGGTTATCGTACGACGGTACGTACTTCGACCGGGGCAACTCCTTTCTCCTTGGTGTACGGTATGGAAGTTGTCCTACCGTTAGAAGTGGAGATCCCTTCTTTGCGAGTTTTGGTTGATGTGAAACTCGATGAGGCAGAATGGATTACGAATCGTCTGAACCAACTCAGCCTGATGGACGAGAAGAGGTTAGCATCGATTGCATTTGGTCGTCTGTACCAAAGCCGAATGAAGAAAGCTTATGATAAGAAGGTGCGTCCTAGAAGCTTTCAGACGGGTGATCTCGTCCTGAAGAAGATTCTTCCTCCACACTCCGATCACCGGGGCAAGTGGACTCCGAATTACGAAGGTTCGTATGTCGTCAACAAGGTCTTCTCGGGAGGAGCTTTGTTGTTATCCATGATGGATGGTGAAGATTTTGCATCCCCGGTGAACGCGGACGCAGTTAAAAAATACTGCTTGAAAGCGACCCGGTGGACAAAAAAAGAGAGTCCAGGCAAAAAAGGGGCATCCCGGCGAACCAAAAACAGAATAAAAAGGTTCGGGCAAAAATTAGGGATATAAATTGAAAAATGTACACCCGCGAAGTCGAAAACCTACACTGGGCGGCTTCGGCAAAAAAGGGTATCCCGGTGAACTGAAAACCCGTAAAGGGCGGTTCACGCAAAAGTTAGGGATTTGAAAAAGCAAATGACTGCGTTCCGCGTGTGGACTTTCATTGTTTAGTGGTTTGGAGGACCTGAGGGCCGTTCATCTGAATCAATCTCTTCCGAAGCTGAAGCGTCGGAGAAGTATCAAAGTCGAGTGGGTCTTAGAGGGATCAACTCATTGTGTTCGTCTACGCCTCGTTGCCGACATTTGTATATACTGATGTATATTTATGTTTTATTTTTGCGCGGCTTCCTCATTCCAGGAGCTTGCATCTGTTGTAAAACATTTTACCCATTCAGGGGCTCGTTATCAATAAAATGCATACTATTCAGCAATTCTGTTTGCCTGTTTAGCATTTATCTGTTTTGTTTGCGAAAAAGAACGCCGATGTTTTTGATAAAATGCGCATACATACACTTACTGGCCTAGGCCACTGATTGTTGAAGCAATTAATTACTTGAATATTGTCACGAGATAATAACCTTGATAGGTCCCTTTGAAAAGGGTATCTTGTCTGTTTGCTTGTGTTGTTACAGGTGTAGCATATTCCAGACAGTGCGCCGTGCGCATCCCGAAGCAGGATGATTCCTCCTTCTCTAGCAAAGTTCAGTAGCCTCTCCTCGCAGAGTCTGAACGCGAGATCGTGAGCATTGATATGTTCCCCCCAGGCAGAGATGATTCTCTCCCCAACCAGATGCGTCCTGAAGGAACGTCATCCCCTCAGCTGAGTCAGGCGCCGAAGCATGATCTTATCCCCCAGCACCGGGTCACAAGTGTAGGTTTCGTAGGAAACTATTTGTACGCCGAAGTATGCAGCAACTGATGGTGCCAGACTGAAGTCTCCAGCGGAATTGAAATTCCCCACCAGAGTTGTACTCTCCCCCGAAGTCGGATGATTCCTTCTTCCCCAGCGGAATTGAGATTCCCCCGCAGAGTCGTACTCTCTCTAGCGAAGCAGAATGATTTCTCCTTCCTCAGCCGAGTTTGCAGATCCCCAAGAGAGCCGAATCCTTGGAAGTTGATCAAACCATGATTGGTTCTTTCCCCAGTAGTGTTGAACAGCTGAAGTTGTTTCCCCACAGAGTCGTCATCTCCAGAGAAGTAGCCATGAAGGCCACGCAGTTTATTCTTGCGATTGACATCGCTTGTCCCTCAGCAGGTCCTGGTTCTCGTAGAGCTTCGTCCCCTGCAGCAATCAACGGAAGTTGTTTCCCCCGCAGCAGTCAACTGAAGTTGTGTCCCCTGCGGAGTCCAATTGAGATTGGCATGACCACGTTCTCCTCAGCAGGATGATTCCTCTACCTGAGTAGTTCTTTCTCCTTGATAGGAGGATTCCCCCTTCGGCATTTATTTTGCTGACGGGATCGCATCATTTTGCATGATTGCATAGCATTTATCATAAACGCATAGCATTTCCACCGTGTGGAACATTGCGCCACTGCTGAAGCATATGCATAATAAACATGATCTAGGTTGTTACCGTTCTTGTTTTGCAGGTGTTCCGCCACAGAATTGATTGCTCAGGATGATTCCTGACATTCTCCCCAACGAAGTCGCTTGCTCAAGATGATTCTTGAGATCACCAGCGAAGTCTTCGGTTCAAGATGATTCTTGAATTCCTCAGCAGGGCCGTTTTCTTAAGATGATTCTTAAGCTTCCCAGTAGGGTCCCCAATGAAGGTTGCCCAGGATGATTCCTGAAGCCCCAAGAGAGCCGAATCCTTGGAAGCTGCTCAAGCCATGACTGGTTTGTCCCCAGCAAGAGTTGCCCAGGATGATTCCTGAAATCCCCAACAGAGTATTCGCTCAGGATGATCCCTGAAATCTCCAGAATGGTTATCGGTTCAAGATGATTCTTGAAAGTCCCGGGCGGAGGTATTTGTCCAAGATGATTCTTGAAGTCCTCAGCAGAGTTGATTCCTCCAGAATGATTTCTGGACCCCCGGAGCGGAGTTACTTGATAGTTCTCCAGATTCCCCAGCGGCGAAGCGTCCTCCCCAGCAGGTTTTCTAACGGCGAAGTTGAAATCTCCCTTGAAGACTCCATGATTGAAGTTTGACCGTGTTAATGAAGCAGTTCTCTCAGCTGATGCAGAGTGCCTGATGGCAGAGTTTTAGATATTCCCAGTTGGCTCATGATTGACCAAGAATTCTATTCCCGACTTGCTGATAAAGTCTGGCTGATGCCCGACAATTTCTTTAAATGCCTGATGGCATGATCAACCTGATGGTTGAAGTCCGGCTGACGCCCGACAATTCCTTTGAATGCCTGATGGCATGATCAACCTGATGGTTGAAGTCCGGCTGATGCCCGACAGTGTTCTTTGAAAGCCTGATGGCATGATCGACTAGGTATTACCGGGTACCGTGTGACAAATTTCCCAATGAAGTTTATTCACCTTGACGGCGAGGTCATATTATTTTTAGTTCTCCAGCGGCGATGTTGGACGTTTGTTCTGACGGCGATGTCAGATGAGGCAGTTCCCCAGCGGCGATGTTGGATGTTTGTTTCTGACGGCGATGTCAGATTATTTCTAGTTCCCCAGCGGCGATGTTTGGATGTTTTTTTATGACGGCGATGTCAGATCCTTTGTAGCGCCAGCGGCGATGTTGGATCTTTGTTTCTGACGGTGATGTCAAATTCTTTGTTAGTTCTCCAGCGGTGATGTTGGCTGTTTAGTTCCGACGGCGAAGTCAGATTATGTTTGTTTATGACGGCGATGTCAGATTCTTTAGTGTTCCAGCGGCGATGTTGGGTATTTTGGTTGTCCGACGGTGATGTCAGACTTTTTGGTGTTCCAGCGGCGATGTTGGGTATTTTGGTTGTCCGACGGCGATGTCAGACTCTTTGGTTGTCTGGCGGCGATGTCAGGTGGTTTATCCTTCCAGCGGCGATGTTGGGTGTTTTGCATGTTTGTTTCTGGCAGCGAGGTCAGATGGTTTATCTTTCCAGCGGCGATGTTGGAGGCTTTGGATGTTCGTTTCTGGCGGCGATGTCAGGTGATTTAGTTTTCCAGCGGCGATGTCAGGTGATTTAGTTTTCCAGCGGCGATGTTGGGTATTTTGTTTGTTTCTGGCAGCGATGTCAGATTATTCTTTAGTTCTCCAGCGGCGATGTTGGGTGTTTTGTCGGACTCTTTAGTTTTACAGCGGCGATGTTGGGTGTTTTGTTTCCGAAGGGTATGTCTGATTCTTTGTTGTTCCAGCGGCGATGTTGGGTGTTTTGGATGTTGGTTTATGACGGCGAGGTCAGACTCTTTGTTTTCCGGCGGCGATGCAGGATGTTTTGCTTCTGACGACGATGTCAGATGATTCAGTTTTCCGGTGGCGATGTTGGATGTTTTGCTTTCGACGGCGATGTCAGATTCTTTAGTTCTCCGTCGGCGATGTTGGGTATGTCAAATTCTTTAGTTCTCCAGCGACGATGTTGGATGGTTTTGGTTGTCCGACGACGATGTCAGATCAGTATGTCTCCAGCTAGTTGTCGTGCAGCTATTATTTCAGTTTTCGAAGATTCGTTCCTTCCAGAGTACCGTGTGCTTGGGAAGTTGGCAAATTTCCGGGTTTATCGGTATTCAACCGTCTTGCACCTCGATTGGCTGAGAGCCGTTCGCTCCTCACCCAGTCAGGTTCAAGCCGTTTGAATAGGGGCAGCTGTTGCACCCCAAAATTTGACCAACATTTATTTACCCATCAAGAGTTGTATGAGACTTTGAAGCTAGCCAAGAGGGTTATTCAAATGTTCAAAGGTTGATACCTTTGTCAGAGAACTCAAGAGATCCTCAGAGAGATTGGTTGAAACCAAGGTTGTGTGTCTCATAACTTGAGAGTTGTGGGAGCTCCTCAGATGATTCTGAGACTTTGAGGATGGACTTGAAGCTTTAGGAAATCTTATGAGATTTTTTGAAAGCCATCATGAAGCCTAGAGAGGTCATTGTACAAGAATTCAGAAGATTCAGCCATGAGTGGTGGAATTAGGGTTTGACTGGGTCAACCCTAGGTCAACTGTTGATTTAGAGAGGGTTGAGACCTAATCCAAGAGCCATGTGATCATGGAATGATGCATTTAAGTATTATAAGGATGATTCCTAGACCAACTCATCATGATTGAGGAGTTTGAGAAGTTTCAAGCTAGGGTTTCTAAGGATTGACAGTGTAAAATCCCCTAGTTTGATCCCTATCTTCAAGGCAGTTTAGCTCAAGATGTGATTGTCATCTCATCTTCCCCACAACATTAATGTTGTAGAGATTGTTCTTAGATTTAATTTGAGTGCTAGAAGTCCTTGATAGGATTTGTAGAGCTCAAGTTATGGCTTTGACAAATTACAGGTCATCTGAGGTATGTGAATATGGGTCCTTGAAAGTCACCCAACTTGCAGACAACTTTTTCCCTAGTAGGATGATTCCTATGGATTCTTGGTAAACATGAATGTTTAAGAGAATCTTCTTAGCTTTCTAGAGAGTACTATAAGTCCTTGATAGGATTTGTATAACTCAACTTATGGCTTTGACAAGTCAAGGGCATTTTGGTCATTTGGAGGTTATAGGTCATTTCAAGCATAAGCCCATATCTCCTACTTCCAAGCTTCAAATGGAAAAATCTTCAACATAAAACTTGCTTAGAATGATGTTTTAAGACTAGTAGGGAGGTCATGAGATGTTGAAAAGGCTCATATCAAAAAGTGATAAAAATGGCCTAAAATGGAGGCATAAGTTAATTAAGTTGAAATTGAAAATTGGAAATCACAAGCTATAAGTCCAAACCATGTCATGTAATAGGTCATTTTGACTCCAAATGACATTCTAAGAACAATGGTTCAGCCACAATTTTGATTTGAGGCTTGGATCATAGGGCTGCTTTGTAATGAGCTTACTTGTATATTAAGGTACCAAACCAAAACTCAAAAGAACTCAATACACAAGGTAGTTATGCATTGTAACTCATCCTAAATCTCATGTGGGGATAAATTCAAGTCAGAATGGGAAGTTACAAGGAGTTTGGCATGAGATAGCATGTGGAGAGAATTGAAATCAAAATATCATGACATGAAAAGTTCAATTTCTCATTGGATGATCCTAGAGGGTTCTAGATGATTCTAAACCACTCTATATAACAAGTGTAACTTGCTCAGATGCAAGGTTGGTGTGAATTGGTGTAGAGAAGAGAGAGTGAGATCCAAATTCTTCCATTGCAAGTCAAATCCCATTTCTTCATTCTTCTTCATTTCCTTTCATTTTTTTCACACAAACACATTCCATACATCACATTGAAGCTGTGCAGATTGAATTGAGAGCATTTCCATGGAGAGTTGAAGAGTTGGTGATAAAGATTTCAAGGTTGCATTTCAAAATCGAATTTCAAGAATCAAGCAATTCCAACCATTCTTTTTGCATACAGAAGCTAGAAGATTGATCAGTGAAGGAATTTGGAAAGATTCAAGGCTTGAATCGAAGGATTACTACCTCTGTTCACTCCATTTTACCAGGTTTGCAATTTCTTTCCTACACCTTAATTTAGGCATGATTTGGTTGAATTATTATTGTAGAATGGTTAGAGACCAATAGGTGATGGATTTTGGAGAGTTTGAAGGCAATTGATGATGGTTTTGTTATGGACAAGATTTCTGTTTGGATCAAGAACTCCCTGAATTTTGAGTGATAACCCTAGTTCTTTAGGGGAATTTGATCAGTGATAAGAGGTGAGCATTTTAGTGTAAGCAACTTCAAGAATGGTGAGTTTTGATCTCTGAGCATAATTTGGGGTTTGATTCGTGTTTGGAGTTTGAGGAAGATTCAATGGATTTTAAGGGCATGATCGTGTTCAGCGTGGAATTCTAGGCTACCCTAGGGTTTTAAACTTTGAGAATTGATGAAGTTTTGATGGAGTTCGTGTTTGGAGAAGAAGAGTTTGGAGCTCTGTATTTTCATGGAGTTTCATGGAAACCCTAGCTCAGGGAAGAAGATGATGTCCCAGTCGTGAGATGCTTGCAAGACTCATTGACTTTTTCATGATCTAACGTCCCACATTTGATTGAATTTTGAGAGGGAAAGCTGAGAGTGTGAAACGCACCGTTTCATTAAACGGTGGCGTGTTGGGCTTAAGTGAATAATGATATCCCCACCCCCTTTTCAGGCCCATTGTGAATTCTAACTGAAATTCCTTTCTATTTGCACCGCTGATTTTTTATTTTCTTTTGATAAGCAAGTGTCAGCAGATAAGAGGAGGAAGGGAAGGAGGATGTGTTGAGTTCATAATTGCCTACCATGATCCAAATCTACGTCAACTTGCCAACAATTTCAACTTCCACAGCTGCATCACACCAATTGCACCCGCTGCAATAAAACTATTATCATTAGTAGAAGAATTGAGCAGTTCAGCTTTCTGCAGAAAACAACCAATGCCAGGTGTCGCTTACGCGAAAATAAGGTGCCGGCAAAATAGAAGAGTCGCCACCTTTCGTTATTTATCCCTCGGAGCGGGAAAGGAAACGATCGGAAAAACCTAACGAGAAAAGGGTAAGACAAGGCCGTCGCAACCATTGTCTGGGTTCGGGAGTCGGTTACGCAAGGGGAAGGTATTAGCACCCCTCACGTCTGTCGTACTCGACGGGATCCACGCTTGTTTTCTTGTACGGATTGGTTTTATCTATCTACCTATCAAGGCTGGCTTAAAAAGAAAAGAAACTGACTCGGCAAAGCGTCGCGCTTTATGCCTACGTATTCTCATCAGAGAACGAGAAATCAGAGCCAACGTAGTTCGACCTACGACGGGTTATGGGGAAGCTAGCTCGCCAATACATCAGTACTGTGCCTACGTACTCTCAATAGGTATGAGAGATCAGAGCTTACGTAGTTCGGGACACTACGCATTATTTCCTGTCTTTTACGAAAGAAGTGTTTTTTATTGTGTTTGCAATTTCAATCGCACTAGAGACTATGACCTGAGAGTGAATGCGTTGCATGTCACCCAAAGGGTAACATACTAAACATCCAGACTGTGGAAAAGAAACTCTCCCACAATCCTTTCTCAGATAGCTTAAGGCTCATAACGTACGAAAGAAATCATTCATGATTACTGTATCTTAAACTGTTTTGAGATGAGAAGAGAACAGGCCCAACTAGGAGGGAGACTATCAAGTCCTACTGTTGTCATGCCAAGGATTCATCCTATGGTTGAGGTTTGAACAGGGAACTCCTAGAAGTTGTCATGCATAAGTTTCAACCTAAAGTTCTATCATCAATTCCTTATCAAAGGAAATGAGAGTCCTAAGGGATCATGTCAACGATACACAGAGACAGACAAAGCATCAGCTTAAACGGTAAAATACATGTAATGCAAGTGAGGGAGGAAATGTGTGTGGGGCTTCAGCCTCCACAAGCTCATCTCAACCTCAAGCCAGAATGAATAACAGTAATCATACTGAAATATAAAGCATGCCATCAAGCAAGAATACAGTAAACTGCAATCATACAGATAAAATGAAATAAAATGCCATCGGGCAAACAAACTACATGGGCAAGGGAGCTGGGCTCTACCGAATACCCGCAAGCAAAGCCACACAGTAACAATACAAGCAGAGGGAGCAACTCAACCTCTAGTGCAATCATGCTCCTAGAGTCTACTTAGTCTAGATATGAACTTATTCTAATGCATCAAGCAAGTCAAACAAGACACATCAATACAGAGAAGATAACAGAAAAGGAAGCAGATCAACTCCTCTCTCAACTCCAAGCTTCAGCTCTTCCAACAGCAACTCAGTCTTCAGACTTCCAATTACTCTTGACAAATATCAATTTGCTTTTCCAGGTTTCAACCCTTCAACATAAGTTTCAACTTATCTTCTTCTCTAAGCTTCAGCTCCTTGATCAGTTCCACCTTCAGGCTTCACTATTAACCACAAGTATCAACTTGATTCCTTCAGGATCTTCAAGCTTCAAAGTAAGTATCAACTTCCTTTGTTCTTCAAGCTTCAGCTCTTCAGAATCTCAATTGAATCCTCTTCCTAAGTATCAACTTAGTCTTCAAGCTCTCAAGCTCTCCTTGCTTTACCAGTCTCAACTTGGTCTTCTCTTCCTGCAAGCCTCAGCTTCTCAGAGTAATCTTCAATCACTTAGAAGTATCAACTTCATCCTTCAGTCCTTAAGCCTCAGCTCTTCATTCAGTCCTTACTGGATCTTCATTGGGTCTTCAAGTATCAACTTGCTCTTGTTGCTCTTCAAGCTTCAGCTGGAATGGCAATGCTTCAAGGAATCATCCTTTTCCATACTCTTCAATGAAGTCTTCATCTTCAAACTCAATCTCAACATCTCTCAAGATATTCAAACCAGAGGAAATCACTTACTGGATAAGCTGGGTTGTTAAACTGCTTATTGACCACCAAAGGTGACCTATAAGGGTTCAACATCCAATGAAGGGTCCCCTCAAAAGTTCTACTTCCTAGATATCATCACTTATCCCTCCTAAGTAGAGAGGTGTATACCATGGAAGGACATTGAATCATAGGGATGAATGGAGGTGAAAGATACCATCCATGCTTGAGAAAGAAGTTAACTAGGTCTAAGCTCTTCTTAATCCCTAACCCTAAAACAAACAACAAAACAAAAAAGATCAAGCTCTCAAGCTCCTCAATCAACTTCAAGTCTTCTACTATGCTCCACAAAGCTCCTCAAAGCAAAACCAAGCTCTCCAAGCCCACAAAGCAAAGCAAACAAAAATATAAGCCCACAAGGGCAACACAAACAATCATCCATTACAAAAATCATCTAAAAAAATAGTATACTACTATATTAAAACCTAATATAATTTCTAGGGGATCCTATATACCTACCCTTAATACCCCATATTTCCCAATATCTAACTTGACCTAGAAACCCAAAATTCTAGTGTTATTGTGGACCTATGTTAAGGATTAACCTAATTCTACACAACCTAATGTCATCTAAGCAAAACCAATCAAAAATTCATCACAAAATTATGGAATAAATCCAGGGGGAGCTAAAGTCCTAATCTAACTATCCTAAAAAGAATGGCCTAAAAATATGAAGGGAACTAGCTAAACAAAATTCTACAAAACCATGTATCAACATAAAAGAATTAAAAAGCTATTAAAATAGAAAATATACAAAAAATACTAAAAATGCATGAAATGCAAATATTTTGGTTTCATAATTTTCTAGACATGAACATAAAATGGGATAAAAAATCCCCATGCAAAAATCATTAATTTTCTATTTATTATGATTTTTCAAAGATTGAAATAAAATGGAGAAAAAGAAATTAAAATAAGAAACCTTTGGTGTGAATAGCAATGATATGTAGTACAATTTTCATATGGGCTCAAAATGGGGGTGGGGATAGTGAGGCGCGCTAGGCCCAATTAACCAGAAAAATTAATTGAAAAATCATAAAGAAAAAGAAAAGGATACGGTGTGAAAAGTAACAAAATCCAGTTCATAATCCAATGGGCCATGAATTGGGGGTGGGGATATCAACTGAGCCCAATTCCCCTTAAATGAAACGATGCGTTTCATCATGTCTTCAGACTTTCTTCTTCACACGCGAGATTAAACCACAGCCCTCAGATCTGACCCTAGTCAAAGAGTCCACGCCTGATCCAATGGCCAGCACTTCGTCTTCTTCCTTCAGCCATGGCAATGGAGGGAAAAGCTCCATAGTTGCAGAGCTCAAACCCCAGTTCGAAATCCATCAAATCTCAATGAAAAACCAAAATTCCAAACCCTAACCTGTCCAGAATTTCATCCTGAATCTAACCATGGCCTTGAAATCAATTGAAACATCCTAGATCTCCAAACCCAATCCAAGATCAAAGATATGCTCAAACATCAACTTCAACAATTCTTGCAATTAACTACCTCAGATTGATCACCAACTCACACTGATTGATTCTTGATATCTAATTCATTCTATAGCTTACCATAGCTCGAGTTCTTGGTCCAAACAAAAATGGTGACACCAACTGAAACCTCACCAATTGCTCTCAAACTTCTCAGAATCCATCTCCTATTGGTCTCTAACAGTTCTAACCTAACCATTCTTGATAATTATGCCTAAATCAAGGTGAAGAAGAAAATTTACTAACCTGTTGAATCTTGATTAACAGATGGAGTAAATCTTCACTGGAAGCCTTCAAACTCTTCAGAATCAATCCTTGGATGATGATAGAGCTTCTGTTTGCAAAAGATTGGACCAAGAAAGCTTCAATCTCCAAAACCGATTATGACTTGCAACCTTGAAAATCCAAATGCCAACTCTTCAAATCTCCATGGTTTTGCTCTCAAATTGATCTGCACAACTTCACTATGATCAGAGGAATGTGTTTAGATTGAAAGAATGGATGGAATTGAATCAGAATGTGGATTTTGCTTTCAACTTGCAATGGAAGCAAGTGAAATGGCCAACTCTCTCTTCTCTCAAATCTTACACCAACCTTGCATCTGAGCAAGTTCTATACATTATATAGAGTGGTTTAGAATCATCTAGAACCATCTAGAACCATCCCATGAGAAATTGGGATTCTCATGTCATGAGTTTATGAATTCACTTCTTCTCACATATCATCTCATGCCATAGTCCTTGCAGCAACTTGCCTTGGCTTGAAATTCTCCCTAAATGAGATATATGACATGTTAAAACCCTTAGCAAGCTTGTTCATTGAGTTTCCTTATGTTTTGCATTTGTGCCTTAAGATGCAAGCAAGCAATTTCCAAAGCAGCCCCATGATCTAGGCCTCAAATCAAAATCGTGGTTGAACCATTGTTTTTAGAATGTCTTTTAGAGTCAAAATGACCTATTATATGCCATGGTTTGGATGTGTAACTTGGGATTTCCAATTTCCAATTTCAACTTATTTAACTTATGCCTCCATTTTAGGTCATTTTTATCACTTTTTGCTACAAGCCTTTTCAACATCTCATGACCTCACTACTAGCCTTAAAACATCATTCTAAGAAAGTTTTATATTGAAGATTTTTCCATTTGAAGCTTGGAAATAGGAGATATGGCCTTATGCTTGAAATGACATATAATATCCAAATGACCAAAATGCCCTTGACTTGTCAAAGCCATACGTTGAGTTCTACAAATCCTATCAAGGACTTATAGTACTCTCTAGAAAGCTAAGAAGATGAGGAACAACATTCATGTTGACCAAGAGTTCATAGGAATCATCCTACTTGGGCAAAAGTTGGATGCAAGTTGGGTGACTTTCAAGGACCCAGATTCACATACCTCAGATGACCTGTAACTTGTCAAAGTCATAACTTGAGCTCTACAAATCCTATCAAGGACTTCTAGTACTCAAATTAAAGCTAAGAACAAGATCTACAACATTCATGTTGTAGGTAAGATGATATGACAATCACATCTTGGGCTAAACTTCCTTGAAGATAGGGATCAAACTAGGGGATTTTACACTGTCAAGCCTTAGAAACCCTAGCTTAAAACTTCTCAAACTCTTCAATCATGATGAGTTGGTCTAGGAATCATCCTTATAGCATCTCAATGCATTAATCCATGATCACATGGCTCTTGGATTAGGTCTCAACCCTCTCCAAATCATCAGTTGACCTAGGGTTGACCCAGTCAAATCCTAATTCCACCACTCATGGCTGAGTCTTTTTATTCTTGTACAATAACCTCTCTAGGCCTCATGATGGCTTTCAAGACATCTCATAAGCTCTCTCAAAGCTTCAAGTCCATCCTCATAGCCTCAGAATCATCTGAGGATCCCCCACAACTCTCAAGTTATGAGGCACACAATCTTGGTTTCAACCAATCTTTCTGAGGATCTCTTAACTTCTCTGACAAAGATATCAACCTTTAATCATTTGAATAGCCTTCTTGGCTAGCTTCAAAGTCTTTTATAGCTCTTGATTGGAAATCATACCTCTTGATCTACTGCACACATATCAATGAAATGCAGATGATGAATGAGATGAACCACAAGCTAGGTAAATAAATATTGGTCAAATTTTGGGGTGCAACAGCTTCCCCTATTCAAACGGCTTGAACCTGACTGGGTGAGGCGAACGGCTCTCAGCCAATCAAGGTGCGATACGGCTGAATACCGATAAACCCGGAAATTTGCCAACTGTACAAGTACACGGTGTTGCACCCCAAAATTTGACCAACATTTATTTACCCATCAAGAGTTGTATGAGACTTTGAAGCTAGCCAAGAGGGTTATTCAAATGTTCAAAGGTTGATACCTTTTTCAGAGAACTCAAGAGATCCTTAGAGAGATTGGTTGAAACCAAGGCTGTGTGTCTCATAACTTGAGTGTTGTGGGAGCTCCTCAGATGATTCTGAGACTATGAGGATGGACTTGAAGCTTTGGGAAAGCTTATGAGATTTCTTGAAAGCCATCATGAAGCCTAGAGAGGTCATTGTACAAGAATTCAGAAGATTCAGCCATGAGTGGTGGAATTAGGGTTTGACTGGGTCAACCCTAGGTCAACTATTGATTTGGAGAGGGTTGAGACCTAATCCAAGAGCCATGTGATCATGGAATGATGCATTGAAGTATTATAAGGATGATTCCTATACCAACTCATCATGATTGAGGAGTTTGAGAAGTTTCAAGCTAGGGTTTCTAAGGATTGACAGTGTAAAATCCCCTAGTTTGATCCCTATCTTCAAGGCAGTTTAGCTCAAGATGTGATTGTCATCTCATCTTCCCCATAACATTAATGTTGTAGAGCTTGTTCTTAGCTTTAATTTTAGTGCTATAAGTCCTTGATAGGATTTGTATAGCTCAAGTCATGGCTTTGACAAATTACAGGTCATCTGAGGTATGTGAATCTGGGTCCTTGAAAGTCACCCAACTTGCAGACAACTTTTGCCCTAGTAGGATGATTCCTATGGATTCTTGGTCAACATGAATGTTTAAGAGAATCTTCTTAGCTTTCTAGAGAGTACTAGAAGTCCTTGATAGGATTTGTATAACTCAACTTATGGCTTTGACAAGTCAACGGCATTTTGGTCATTTGGAGGTTATAGGTCATTTCAAGCATAAGCCCATATCTCCTACTTCCAAGCTTCAAATGGAAAATAATTCAACATCAAACTTGCTTATAATGATGTTTTAAGGCTAGTAGGAAGGTCATGAGATGTTGAAAAGGCTCATATCAAAAAGTGATAAAAATGGCCTAAAATGGAGGCATAAGTTAATTAAGTTGAAATTGAAAATTGGAAATCACAAGCTATAAGTCCAAACCATGTCATGTAATAGGTCATTTTGACTCCAAATGACATTATAGGAACAATGGTTCAGCCACAATTTTGATTTGAGGCTTGGATCATAGGGCTGCTTTGTAATGGGCTTACTTGCATATTAAGGTACCAAACCAAAACTCAAAAGAACTCAATACACAAGGTAGTTATGCATTGTAACTCATCCTAAATCTCATGTGCGGATAAATTCAAGTCAGAATGGGAAGTTACAAGGAGCTTGGCATGAGATAGCATGTGGAGAGAATTGAAATCAAAATATCATGACATGAAAAGTTCAATTTCTCATTGGATGATCCTAGAGGGTTCTAAATGATTCTAAACCACTCTATATAACAAGTGTAACTTGCTCAGATGCAAGGTTGGTGTGAATTGGTGTAGAGAAGAGAGAGTGAGATCCAAATTCTTCCATTGCAAGTCAAATCCCATTTCTTCATTCTTCTTCATTTCCTTTCATTTTTTTCACACAAACACATTCCATACATCACATTGAAGCTGTGTAGATTGAATTGAGAGCATTTCCATGGAGAGTTGAAGAGTTGGTGATTGAGATTTCAAGGTTGCATTTCAAAATCGAATTTCAAGAATCAAGCAATTCCAACCATTCTTTTTGCATACAGAAGCTAGAAGATTGATCAGTGAAGGAATTTGGAAAGATTCAAGGCTTGAATCGAAGGATTACTACCTCTGTTCACTCCATTTTACCAGGTTTGCAATTTCTTTCCTACACCTTAATTTAGGCATGATTAGGTTGAATTATTAGTGTAGAATGGTTAGAGACCAATAGGTGATGGATTTTGGAGAGTTTGAAGGCAATTGATGATGATTTTGTTATGGACAAGATTTCTGTTTGGATCAAGAACTCCCTGAATTTTGAGTGATAACCCTAGTTCTTTAGGGGAATTTGATCAGTGATAAGAGGTGAGCATTTTAGTGTAAGCAACTTCAAGAATGGTGAGTTTTGATCTCTGAGCATAATTTGGGGTTTGATTCGTGTTTGGAGTTTGAGGAAGATTCAATGGATTTTATGGGCATGATCGTGTTCAGCGTAGAATTCTAGGCATGTTAGGGTTTTAAACTTTGAGAATTGATGAAGTTTTGATGGAGTTCGTGTTTGGAGAAGAAGAGCTTGGAGCTCTGTATTTTCATGGAGTTTCATGGAAACCCTAGCTCAGGGAAGAAGATGATGTCCCAGCCGTGAGATGCTTGCAAGACTCATTGACTTTTTCATGATCCAACGGCCCACATTTGATTGAATTTTGAGAGGGAAAGCTGAGAGTGTGAAACGCACCATTTCATTAAACGGTGGCGTGTTGGGCTTAAGTGAATAATAATATCCCCACCCCCTTTTCAGGCCCATTGTGAATTCTAACTGAAATTCCTTTCTATTTGCACCGCTGATTTTTTATTTTCTTTTGATTTTCTTAATTATTTTCTAATTTTAATTGGGCTTAAGCGCATTTATTTTTGAACCCCCATGTTGAGCCCAAGCATAAACTGAACTGCATATGTTTACTTCTTGCACCCCATCTCATATTTTCAATTTTAATTCTTTCCATTTTATTTCAAACTTTGAAAATTCATATTAATATGGAAAATTCAATATTTTTAATGGGAGTTTTTTCTCCTAATTCATATTTTTGTCAAGAAAAATATAAAATGAAAATATTTTACATTTCATGCATTTTAGTATTTTTTGCATATTTTCTTCTTTTATATTGATATATGATCGTGTAGAATTCAGTTTAGGTAGCTCCCTTAATATTTTTAGTTCATTCTTTTTAGGATAGTTAGATATATGTTTTGGCTTCCCCCTGGATTTATTCCATAATTTTGTGATGATTTTTAGGTTAGTTTTGATTAGATGATATTTGGTTGTATAGAATTAGGTCAAACTTCAAGATAGGTCCATAATAACTTTAGATTTTAGGGTTTTTAGGACAAATTAGACTATGGGACATATAAGGGCATTAAGGGTAGGTATGTAGGATCCCTTAGAAATTATATTAGGATTTAATATAGTAGTATACTATTTTTAGATGATTTTTGTATTGGTTGATTGTTTGTGTTGCCCTTGTGGGCTTGTATTTTTGTTTGCTTTGCTTTGTGGGCTTGGAGAGCTTGATCTTGTTCTAAGGAGCATTGAGGAGCATAGTAGAAGACTTGAAGATGGTTTGAGGAGCTTGAGAGCTTGATCTTATTTCTTTTTTTGTTGTTTTAGGGTTAGGGATTAGGAAGAATTTAGACTTAGATAACTTCTTTCTTAAACATGGATGGTATCTGTCACCTCCATTCCTCCCTATGATTCAAAGTCCTTCCATGGTATACACCTCTCTCCTTTGGAGGGATAAGTGATGTACCTAAGAAGTAGAACTTTTGAGGGAGCCATTCCTTTGATGTTGAACCCTTATAGGTCACCTTTGGTGGTCAAATAAGCAGTTCAACATCCCAAGCTTATCCAGTAAGTGATTTCCTCTGGTTTGATTATCCTGAGAGATGCAGAGCTTGAGTTTGAAGATGAAGACTTCATTGAAGAGTATTGAAGAGGATGAATCCTTGAGTATTGCCATTCCAGTTGAAGCTCGAAGAGCAACAAGAGCAAGTTGATACTTGAAGATCCCTGAAGATTAGGTGAAGCCTGAAGGTGGAGCTGATCAAGAAGCTGAAGCTTAAAGGAGAAGATAAGTTGAAACTTATGTTGTAGGGTTGAAACCTGGAAAAGCAAATTGATATTTATCAAGAGTGATTGAAGTCTGAAGACTGAGTTGCTGTTGGAAGAGCTGAAGCTTGAAGTTGAGAGAGGAGTTGATCTGCTTTCTTTTTCTTTTCTGTATTTCTGTGTTTTGTTTGACTTGTTTGATGCATTAGAATAAGTTCATATCTAGAATAAGTAGAATCTAGGAGCATGATTGCACTAGAGGTTGAGTTTCTCCCTCTGCTTGTATTGTTACTGTGTGGCTTTGCTTGCGGGTATTCGGTAGAGCCCAGCTCCCTTGCCCATGTGGTTTGTTTGCCTGATGGCATTTTATTTCATTTTTATCTGTATGATTGCAGTTTACTGTTATTGCTTGATAGCATGCTTTATATTTCAGTATGATTACTGTTATCCATTCTGGCTTGAGGTTGAGATGAGCTTGTGGAGGTTGAAGCCCCACACACATTTCCTCCCTCACTTGCATTGCATGCATTTTATTGTTAAGCTGATGCTTTGTCTGTTTTGGTGTATCATTGACATGATCCCTTAGGACTCTCATTTCCTTTGATAAGGAATTGATGATAGAACTTTAGGTTGAAACCTATGCATGACAACTTCTAGGAGTTCCCTGTTCAAACCTCAACCATAGCATGAATCCATGGCATGACAATAGTAGGACTTGATAGTCTCCCTCCTAGTTGGGCCTGTTCACTTCTCATCTCAAAACAGTTTAAGATACAGTAATCATGAATGATTTCTTTCGTACGTTACGAGCCTTAAGCTATCTGAGAAAGGATTGTGGGAGAGTTTCTTTTCCACGGTCTGGATGTTTAGTATGGTACCCTTTGGGTGACATGCGACGCATTCACTCTCAGGTCATAGTCTCTAGTGCGATTGAAATCGCAAACACAATAAAAAACACTTCTTTCGTAAAAGACAGGAAATAAACCGTAGTTTCCCGAACTACGTGAGCTCTGATCTCTCATGCCTGGTGAGAGTACGTAGGCACAAGATGGCGATGTCTTGGCGAGCTACCTTCCCCCATAACCCGTCGTAGGCCGAACTACGTTGACTCTGATTTCTCGTTCTCTGATGAGAATACGTAGGCATAAAGCGCGATGCTTTGCCGAGTCATTTTTCTTTTTTTCTTTTTTCAGCCAGCCTTGATAGGTAGATAGAATAAAACCAACCCGTCCAAGTAAACACAACAAGCGAGGATCTCGTCGAGTACGACGGACGTGAGGGGTGCTAATACCTTCCCCTTGCGTAACCGACTCCCGAATCCAGACAATGGTTGCGACGACCTTGTCTTACCCTTTTTCGTTAGGTTTTTCCGATCGTTTCCTTTCCCGTTCTGAGGGATAAATAACGAAAGGTGGCGACTCTTCTGTCATGCCGGCACCTTATTTTCACGCAAGTGACACACGGTACTCTGATGGGAACAAATCTTCGAGAACTGAAATAATAGCTGCACGGCAACTAGCTGTAGAATTGGTCACACGGTAACTGGTAATACATAGTCGATCATGCCATCAGGCATCACGATTCCTCGGGACTCTTCAGGTCAACCATCAGGTTGATCATGCCATCAGGCATTCAAAGAAAACTGTCGGGCATCAGCCGGACTTCACCAGGTCAACCATCAGGTTGATCATGCCATCAGGCATTCAAAGAAAACTGTCGGGCATCAGCCGGACTTCACCAGGTCAACCATCAGGTTGATCATGCCATCAGGCATTCAAAGAAAACTGTTGGGCATCATCCGGACTTCACCAGGTCAACCATCAGGTTGATCATGCCATCAGGCATTCAAAGAAAACTGTCGGGCATCAGCCGGACTTCACCAGCAAGTCGGGAATAGAATTCTTGGTCAATCATGAGCCAACTGGGAATATCTAAACCTCTGCCATCAGGCACTCCGCATCAGCTGAGAGAACTGCTTCATTAACACGGTCGGACTTCAATCATGAAGTCTTCTAGGGAGGTTTCAACTTCGCCGTTCAAAAACCTGCTGGGGATGACGCATCTCCGCTGGGGATTCTGGAGAACTATCAAGTAACTCCACTTCGGGGATCCAGAAATCATTCTGGATGAATCAACTCTGCTGAGGACTTCAAGAATCATCTTGGACAAATAACTCCGCCGGGGACTTCAAGAATCATCTTGAACCGTCGACCATTCTGGAGATTTCAGGAATCATCCTGGGCAAACACTCTGTTGGGGACTCTAAGTATCAACTTGAGCAACCACTCTGGCGACCGTACTGGGATCTTAAGAATCATCTTAAGCAAACGACCCTGTCGGGGAATTCAAGAATCATCTTGAACCGAAGACTTCGTCGGGGACTTCAAGAATCATCTTGAGCAAGTGGATTCATTGGGGAGAATGTCAGGAATCATCCTGAGCAATCAATTCTGCGGCGGAACACCCGCAAAACAAGAATGGTAACAACCTAGATCATGTTTATTATGCATATGCTTCGGCAATGGTGCAATGCTCTACACGGTGGAAATGCTATGCGTTTATGATAAATGCTATGCAATCATGCAAAATGATGCGATCCCGTCAGCGAAATAAATGCCGAAGGGGGAATCCTCCAGTCAAGGAGAAAGAACTACTCAGATAGAGGAATCATCCTGCTGAGGAGAACACGGTCACGCCAATCTCAATCGGACTCCGCAGGGGGCTCAACTTCAGTTGACTGCTGCGGGGGAAACAACTTCAGTTGACTGCTGCAGGGGAACGAAGCTCTACGAGAACCTGGACCTGCTGAGGGAAAGCGATGTCAATCGCGGGAATAAACTGCGTGGCCTTCATGGCCACTTCCCTGGAGATAACGACTCTGGCGGGGAAACACAACATCAGCTGTTCAACACGCTACTTGGGAAAACCAATCATGGTCTGAGCAGCTTCCAAGGATTCGGCTCTCTTGGGGGTCTGCAAACTCGGCTGAGGAAGGAGAAATCATTCTGCTTCGCTGGAGAGCACGACTCTGGTGGGGAATTTCAATTCCGTTGGAGAAGAAGGAATCATCCGACTTCGGGGGGAGAGTACGACTCTGGTGGGGAATTTCAATTCCGCTGGAGAAGAAGGAATCATCCGACTTCGGGGGGAGAGTACGACTCTGGTGGGGAATTTCAATTCCGCTGAAGACTTCAGTCTTGCACCATCAGTTGTTGCACACTTCAGGATGACGAATAGTTTCCTACGAGACCTGCACTTGTGACCCGGTGCTGGGGGATGAACACGCGCTTCGGCGCCTGACTCAGTTGAGGAGATGACATTCCTTCAGGATGCATCTGATTGGGGGAGAGAATATTCTCGGCCCGGGGAGACATATCAATGCTTGCAATCTCGGGTTCAGACTCTGCGGGGAGAGGCTACTGAACTTGCTGAGGAGGAGGAATCGTCCTGCTTCAGGGATGCGCACGGCGCACCGTCTGGAGTATGCTACACCTGTAACAACACAAACAAACAGACAAGATACCCTTCTCAAAGGGACCTATCAAGGTTATTATCTCGTGACAATGTTCAAGTAATTCATTGTTTCAACAATCAGTGGCCTAAGCCAGTAAGTTTATGTATGCACATTTTATCAAAAACATCGGCGTTTTCTCGCAAACAAAACAGATGAATGCTAAACAGGCAAACAGAATTGCTGAATGGTATGCATTTTATTGATAACAAACCCCTGAATGGGTAAAAATGTTTTACAACAGATGCAAGCTCCTGGAATGAGGAAGCCACGCAAAAATAAAACATAAATATACATCAGTATATACAAATGTCGGCAACGAGGCGTAGACGAACACCATGAGTTGATCCCTCTATGACCCACTCGACTTCGATACTTCTCCGACGCTTTAGCTTCAAAAGAGATTGATTCAGATAAACGGCCCTCAGGTCTTCCAAACCACTAAACAAAGAAAGTCCATACGCGGAACACAGTCATTTGCTTTTTCAAATCCCTAACTTTTGCGTGAACCGCCCTTTGCGGGTTATCAGTTCACCGGGATACCCTTTTTTTGCCAAAGTCGCCCATCCGGGTTTTTGACTTTGCGGGTGTACATTTTTTCAATTTATATCCCTAATTTTTGCTCGAACCTTTTTTCCTTTTTTATGGTTCGCCGGGATGCCCCATTTTTGCCTGGACTCTCTTTTTTATTGTCCAGCGGGTCGCTTTCAAGCAAAGTATTTTTTAACTGCGTCCGCGTTCACCGGGGATGCAAAATCCTCACCATCCATCGTGGATAACAACAAAGCTCCTCCCGAGAAGACCTTGCTGACGACGTACGGACCTTCATAATTCGGAGTCCACTTGCCCCGGTGATCGGAGTGTGGAGGAAGAATCTTCTTCAGGACGAGATCACCCATCTGAAAGCTTCTAGGACGCACCTTCTTATCATAAGCTTTCTTCATTCGGCTTTGGTACAGACGACCAAACGCAATCGATGCTAACCTCTTCTCGTCCATCAGGCTGAGTTGGTTCAGTCGGTTCGTAATCCATTCTGCCTCGTCGAGTTTCACATCAACCAAAACTCGCAAAGAAGGGATCTCCACTTCTAACGGTAGGACATCTTCCATACCGTACACCAAGGAGAAAGGAGTTGCCCCGGTTGAAGTACGTACCGTCGTACGATAACCGTGCAATGCAAATGGCAACATCTCGTGCCAATCTTTGTAGGTCACAACCATCTTCTCAACAATCTTCTTTATGTTCTTATTGGCCGCTTCAACGGCGCCATTCATCTTCGGCCGGTAAGGAGATGAGTTGTGGTGTTCAATCTTGAAACTCTGGCACAACTCCTTCATCATCTTGTTATTCAGGTTCGAACCATTATCGGTAATGATCCGCTCGGGAATTCCGTAACGACAGATGATGTCCCTCTTTATGAATTTAGCCACCACTTGCTTGGTCACATTAGCATATGAGGCTGCCTCCACCCACTTGGTGAAGTAGTCGATAGCCACTAGAATGAAGCGATGATCGTTAGATGCAATGGGCTCGATCTTGCCTATCATGTCGATGCCCCACATGGAGAACGACCACGGGGAGGACATGACATTCAACGGGCACGGCGACACATGAACTTTATCAGCATAAATCTGGCATTTATGACATCTCTTCGCGAATTTGAAGCAATCAGATTCCATCGTCAGCCAGTAGTATCCTGCTCTCAGGATCTTCCTCGTCATAGCATGCCCGCCGGCGTGCATACCAAATGTGCCTTCATGGACTTCTTCCATGAGCATACTCGCCTCTTTCTCATCTACACATCTGAGTAGCACGAGATCGTGGTTTCTCTTATACAACACTCCATCAAGATTGAGATAAAAATCGCCAGACAGCCTCCTCAGAGTCTTCTTATCCTGGGTAGACGCTCCCGCATGATACTCCTTAGTCATAAGGAAAGTCTGGATGTCATGGAACCATGGTTTGCCGTCGGCGGCTTCCTCGATCGCAAAGACAAATGCAGGTCTATCAAGACGAGAAAGGACAATTCTTGGAGCCTCATTCCAAAAATTGACTTTATACATTGAAGCCAACGTGGCTAGGGCATCAGCCATTTTATTCTCCGCTCTGGGCACATGATGGAGTTCCACTCGATCGAAGAACGGAAGCAGCCTTCTGGCATAACTCATGTACGACACCAAATTCGATTGACGAGTCTCCCACTCCCCTTTAATTTGGTTGATCACAAGCGCCGAGTCACCATATACGTCTAGGTTCTTGATTCTCAAATCAATTGCCTCTTCTAGACCCATGATGCATGCTTCGTACTCCGCCTCATTATTGGTGACTGGAAACGTCAGTCTCGCAGTAAACGGGATGTGGGATCCGTGGGGAGTCGTGATGATAGCCCCGATGCCACTTCCATAGGAATTAACCGCCCCATCGAATATCAATTTCCACTGGGATTTCCTATCTGGCCCCTCGTCGGGCAACGGCTCATCGCAATCCTTCGCTTTGAGAAACATGATATCCTCATCAGGGAATTCAAATTTCATCGGCTGGTAATCCTCGATCGGCTGTTCGGCAAGGTAATCAGACAATACGCTTCCCTTGATGGCCTTCTGGGACACGTACTGAATATCGTATTCCGTCAACACCATTTGCCATCTGGAAATCCTGCCCGAAAGAGCCTGCTTCTCAAAGACGTACTTGATCGGATCCATCTTCGAAATTAGCATGGTGGTGTGATTGAGCATGTATTGTCGTAAACGTTTGGCAGCCCAGGCTAGTGCACAACACGTCTTCTCCAGCATCGAGTAACGAGATTCACAGTCAGTGAATTTTTTACTCAAATAGTAAATGGCATGCTCTTTTCTGCCCGTCTCGTCGTGCTGACCGAGAACACACCCCATACTATTCTCAAGAACTGTCAAGTACATGATTAATGGCCGTCCAGCCACTGGGGGTATCAGGATTGGAGTTTCCTGCAGATACTGCTTTATCTTATCGAATGCCTTCTGGCAATCCTCATTCCAGGTAATTGCCTGATCTTTCTTTAAAAGCTTGAACATCGGTTCACACGTGGCCGTGAGCTGAGAAATAAACCTTGCAATGTAGTTTATTGTTCCCAAGAAACCACGAACTTCTTTTTCTGTTTTTGGCACTGGCAATTCTTGTATGGCTTTAATCTTCGCAGGATCAACCTCGATGCCTCGTTCGCTCACGATAAACCCCAGTAACTTTCCGGACCGTACTCCGAAAGTACACTTGTTAGGATTCAGCCTCAACCTGAACTTCCTAAGCCTCTCAAAAAGCTTCAGCAAATTGACCAGATGTCCCTCCTCCGTTTGGGACTTCGCAATCATGTCATCAACATAGACTTCAATCTCATGATGAATCATGTCATGAAACAAAGTAACCATTGCTCGTTGGTAAGTGGCCCCTGCGTTCTTCAGACCGAAAGGCATTACCTTGTAGCAAAATGTTCCCCAGGGAGTGATAAACGTCGTTTTCTCCATGTCTTCCGGCGCCATCTTGATCTGATTGTAACCGGAGAAGCCATCCATGAACGAAAACACGGAGAACTGGGCTGTGTTGTTGACCAACACATCGATATGAGGCAACGGGAAATCATCTTTAGGGCTCGCCCTATTCAAATCCCGATAATCGACGCACATGCGTACCTTACCGTCCTTCTTCGGTACAGGCACTATGTTGGCGACCCACGGAGGGTAAGTAGTGACCGCTAAGAAGCCAGCATCAAGCTGTTTTTGCACTTCTTCTTTGATCTTAACGGCCATATCTGGTCTCGTCCTCCTAAGCTTCTGCTTAACGGGAGGGCAATCTTCTTGTAGCGGCAAGTGGTGGACCACGATGTTCGTGTCAAGTCCGGGCATATCTTCGTATGACCAAGCAAAGACGTCACTATACTCTCTTAGCATCTCGACCAATCTCTGCTTGACATCACCCTGCAATGCGGCCCCTATCCTGACATTTCTGACGAGCTCTTCAGAACCCAGATTCACGACCTCCATCTCCTCTTCATGAGGCAGAATAACCTTCTCCTCTTGTTTCAACAAGCGGGCCAACTCTTCAGGGAGGTCTTCGTCTTCATCAATCTCTTCTTAGGCTTGATAGATCGGGCAATCGAAGTCGAAGTGAGCCGTAGAAGGTCCAGAGTCGATGTCATCTGTTATTTGGATCCTGCAATAACAAGGGTTAAGTTTAAAACAAGGATGCGCAGGTTAGCACAAACCCCATTGCCATTTTACTGTTTTTCAAAACAAATATAAAACAAGAATAACAGAGATCACAATATTTGAATATGAAGAAAACGCCTTTGATTTATTAACAAAATGCATGTACATAATCCAACAAGGCCCTGACAATAAAACCACCATGCCCCGGGTAGGACATAGGGTTGTACAATGATTGGAAAAAGTAAATCATTACTCTTCACTTGTCATCTGGATGATATCCTTGACGGACCAGTTGGTAAGACCCTCGCCTGGCTTGCTTGGCTGGATCCAAGAGTCGAGGTCACAGTCGCTATCCCCGCTGTCTTCAGACGCCACGTCGATGCTTTCGAAAATTACGCCGCCACTGGTAAATTGGATTGGCCCTTTACCTTGAGACGCACTGCTAGACGAAGAAGAAGCTTCAACTCCAGGAGAATATCCCAACCCAAACTTATCCTGTTTGTTGGGTATCTCCAAAATTCGCCCCCAGCCTGGGGTAGATCCGGCTTGGACAATGGCCCGAGCCTCCTTGAACGAGGAGAGAGTCATCTCTTGCTTTTCTGTGACCACAGGAGCTACGTCCTTCACTTTGACAGATTCGAACGCTTGGCATAGAGTCTCATGGATTTTGCCATCCATTTCAACATACTTAAAGGATGACAAATGGCTCACCATTATGTCCTCCTCACCGCAAACGGTTACGATGCTTCCTCCGACAGCATATTTGAGCTTCTGGTGCAACGTGGAGGTCACGGCACCAGCAGCATGGATCCACGGCCGGCCCAAGAGGCAACTGTAGGCAGGCATGATGTCCATAATATAAACGACCGCGTTGAACGTTTCCGGACCGACTTGGATCGGCAGGGTCACCTCCCCGAAAACGTGGCGTTTAGTTCCGTCGAACGCCTTCACAACTAGATCACTGGGTGTGCAAATCACTCCACGAGTATCCAACTTCATTAATGCCTTCTTCGGAAGAACATTAAGTGACGAACCCGTGTCCACCAACACGTGCGACATGATCGTGCCCCTACACTCTATCGAGATGTGCAGGGCGCTATTGTGATTCCTCCCTTTTGGCGTCAGCTCTAGGTCTGTGAACCCTAGCCCATTCCCAGCATTAACGTGGGCTACAACCTCTTCTAGCTGATTTACCGATATTTCTTGCGGTACATATGCGGCGTTCAACACCTTCAGCAGCACATTGCGGTGTGCTTCGGAACACAACAACAGGTTGAGAATGGAAATCTTTGAGGGCGTCTGATGGAGATGGTCTACAATCTTGTAGTCGTCCTTTTTAATCAACCGCATAAACTCCTCGGCGTCTTTAACAAACAAGTCTGTTTCTGTCCCACACGGGGCCTCTTCAACGACTTTACCTTTACCTTTATCGGCCGCAGCAGCTCTGACCGCTTTATCCGTCACGACCTCTGGTGGTGCAAACACTCTTCCGCTGCGAGTAATACCACTGATTCCTGCAAGATCTTCCACAGACGACCCATACGGTTCCATCTCCAACCTTTGTCTGTTGCAGTAGACTTCAGCCCCATAATGCCATGGAACGGCGTTAGTGCTCTCGAAGGGTATCGACCCAGCTTTGGTGATAGTAATTGTGGGCGGTCTGGGCGCAGAAATAGTTATTGGCCGGCGAGGGATGGTGATGGTGGCGACCTCATCGGCTTGCTTCAGCACTATCTCTCCTGATCCACTCTCAGCCCTCCAGCTAAACTGTATAATCCCCTCAGTCATCAGACTTTGAATTCCTTCTACCAACTGCTCACATCCATCAGAACGCGTGGCACAGTCCATACATAGCTCTCCGCAACCTGGAAAGAACCCTCTTTTCAACAACTTAGCTTTAACGAAGCTAAGTGGCGTCTTCAGATCTCTAACATCAGTCAACAAATCTGCACTCTCGTCCTCGATAATGGCGTTCACACCACCTCCCCTATGATTCGGCATAGGATTCTTCGTGACATTGGGCACATTATCGGAGAAGTTGATGATTTTGGCATCCACCAAGTCCTGCACCTTGTGCTTGAAAGCTTTGCAGTTCTCGATTGTGTGGCCTGGCACCCCTGAGTGGAACTCACAAGTGGCATTCGCGTCGTACCCTGGTGGAGGTGCCCCTGTCAAGGGAGCCATCGTCCTCTTCTGGACCAACTGTAGCTGGAGCAAAGTCTGCAAGAGTTGCGCGTACGACATGGGCGGTGTCTCGAAGTGACGGTTTTCCAAAGATGCCCGATTCTGATACTTCCTGTATCCCTGTTGATTCGGTTGCTGCTGCTGCTGCTACTGCGGAGCTGCCGGGATATTTATACTGGCTACCTGCTGCTGAGGGCCTTTGCCCTTCCTTCGAGCGTTGGTCACATCGCTCGTTTCTCCTTCCCGCCTTTTACCAGCATAAGGTTTCTTTCCGCCTCCTCCAGCTGAGGATGACTCACCTTGAATTTTCCCGATCTTGATCCCGTTCTCGATGTGCTCACCCATGATAATGAGATCTGAGAACTTCCCAAACATACCGCTGACTAACTTTTCATAGTAAACCCCTGGGAGGGTGGCTACAAACATCTGCACGAGCTCTCGTTCAACCATCGGCGGCTGAACCCTGGCTGCCAACTCACGCCACCGCTGGGCGTACTCCTTAAACCCTTCATTATTCATCTGCGACAGGTTCTGCAGTTGGACTCGGTTCGGGGCCAAGTCACTATTGTATTGGTAGTGGTGCACAAATGCTTCAGCAAGATCCTTCCATGTGCGCACACTAGTGGGCTCCAGACCCATGTACCACTCAAGGGACGGCCCGGAAAGACTGTCTTGGAAGAAGTGCATCAACAACTTCTCGTCCTCAGAATAGGCAGACATCTTCCTGTAGTACGATCTCAGGTGGACACGAGGGCAAGTGGTGCCCTTATATTTTTCAAAGTCAGGTACCCTGAACTTGGGAGGCACCTTGAAATCAGCAATTAACCCCAACTTGGACATATCAACGCCCAAAGTATTCTGATTCTCGATATCTCTCATTTTATCTTCAAGTGCTTTGAAACTAAGTCGCGCTTCAGCATTCAGCTCCCCTTCAGCACCTCTCTGAGAGAACACATCATCCTGGTGATCCTCTAACCATGGCTGAGGCACAAACAGATTCCCGACGCCTGCATTGCCGTTGCCCAGCCCGACATTGACATTAGCTCCCAGACTCCCATTACCGACGCCTGTCGTATTGAGTCTGCTGTTGGTCATCACATTGCCATTAGCACTGCCGTTGCCCCCGGTCACGGGAACACCATTCTGTGGAGTTTCAACTGGTGGAGGAGTAGGCACGGTCCCACCATGGAGCACGCCATTGCTATCAACCCTGGAAATAAACGGCTGAACCAAAGTTCTGAGCTGATCCTGGCCATTGGCGACCACTTGCATGAGCTCCATGAAGCGATCCATCCTCTCACGGAGTTCCTGAACATCAGTTTGCACTTGCTCCATGATTCTGGTCTGATTAGCTCTAGTCGGATAATGGTGAATATGTCTCTGATCAATCCTGGAACCACCGGAAACAACCTGGGACGACCTGTAAAAACCTGTGACAACCTGTAAAACACAGAAGGGTTAGGAAAAACAACAAAATGCTTGTCATGCGAATGCTTCATGCAAATGCATGCGTGTGTCTGTGCGTTAGGGAGGTTTCCCCCGATCCTAGTGCCTGAGTGCCAATGTTGATAATAAGAAGAAGTCTGAGTCCAATCATGGAAACAACAATCTCATATACAAAGAAAGTCTATCAAGGTAGCACATAGCATCAGCGAGTACAAGATGAATCAACAGCGTGACCTCAGCCAACACGCCTGGTGATGGTCAGCGTACAACAATGATCAAAACAAAAGGAATATAAATAGTCAGGTACGACCACGGACGCGATACTCTTCCAACAACTCCTTCGTTTCTGGATGATCAGGCAGAGTGAGTAACCCTTCGACGAGCAATTCCCTCTGCACAATGGTATACTGAAGTCCTTCGACCGAACCTTCCCATGCTCCTTCGCCGAAGCAATCCTCTAGCCTCCGCTTCTTAGACTCAAACGTCAGCTTGCGCTCCTTCAGATTAGCGAGAGCTTTGTTGAGCTGGCCTTCGGCGGCTCTTCCAGCGTAGGTGCGAGAACAAAATCCTGGAAAGTGAAACATCTCAACGGAGGGTCGTAGCACTGTAGCAGAGCGTGCAATCCATTTAACTCGAACACAGGAGGTTTACGAACCAAACTGAGCAACTCGCCGTAAGATTTTTTGAACTCATCCCTCACAGAATCATCTGCTAAAGCTATCAAACCAGTCAGCTTAACCACATCAGGGGCAGGGAGCTTGTAAGCCACGGTCTTCCTCAGAGAGCCCATAATAATACAAAAGGAGGCAAGAAATCCTGGATCGGGGAAAACGGTACCTGTAACACAGACACACGTTAATGAAATGCGAATGAGTATGCAAACTAATGCAAAATGCAATCATGCAATAGGAGACCAAGGAGACTGCCGTGGAGATTTTGTATCAACAAAACCATAATCTTGCTCTATCAAGAACAACCACTGCATCTGATAAGAAGAAACCCCTGGTATCGGACCACAAATCTGCTCTGTCAAGAACCACCATCTGATAGGGCCATATACATAGGATCATAATTCTGCTCTGTCAAGAACAAATGTCTGATAATAAGGACCTCTGATGTAGGACCAAGAAATCTGCTTTGTCAAGAACAAACATACATCTACTGATGAGATCTTCAGACCCCAATCAAAAATTTGCTCTATCAAGAACAAACATACATCTGCTGATGAGATCTTCAGACCCCAATCAAAAATCTGCTCTATCTAGAACAAACATACATCTGCTGATGAGATCTTCAGACCCCAATCAAAAAATCTGCTCTATCAAGAACAAACATACATCTGCTGATGAGATCTTCAGACCCCAATCAAAAATCTGCTCTATCAAGAACAAACATATATCTGCTAATGAGATCTTCAGACCCCAATCAAAAATCTGCTCTATCAAGAACAAACATACATCTGCTGATGAGATCTTCAGACCCCAATCAAAAATCTGCTCTATCAAGAACAAACAACTGATGACGAAAACTCTGCTCTATCAAGAGCAAATACACATCTGATGATAAGATCCTCTGATCAAAACATGTTCTATCAAGAACAAACACATCTGCAAATGAGAACCTTAGATCCCAACAAAACTGATCCACTATCAAGAAAACCAGGTGGTCTAAAGGTCAAAGTTTCCTACAATAAACCCAACCCTGCTCACGGGTATGGACCTAAACTGCCTCAGGTTCGGCATCCTATGCGGTATCAGCGTCACCGACTTTCAAAGGTGACGATACGATACCCAAAAGGTGTGGCATCATCATCCCTCGAAGAGGCCTCACTTAGCTGAATCCCAATTGATAGGTTCCCAGAGTCGACAATCTTCGAGTCAGACAACTTGTCGAGCCCTAGGGGCCAGGCAAGAAGCATCAAAGAGAATCTCGTCCGAGTGAGATTTCGCGGCTAGCTGGTGCGAGCTAAGCAAGCAGGCTAACCACTACTCTCTCTCTAAATCTATATGTGTACTCAAGCCTGGGTCTGGCTTCTCACTCATCAGAATGCCCCTCCCCCAACAACAAAGATAATCATATCATACTGAAAATAAAATGCGGGAAATAAAAGGCGAGAAGTAGAATGCGATAAATAAACGCAACCCAACAAGTAATCATACAAGCGCTAGGATTGACTCGCATAGGGAACCGGAGAACCAGAGATTCTGGGTTCGATCCCCAGCAGAGTCGCCAGCTGTCGCTTACGCGAAAATAAGGTGCTGGCAAAACAGAAGAGTCGCCATCTTTCGTTATTTATCCCTCGGAGCGGGAAAGGAAACGATCGGAAAAACCTAACGAGAAAAGGGTAAGACAAGGTCGTCGCAACCATTGTCTGGGTTCGGGAGTCGGTTACGCAAGGGGAAGGTATTAGCACCCCTCACGTCCGTCGTACTCAACGGGATCCACGCTTGTTTTCTTGTACGGATTGGTTTTATCTATCTACCTATCAAGGCTGGCTTAAAAAGAAAAGAAACTGACTCGGCAAAGCGTCGCGCTTTATGCCTACGTATTCTCATCAGAGAACGAGAAATCAGAGCCAACGTAGTTCGACCTACGACGGGTTATGGGGAAGGTAGCTCGCCAATACATCAGTACTGTGCCTACGTACTCTCAACAGGTATGAGAGATCAGAGCTTACGTAGTTCGGGACACTACGCATTATTTCCTGTCTTTTACGAAAGAAGTGTTTTTTATTGTGTTTGCAATTTCAATCGCACTAGAGACTATGACCTGAGAGTGAATGCGTCGCATGTCACCCAAAGGGTACCATACTAAACATCCAGACTGTGGAAAAGAAACTCTCCCACAATCCTTTCTCAGATAGCTTAAGGCTCGTAACGTACGAAAGAAATCATTCATGATTACTGTATCTTAAACTGTTTTGAGATGAGAAGAGAACAGGCCCAACTAGGAGGGAGACTGTCAAGTCCTACTGTTGTCATGCCAAGGATTCATCCTATGGTTGAGGTTTGAACAGGGAACTCCTATAAGTTGTCATGCATAGGTTTCAACCTAAAGTTCTATCATCAATTCCTTATCAAAGGAAATGAGAGTCCTAAGGGATCATGTCAATGATACACAGAGACAGACAAAGCATCAGCTTAAACGGTAAAATGCATGCAATGCAAGTGAGGGAGGAAATGTGTGTGGGGCTTCAGCCTCCACAAGCTCATCTCAACCTCAAGCCAGAATGAATAACAGTAATCATACTGAAATATAAAGCATGCTATCAAGCAAGAATACAATAAACTGCAATCATACAGATAAAATGAAATAAAATGCCATCAGGCAAACAAACTACATGGGCAAGGGAGCTGGGCTCTACCGAATACCCGCAAGCAAAGCCACACAGTAACAATACAAGCAGAGGGAGCAACTCAACCTCTAGTGCAATCATGCTCCTAGAGTCTACTTAGTCTAGATATGAACTTATTCTAATGCATCAAGCAAGTCAAACAAGACACATCAATACAGAGAAGAAAACAGAAAAGGAAGCAGATCAACTCCTCTCTCAACTCCAAGCTTCAGCTCTTCCAACAGCAACTCAGTCTTCAGACTTCCAATTACTCTTGACAAATATCAATTTGCTTTTCCAGGTTTCAACCCTTCAACATAAGTTTCAGCTTATCTTCTTCTCTGAGCTTCAGCTCCTTGATCAGTTCCACCTTCAGGCTTCACTATTAACCACAAGTATCAACTTGATTCCTTCAGGATCTTCAAGCTTCAAAGTAAGTATCAACTTCCTTTGTTCTTCAAGCTTCAGCTCTTCAGAATCTCAATTGAATCCTCTTCCTAAGTATCAACTTAGTCTTCAAGCTCTCAAGCTCTCCTTGCTTTACCAGTCTCAACTTAGTCTTCTCTTCCTGCAAGCCTCAGCTTCTCAGAGTAATCTTCAATCACTTAGAAGTACCAACTTCATCCTTCAGTCCTTAAGCCTCAGCTCTTCATTCAGTCCTTACTGGATCTTCATTGGGTCTTCAAGTATCAACTTGCTCTTGTTGCTATTCAAGCTTCAGCTGGAATGGCAATGCTTCAAGGAATCATCCTTTTCCATACTCTTCAATGAAGTCTTCATATTCAAACTCAAGCTCAACATCTCTCAAGATATTCAAACCAGAGGAAATCACTTACTGGATAAGCTGGGGTGTTAAACTGCTTATTGACCACCAAAGGTGACCTATAAGGGTTCAACATCCAATGAAGGGTCCCCTCAAAAGTTCTACTTCCTAGATATCATCACTTATCCCTCCTAAGTAGAGAGGTGTATACCATGGAAGGACTTTGAATCATAGGGAGGAATGGAGGTGAAAGATACCATCCATGCTTGAGAAAGAAGTTAACTAGGTCTAAGCTCTTCTTAATCCCTAACCCTAAAACAAACAACAAAACAAACAAGATCAAGCTCTCAAGCTCCTCAATCAACTTCAAGTCTTCTACTATGCTCCACAAAGCTCCTCAAAGCAAAACCAAGCTCTCCAAGCCCACAAAGCAAAGCAAACAAAAATATAAGCTCACAAGGGCAACACGAACAATCATCCATTACAAAAATCATCTAAAAAATAGTATACTACTATATTAAAACCTAATATAATTTCTAGGGGATCCTATATACCTACCCTTAATACCCCATATGTCCCAATATCTAACTTGACCTAGAAACCCAAAATTCTAGTGTTATTGTGGACCTATGTTAAGGATTAACCTAATTCTACACAACCTAATGTCATCTAAGAAAAACCAATCAAAAATTCATCACAAAATTATGGAATAAATCCAGGGGGGAGCTAAAGTCCTAATCTAACTATCCTAAAAAGAATGGCCTAAAAATATGAAGGGAACTAGCTAAAAAAAATTCTACAAAACCATGTATCAACATAAAAGAATTAAAAAGCTATTAAAATAGAAAATATACAAAAAATACTAAAAATGCATGAAATGCAAATATTTTGGTTTCATAATTTTCTAGACATGAACATGAAATGGGAGAAAAAATCCCCATGCAAAAATCATTAATTTCCTATTTATTATGATTTTTCAAAGATTGAAATAAAATGGAGAAAAAGAAATTAAAATAAGAAACCTTTGGTGTGAATAGCAATGATATGTAGTACAATTTTCATATGGGCTCAAAATGGGGGTGGGGATAGTGAGGCGCGCTAGGCCCAATTAACCAGAAAAATTAATTGAAAAATCATAAAGAAAAAGAAAAGGATACGGTGTGAAAAGTAACAAAATTCAGTTCATAATCCAATGGGCCATGAATTGAGGGTGGGGATATCAACTGAGCCCAATTCCCCTTAAATGAAACGATGCGTTTCATCATGTCTTCAGACTTTCTTCTTCAGACGCGAGATTAAACCACAGCCCTCAGATCTGACCCTAGTCAAAGAGTCCACGCCTGATCCAATGGCCAGCACTTCGTCTTCTTCCTTCAGCCATGGCAATGGAGGGAAAAGCTCCATAGTTGCAGAGCTCAAACCCCAGTTCGAAATCCATCAAATCTCAATGAAAAACCAAAATTCCAAACCCTAACCTGTCCAGAATTTCATCCTGAATCTAACCATGGCCTTGAAATCAATTGAAACATCCTAGATCTCCAAACCCGATCCAAGATCAAAGATATGCTCAAACATCAACTTCAACAACTCTTGCAATTAACTACCTCAGATTGATCACCAACTCACACTGATTGATTCTTGATATCTAATTCATTCTATAGCTCACCATAGCTCGAGTTCTTGGTCCAAACAAAAATGGTGACACCAACTGAAACCTCACCAATTGCTCTCAAACTTCTCAGAATCCATCTCCTATTGGTCTCTAACAGTTCTAACCTAACCATTCTTGCTAATTATGCCTAAATCAAGGTGAAGAAGAAAAGTTACTAACCTATTGAATCTTGATTAACAGATGGAGTAAATCTTCACTGCAAGCCTTCAAACTCTTCAAAATCAATCCTTGGATGATGATAGAGCTTCTGTTTGCAAAAGATTGGACCAAGAAAGCTTCAATCTCCAAAACCGATTATGACTTGCAACCTTGAAAATCCAAATGCCAACTCTTCAAATCTCCATGGTTTTGCTCTCAAATTGATCTGCACAACTTCACTATGATCAAAGGAATGTGTTTAGATTGAAAGAATGGATGGAATTGAATCAGAATGTGGATTTTGCTTTCAACTTGAAATGGAAGCAAATGAAATGGTCAACTCTCTCTTCTCTCAAATCTTACACCAACCTTGCATCTGAGCAAGTTCTATACATTATATAGAGTGGTTTAGAATCATCTAGAACCATCCCATGAGAAATTGGGATTCTCATGTCATGAGTTTATGAATTCACTTCTTCTCACATATCATCTCATGCCATAGTCCTTGCAGAAACTTGCCTTGCCTTGAAATTCTCCCTAAATGAGATATATGACATGTTAAAACCCTTAGCAAGCTTGTTCATTGAGTTTCCTTATGTTTTGCATTTGTGCCTTAAGATGCAAGCAAGCAATTTCCAAAGCAGCCCCATGATCTAGGCCTCAAATCAAAATTGTGGCTGAACCATTGTTTTTAGAATGTCTTTTAGAGTCAAAATGACCTACTATATGCCATGGTTTGGATGTGTAACTTGGGATTTCCAATTTCCAATTTCAACTTATTTAACTTTTGCCTCCATTTTAGGTCATTTTTATCACTTTTTGCTACAAGCCTTTTCAACATCTCATTACCTCCCTACTAGCCTTAAAACATCATTCTAAGCAAGTTTGATGTTGAAGATTTTTCCATTTGAAGCTTGGAAATAGGAGATATGGCCTTATGCTTGAAATGGCCTATAATATCCAAATGACCAAAATACCCTTGACTTGTCAAAGCCATAAGTTGAGTTCTATAAATCCTATCAAGGACTTATAGTACTCTCTAGAAAGATAAGAAGATTAGGAACAACATTCATGTTGACCAAGAGTTCATAGGAATCATCCTACTTGGGCAAAAGTTGGATGCAAGTTGGGTGACTTTCAAGGACCCAGATTCACATACCTCAGATGACCTGTAACTTGTCAAAGTCATAACTTGAGCTCTACAAATCCTATCAAGGACTTATAGTACTCAAATTAAAGCTAAGAACAAGCTATACAACATTCATGTTGTAGGTAAGATGAGATGACAATCACATCTTGGGCTAAACTGCCTTGAAGATAGGGATCAAACTAGGGGGTTTTACACTGTCAAGCCTTAGAAACCCTAGCTTAAAACTTCTCAAACTCTTCAATCATGATGAGTTGGTCTAGGAATCATCCTTATAGCATCTCAATGCATCAATCCATGATCACATGGCTCTTGGATTAGGTCTTAACCCTCTCCAAATCATCAGTTGACCTAGGGTTGACCCAGTCAAACCCTAATTTCACCACTCATGGGTGAGTCTTCTTATTCTTGTACAATGACCTCTTTAGGCCTCATGATGGCTTTCAATACATCTAATAAGCTCTCTCAAAGCTTTAAGTCCATCCTCATAGCCTCATAATCATCTGAGGAGCCCCCACAACTCTCAAGTTATGAGGCACACAATCTTGGTTTCAACGAATCTTTCTGAGGATCTCTTAACTTCTCTGACAAAGATATCAACCTTTAATCATTTGAATAGCCTTCTTGGATAGCTTCAAAGTCTTGTATAGCTCTTGATTGGAAATCATACCTCTTGATCTACTGCACACATATCAATGAAATGCAGATGATGAATGAGATGAACCACAAGCTAGGTAAATAAATGTTGGTCAAATTTTGGGGTGCAACACCAGGCCCACAAGACAAGAGCGTACATAAAGAATTTGAAGTTTGTGAGAATACGACCTTACATCCCGAATATTACGTGGCGGGATTGACGTAACTTGAGTCAGAGCAAGAGCATGAACCCCATGGAAATTCTTTTAACTATGACAGAAGTCGAGGTAAAAGTCACCTATCAGCAGAAGGTCATGCGAAGCTGACTGTCTCACTTGGAAGTCCTTCATGGAAGCTACGCCTTTGTCCTATCCTCCTCTTACAGCCACACAATCACAACTATATGCAAATCCCTCCTTACCAATAACCTCGCTTTTCCTTTTCTTTTGTTCGCAAGAGAGAACTTTGAGCACCTTCACGTGAGTCTACACCAGAGAATATCAGGGTTAATCGAAGTTCATTACATCAAATGTCAAAAAGTCAAGTTAGTGCTATGGGCTGCTAATTCCCCCTTGGCCCAAGTCAAACCATTTTCTACACCTGTCAAAACAGCAAAATACAAATTAGTAAATCCAGAAGAATATCCCCAAGATGCTCCGAATATCCAATCCAAATCGCAGTTATTAGAGATTTGATACACAATATCAGGGTTTGAAATTTCCACTTAACAGGCATTAAATGAAATTATTCGAAAAGAGAAAGTTTTCAAATATTGTCTACACTAGAAAGGAAAATCCAATCAACCATCAATCAGCATTCAAAACACTTCAATCAGGTTTAACACGAAGAAATCAGATGTGAGACTATAAATTGGGAATGATACTCAAAGAGAAAAAAACCATAAACTTGCAAAATCGAAAGAGTGCGAAAACTTATCTCTTCTACCGTCAAAGCCTTCGAAGTCACCGCCCCCCGCCGCGAGTCTCCAAACCTTCGAAGCCGCCTCGCCATCTCGAATCCCGTCGCCCACAACTTTTAGGTAAACCTTTGATTCATAAACATTACTGAACATTTGACGGTTTTCTTTGTGTTTTCAGGTTCAACATGGTGGAAAAGATGAAGAGATGAGTGAGTTTGAAACAGAGAGGGAGACGATCGAGAGAGGAGAGGATTCGATCTGGGGAGGACGAAGGGATTTGGGGAACTAGGGTTCACCGCTTCGTTTTGTTTTTCTGTCTTTTGTTTTGTTTACAATTATAATTGTATAACTGCAGCACACGCACATCACATACACCCTCACACATGGACCATCGGATCTCCAACAGATCCACCGTACACGCTCCAGATTGTAAGCCTACCGTAACACTTTGCTCACACACACACACCTGATCCAACGATCCCTTCTAATTAACCTTTAATTTACCATTAGTCTTTAATCCGCCAACTAATTAAACCCTAATTTAATTTTAATTTTTATTATAACTATTAATCCTTTTTAGAATAAACTAATAACTTTTTATTAATAATCAATTTTAATTTAATTATAATTATTTCTCTGTTTAGTTATTCAATTTTATTTAATAAATTGTTTATTCCACCATTTTACTTAATTAATTTAAATCAAACTTTTTTTTAATAACTAGAACTCTTTTTTTAGAAAATCCTATTAATTCACATAAAAAATATATTTTGCTAATTAATTAAAATTAAACTCTTAACTTAATAACGTTTTAACTAATAATATGTTATTCCACTAAAAACCCCTTTTATAAATTATTTACACCCAATTGCTAATTTATCTAATTAACATTAAAACCTATTTAGTATTTTAGAAACAAATAACAAAGACAACCTTTTTTATAATTAGTTCTTCATAATAGTCATAATTTTATATAAATAAATCATTTCACTTAAGTTTTAGATAATAAAATTAAGTCAGTATGACATTTTATTTAAAACCTTAGAATTCAATTTATATTCAACTTCTCGCTTAAAATCAACCAACTAAAATCAACTCACATCGTAAAATACAACCTAATCGTGTACACTCACATTCACGACACTTTCACTCACACACAATTCAGCGCTTTCATGCGTATGTGCATGATTTTATTTCTGCAATTTACCTTACAAGCAATTTACATTATCGCATTTATATTCACGCATCGCATTCCGTCCAAAGAAAAACCCTACACATGATTCAACAATCGTGTGTAGTGCACATCATTTGCATCATTATCCTTTCGATCCTTGATCCCATTCAAATTGATCAATTAGGATAGATCCCACCCCATAGGAAGGACCTTTATCTTACAACATAGAAATAAACAATCAATTCAAAACAACAAATATTCAAACACATTAGAGAAAGATGCCAAATCATCTTAAGCGAGATAGAATCTCCACCCCACATCAATTACCCCCTATCCGAGTACGTAAGTCCTTTTCTTAAGACGATGCAAAGACTATTTTCCTACATCTTGTGGCAGTTAAATCTCTCTTAAAATGAAGACACATCTCGTCTCCTAAAATCAATCAATCAACTACCCTAAACCCGTAGGAACTTTGACCACAGTCAAAGAACTCCTCAAACCCTTTAGGGAAACTACAAATACTCTGATTCCACTCCCGTAAGGATATGTAGGCATAAGATGCGACATCTTATCGAGTATACTTAGATATAAACCACTAGGTCTTTTAAACCTTAAGCAGATAAACCTTAGCAATAAACAAACATTAAAACAAGAGGTTCCTGTAGAGTACTACAGAAACTTAGGATGCTAGCGCCTTCCCTAAGTTTAACCAACCCCCAAACCTATAACTCTCTAGCTTGCATTTGCATTGCATTGTGGAAATTTCAATCTTTATCCCTTCCTTTGGACAAATCAAAGTTCGGTTGCAAATGAATTAAATATTCAAACTAATAAATAGTTTGGTATCCAAATTTCACCGCGACAGAAAGAATTTTTTTCCAACATGCCACTTTTTTAGAAGCAAATTTCTAAAATGCCACACTTTTCCACCTATATACCAAAATGCCATCTTTTCAAACATAAAAAAATTTGGAATAGGCATTGCCGCCCATCCAATGAGCGGTTGAGACTAAAATTTTGTTTTTTTTTTTTCGTTTTGTTTTTTTAATTATTTTTAATATATAATTATTATTTATTAATATTAATATATATATATATATATATATATATATATATATATATATATTAATATCATTAATGTATAAATAATTATTTTCTAATTTATATTAATATGATTTATTAATATTAATATATATATTATGAATAGTACTAACATAATATATATTTATTTTTTAATACATAAGTTATATTAATTTATATCAATTAATGTATAATATTAATTTATATTAATTAATATATAATATTAATATATAAATTATATATTATTATTATTAAAACTAAATACATTATTTCTAATTAATTATATTTTTTTTATACTAAATAAATTAAAACGAAAAAAAATAACATTTTGAACTCTACCGCCCATTGAAAGGGCGGGTGTCCATAAATTTCAACATAGTCGCCCATTGAAAGGGCGACAGTCCTTTAACTTTGTTTGAAAAGATGGCATTTTGGTATATAGGTGGAAAAGTGTGGCATTTTGGAATTTTGTTTCTAAAAAAGTGGCATGTTGGAAAAAAATTCCGACAGAAATGACGACTTCACTGGGGACCCCTCAGTGGGTTTCCCTATCTTGCTTTATTTATTTGTTTATTGCTTTATATATCTGCTTACTTGCTTAATTGTTTATTTGTATATTCTCCTTTGTGTTTATTTTTGGGTTGCTACCTTTGAGTGGTGAGACAAAGTCCTACACCCAGACTTGAGAGAAATCATAGGATGGTGATATATTCGATGAGGCTTATAGGGAGTGAGTCCCGACTAAGTTGACTCAAGAATCCCGCTTAGTTGAGACCCTTTTGAAAATAGTTCGGTTGAACGAGTTTAGTAGTGAAAACTTTTACTATTCTCAATTGGAGTCCATGATACTAAGGACCGTAGTTACCTTTAAACCCCACTTTGGCCTTTATTAGGGCGTAGTGCGAGGCTATAAGGGAGTAAGTCCCGAAATAGTGCTACGCGAAGCTACACTCAAAATAAGTTCTCTTGAAAATATTATTAATCCTCGAGTTAGTTGAGAAATTGATAATATCTGATAGATGGACTAATGACTTTGGGACCTTTTTTAGAACCCAGTTCTGCAGGTACCATCCACCTTTAGTCCTTATCCTTTGGGAATGGGTATACCCTTGGCTCCATGCTCGTTGCAAACCTAGGACCTTTTTTTGTTTACCTTAGTGTGCCCTTATGTGCTTACTTGTGTTTGTTACATTCATATAGCATCATACTACATTGGACTTCATGGGATTTACCCTTTATTTATGAACATTGTAGGACATTATGGATAGGCGAAATACTCTAAAATATACTTTTAAGAGTCCCAAATTGGATGACCTAAGGGAGTTGGGAGATTTGATTGAAGACCAAGAGAGGTTCAAGGGCAAATATGGGAAGTTACTATCTTTGTTGAGACGTAAGGTAAATGAAGACCTACTTTCCGCTCTATTACAGTTCTACGATCCGATGTATCACTACTTTACTTTTCCAGATTATCAGTTGTTGCCAACTTTGGAAGAGTACTCTTTTTTGGTAGGGTTACCCATTCTAGAAGAATCTCCTTTTCCTTTCTTAGAAAAGGACCCCGAGGAAAGAGACATCGCTAAGGCCCTTTATCTCAGGGTATCCGATGTTAAGGACAACATGGTTGTTAAAAATGGGACTTTCGGTTTGACTACAGATTTCTTATTCAAAAAAGCTTCATTTTATACTGATTTTACGAACAAGGCTCCATTCGAGGCAATCTTTGCCTTACTTGTCTATGGGGTATTTCTATTTCCAAGTTTTGAGGGGTTTGTGGACCTTAACGCAATTAAGATCTTCATGAAGAACAATCCAGTGCCGACTCTATTGGGTAATACCTACCACTCTATACATCTCCGAAACCTTCGTGGTGGAGGAATGATTACGTGTTGTGTGCCCTTATTATATAAATGGTTCCTTACCCACTTGCCCAAATATGTTTCCTTTTGGCACCTTAATGATAAGCGTTGGTCAGAAAAGATTATGGCTTTGACTCATTCTGACATCGATTGGTATAGTCGTGAGTATGATGGAATTCTAATCGTTGATGGATGTAGAGATTTTGCTAATATACCGTTGCCCAGCTTTGGTGGAGGGATCAGTTACAATCCGATTTTAGCCCGCCGACAGTTGGGATATCCATTGAAGGAACCACCTAAGAGCATACAAGTTAAGAGTGTCTTCTTCGAGGATAATCAAGAACTCCGAGAGAAGATCGTGGAAGCTTGGAAGCATTTGCATAAGAAAGATAGAAATAGTTTGGGAAGGCCCAATTGTGTGTCTTTGGAGCCGTATCTCCAGTGGGTAAGGAATAGGGCGATCAAGCTGAAGATGCCTTACTCTCGCCAAGATCCTATACCTCCGAGAAGAGAGCCCGTTTATGTTTTCATGTCCAAAACCGAGAAGTTAGAAGTTGCTTTGAAGAAGTCGCAACATGAGTTAGAGTCTTGGAAGAACAAGTATCTAGTGTCCGTCGCAGAGATTGACGAACTTCAGAAACAGCTACAGTTGAAGGATGAAGAGCTACTCCCCTGCAAGAAGAGGAAAGTCATGGAGGATTTATTTTTCTCCGACCCGCAATGCTCTATTTGGAAACTAATTATGGATAACCTTATCCGTGAGAAGACGCAACTAGAAGAGCAGCTCAAGCAGCAGAATTCGAAACTTCTTTAGTGACTTTACTAGCTTTTATTTAGCTACTTATTTGGGACTTTTAAAAGCAATTATTTGTATTCCGTTTCAAAATTAAATAAAAAACGTTTTCTTTTGCCATAATGTTTATAAATAGTTGGGATCCCATGAAGTCCTACTCATCTTGCATTGCATTCTTTCTTTACTCAAGAAACTCAATTTTATTTCGCAGGTATTGTAACCATGGATTTCAAAAGAGAAGTATTGGAGTACACTTTCCAGAGTCCTAACATTGAAAGCTTGAGAGAACTAGCAGACCTCATCGAGAACCGTTATGCCTTCGCATCAGAATATGGAGAAGTCTTCCGTTTTCTCGAACTCAAAATGAAAGGAGGGTTGTTGGAGACCTTAGTTCAGTTCTATGACCTACTGTACCACTGTTTCACTTTTCTGGATTACCAGTTGATGCCGACACTGGAAGAGTATTCTGATTTCCTGAGGATGCCCGTAACGGCCCGTCCCATATTCACCGGCCAGGAAGACACACCCAGTCATCAAGAAATTGCCAACGCTACTCATCTTAGTTTGGCAGATGTTCAGGCGCACCTAACCACCAAGGAAGGAGTCCTTGGATTCCCTGCTGACTTTTTGATTGAAAAAGTCCGCTACCATGCTGAAAGAAAGGAAGTCCTTATCGTGGAAGTCATCTTTGCTCTGTTGGTCTATGGGATTTTCTGGTTCCCAAAGATCGATGATTTCGTTGGCATGGATGCGATTAAATTATTCATACTCAAGAATCCCGAAGAATGCTGAAGGAGGAGGACATATCGTTTGTTGTACCGCTCTGTTATATTCATGGTTCATTGCTCGCCTAACTCGACACCCGTCTATTTGGGAAGAGGAAGAGTCACCTCATTGGTCCGAGATAGTTATGGCCCTTACTCACTCTGACATTGTGTGGTACGACCCTACCTATGGAGGCATATGTATGATCCATAGCATCGGAGGATTTACTAACATACCACTCATTGGGAGAGAAGGATGCATAAGTTATAACCCTGCTCTAGCTCGTCTCCAATTTGGGCATCCCATGATCGAAGTACCTGATCAGACTCTGTTAGAAGGAATCTTTCTCAAGGAAGGAGAAGACCCAGACCTGAAGACCGTCATAATCTATGCATGGAGATACATCAATAAGGAAGGAAAAGCTGCTTTAGGATACCCCAATTGTGTCGTCTCTGAAGAATATCTACATTGGGTGCGAGAAAGAGCTCTCGACCTCAAGATGTCGTTCCCTTTCCATGAACCTATGGTATTGGCTTTTCACGATCCAGATTGGTTTGACGTAAGCGAAGAAGATCAGTTGAAGGTTGCCTTGGATGAGGCTCAGAAGCTGAAGGCCGCTTGGAAGAACAAGTTTTTCATACTCAAGGTAGAGAAAGAGAAGTCCCAGAGGCTGCCAGAAGTAGAACTTGCAAGGAAAAGAAAGGCGCGAGAGGATTTATTTTCCTCTCACACCTCTTCAAGAGTTGTCACCAGTGACGATCTTCCCCCAGATATTGTGGCTTGGAAGGAATGTGTTGACCGACTCATCAGAGAGAATGCCGAATTGCAAGAACGCATCAATCAGCTAGAAGGAGAACTTCGCACACAGAAGGAGCATAAGGAGTAGATCTCCGAGTTTCTCTTTTGCTTTTGATTCAATGTAATAAACTCTTAAAAGAGTACTCCGTTTTGTAATGCTTCGATCATCAAAATAAAATAAGTTTTTTTTTCTTTCTCCAACGTTACAATACCGAAATAATTTGAGTTTCTTGAAGGTTCATACTCATTTGCATTTTGCATAAGCATAGCATCGTTTGCATTCCAGGGTCTCACTCTTGCTTCATCTCCGCAGAACAAGTTGAATCACCGATACAACACTCGAGCTAGTCAACACCAGAATATGGATCAACTAGAACAGGAGAACAGAGTGCTCCGTGATGAAGTTGCAAGTATGAAAGAAAGTTTGGAGAGGTTGAATGGTCTAGTGGAAGCTTTGTCCAATCAAGCCTCGATTAACAACCAAGAAGTTCCAAGGACTGTGATCTCTGAAGTGACGCCAACACCGATCCCAGTGGTGTCTTCTGTTGCTGAAATATCCTACAGTATGCCTCAAGGTTTCCCGTGGGGATTGTCTCCTAATTTTTTTCGGCCGGTTACCGTCCGTCTGTGTCTGAGATCCCTGTTGTGACCACTGTTCAAGCTGCTCCTGTAGTTTCTGCTGTGATGACTACCGCATCTCCACATGTGAACGTTGTTCCGTATATTCTGGATGAACCAATTTTACATGGGTTGTCGATCGAAACTGTGGGTTTAGAAGAGAGGATGGACGGATTTCAAGACCAATTTTCTGAATTGCAAAAGGAGTTGAGAGCCCTTCGTGGAAAGGACTTATTTGGTAAGAGTGCTTCTGAGCTGTGCTTGGTTCCAAATGTTAAGGTCCCACCGAAATTCAAGGTCCCTGACTTTGAAAAGTACAAGGGGAATACTTGCCCTCAGAGTCATCTTATTATGTATGCCAGGAAGATGTCTGCCCAAACTGATAATGATCAATTACTCATTCACTACTTTCAAGACAGTTTGACAGGCACCGCACTCAAGTGGTATATGGGGTTGGATAGTACGAAGATTCGAACTTTCAATGATCTAGGAAGAGCCTTTGTCAAGCAGTATAAGTACAATGTGGACATGGCGCCCGACCGAGATCAGTTGAGAGCAATGGCACAGAAAGATAAGGAGAATTTCAAAGAATATGCTCAGCGTTGGCGCGAGTTGGCCGCGCAAGTCACACCACCATTAGAAGAAAAAGAAATGACCAAGATTTTTCTGAAGACTCTTGGTCCTTTCTTTTATAAGAAAATGGTAGCCAGCGCGCCCAGTGACTTTACTGAAATGGTCAATATGGGAATGCGTTTAGAAGAAGGTGTTCGCGAAGGAAGATTGACCAAAGAAGAGAGTGCTCCTAAAAGGTATGGGAGCAGTTTTGTGAAGAAAAAGGAGCAAGGTGTAAATGCCATTCAAAAGGGACAATTCAGAAAGAGGTACATGCCGCCACACCAAGTTGCAGCGGTATCGCCAATGTTTAATGCTCCGGCTTGTCAGCTACAGTCTCCGCAACCCTGTCAGCAACCTCAGTCTCCCGTTGCTCAACAACCACAACCTCAACAAAGTCCACAGTACCCTCAGCAGAATCGGCCATCCAGCAATCAGGGTCGTGTGTATAGAAAAATAAATTTTGATTCGATCCCAATGACATATGTTGATTTATTCCCCGCTTTGATTAAGAAGGGTCACATTCAGACAAGAGCTCCATCTTTGGCCCCCGCGAATCCTCCTCCTTCTTATAGAGCTGACAAGTTTTGTCCTTACCATCAGGGTGCTCCAGGACATGATATCGAGAGTTGTTTCGGTTTGAAGATGGATGTCCATAGGCTCATTAAAAATGGAATCTTGTCTTTTAGGGATTCTGACCCTAATGTACTGAAGAATCCATTACCACCACATGGTTCTCCCTCTGTCAATATGATTGAAGATTGTTTGGAAAGTGATGATCAGGAAGTTTCAAATGAAGAGGCTGAAGAAGTTTGTGTCATCGTACCCCACTTTAAGGAAGTGGAACGTATAGAGATTGTTTACAATAGCAAGAATCCAACTGTTACTCCTTTGATAATTAATGTGCCTGGACCTGTCCCTTATACTTCCAGTAAGGCTATCCCCTACAGGTACAACGCTACGATGTTGGAGGATGGGAAAGAAGTGCCTTTGCCCACTGTACCCTCAATAGTTAATATTGCAGATGTCAGTAGAGTGACAAGAAGCGGTCGAGTCTACCCGACTGTGCCACCAAAAGAAAAAGAAGTTTTGTTCGAACCATCGGGCTCAAAAGACCCAACCATGGGGCAATCTGGTGGGTCTAATTTATCCAACTCCGATGAATGTTTGAAAGTAATCAAAAGAAGTGAGTATAAGGTTGCAGATCAGCTTCTGCAAACCCCGTCGAAGATTTCTGTGCTACAATTGCTGATGAGTTCTGAGGCTCATAGAGAAGCGCTTCAGAAGATTTTGGAACAAGCCTATGTCGAGCAGGATGTGACCATGGAACAATTTGATAACATCATTGGCAGTATTACTTCGGGTGATAATCTGGGTTTCAATGAAGACGATCTCCCAAAGGAAGGAAGGAAACATAACATGGCTCTACATATTTCTGTGAACTGCGGAAACGACTCTCTGTCTAGTGTGTTGGTTGATACTGGATCATCTCTAAATGTAATGCCTAGAACTACTCTATCTAAGTTATCGTATCAAGGACCGCCGATGAGGCCAAGTCGCGTTATTGTCAAAGCTTTCGATGGGTCAAGGAAAACGGTAATTGGTGAGGTAGATTTGCCCATGACTATCGGATTACAGACTTTCATGATCACGTTTCAGGTCATGGACATTCGTGCCGCCTATAGCTGTTTGCTAGGGAGGCCATGGATACATGAAGCTGGAGCAGTTACTTCTACCCTGCATCAGAAGTTGAAATATGTTTTTGAGGGGAAAACAGTTACAGTTTGTGGAGAAAGAGCTTTGGTGGTAAGTCACTTGTCATCATTCTCATATGTCGAAGCTAAGGAAGAGGTTGGCACGCAATTTCAAGCTTTGTCTATTGTGGGCGAGGGTGTCCAAAGATCTCAGGCATCCATGTCATCATTTAAAGACGCGCAGCGAGTAGTGAATAGTGGTCATCGGACAACATGGGGGAAGGTGTTGTCTTTGCCAGAGAACAAAACTAAGGAAGGTCTCGGCTTCACCAGTAGTTCTGCTCAACAAACCACCAAGAACCAAGGGTTTCCGCTGATCAATGAAGTGTTCCGTAGTGGAGGAGTCGTCCATCATCCTCAGATTAATGTTGTGTCAGAGGACGAACTTGAGGGCTACATATCAGATGGTTCTGCAAGGTCCTCCATTCCTTACGAAGACTACGAGCCCTATATGGAAGATCCAGGCTATGTTTCAGATGAATTTGACTATACTTTTGGAGTTTATGCCGTCACCGAGGAAGATCCAGATGAGGACATCCCAGACTTTGTGACCTCAGGCATTGTAGTCAAGAATTGGAGTGCGGTTGAAGCCCCTACTGCCATTCATATATCTAAGTAAAGCATTTGTTTTAAAATTTTTCGCTCTGCCTAAGGCGAAACTGCATTTGTTAGGGCTTATTTCCAATAATTCCCTTTGCTCTGCCCAAGGCAAAAGTGACTTTGTTGGGCGTGTCTTTTTGGTTTGCTATCATCAATAAACTACTTTCATTTACATTTGTGTTTTATATTTATTCACGACGTCGGAAAATAATAAGTAGCATCTCGCGTACACACACTTCCCACTTTACAAAAACTTATTGAAAATCACATCACTTGCGCATATTGCTACATAAATTACATCCTGGGAATAATGATCTGCTACCTTCTCCGAATTTTGAGTTTCCTGTGTATGAAGCTGAGGATGAAGAAGATGATATCCCAGAAGAAATTTCCAGACTGCTTAAGAAGGAAGAGAAAGCTATCCAACCTCATCAAGAGCCGGTGGAAGTAATTAACTTGGGATCAGAAGAAATCCGTAGAGAAGTGAAAATTGGAGCTCTGCTTAAACCCGATGTGAAGAAACAACTGATTGATTTGCTTGGAGAGTTTGTCGATGTGTTCGCTTGGTCATATCAAGACATGCCCGGACTGGATACAGCTATAGTCGAACATCATTTACCGTTAAAGCCAGAGTGCCCGCCAGTAAAACAAAAGCTCAGAAGGACTCGACCTGACATGGCTCTAAAGATTAAGGAAGAGGTACATAAACAGATTGATGCAGGTTTCCTTGTCACTGCCGAGTATCCGCTATGGTTAGCTAACATTGTACCCGTTCCGAAGAAGGATGGTAAGGTTTGCATGTGTGTAGACTACAGGGATTTGAATAAAGCCAGTCCGAAAGATGATTTTCCATTACCTCACATTGACATCTTGGTGGACAGTACTGCAAGATATGAGGTTTTCTCCTTCATGGATGGTTTTTCAGGTTACAACCAGATTAGAATGGCTCCCGAGGACAGAGAGAAGACGTCATTCATAATGCCATGGGGCACCTTTTGTTACAAAGTTATGTCATTTGGATTAAAGAATGCAGGGGCAACATATCAGAGAGCTATGACTACTTTGTTCCATGATATGATGCACAAAGAGATCGAGGTGTATGTGGATGATATGATAGCTAAGTCGAAGACCGGAGATGATCATGTTTAAAACCTGGCTAAGATGTTTGGTCGTTTAAGGGAATACAAGCTTCGTTTGAACCCCAACAAGTGCACATTTGGAGTACGATCAGAAAAACTATTGGGTTTTATTGTCAGCCAAAGAGGCATTGAAGTGGACCCTGACAAAGTAAAAGCTATCAGGGAAATGCCAGCTCCTGCCACTGAGAAACAAGTTAGAGGATTCTTGGGACGTTTGAACTATATCTCCAAGTTTATATCCAACATGACCACTACATGCAAACCTATATTCAAGCTTCTGAGGAAAGAACAAGGGTATGTTTGGACTGAAGACTGTCAAAAGGCTTTTGATAATATCAAAGAGTATTTGCTTGAACCACCTATCCTGATACCGCCAGTTGAAGGACGACCTTTGATTATGTATTTGACTGTTTTAGAATATTCAATGGGTTGTGTACTCAGTCAGCGAGATGAAACAGGAAAGCAAGATCATGTCACTTATTACTTGAGCAAGAAATTTACTGATTGCGAAACAAGGTACACTATGTGTCGCTACTGCGAAAATCGGCGCCGACTGAACAGAAGAGTCGCCACCGTGCGTTATTTATCCCACAGGAGGGGAAAGGAAACGCTCGAGGTAAACCTACCGCAAAGACGGGAAAGGAATGGTCATCGCAACCAAATCCTGGATTCGGGAGTCGGTTACGCAAGGGGAAGGTATTAGCACCCCTCACGTCCGTCGTACTCGACGGGATCCACGCTTGCTTGGTTTGCCTAAAGGATGCAAAACAATCTATCTACGGCTGCTAAATCGAAACGGAAGGGAATTGACTCGATAGAGCGTCGCACTCTATGCCTACGTATTCTCAAGAGAGAAAGTCAGAGTCAACGTAGTTCGGGACTACAGGGAATTGGCTCGCCAAGACTTCGCGTCTTGTGCCTATGTACTTCCACACAGCATGGAAGATCAGAGCTTTCGTAGTTCAGGCTAACTACGGCTAAGCAGGGTGTTCTCACACAGGAGTGAGATATCAAACTGGTTTTACAGGTACGAGAACCTATGGGAACTAAAGCTACGGTCTGGTCTCAAATGCACTCGGGCAAGAGAAAAGGATAACATCAGTCGTCAGCGGGGAAGTCTCGATCGCACAGCAGCGAGAGAACTAAAGATTAGTTGTTAGTGTGCTCGCTAGGATATCGCATCCTATGCCTACATATTCTCGCTCAGTACGAGAAATCAGAGCAGCTGTAGTTCGGCTACTTTCGGGACCACAGCTCAAATCTCGTTTTATTAATATTCTGAAAATGGGTTACAATGATTGAATACGGGAAATAAACTCCTAGAAAATACTATCCTGTCCATCTATAATGGAAAATCAAATGGAAAATAGTCCCCTAACAAGTGGACTTCTAAAACTACCTCTAAAAAGGTAAAATAAACTCTATGAAAAATTATATCCTAAAAGAAAAATATATCATTTCTCTATTTTTTCACATATTCTTTTTCTCATTTCTTTTTTCAATATTCTTTTTCTCATTTCTTTTCATATTTCTTTTTCATATATTTTTTCATATAAAGAAACCTAAACAAATGAAGATAAAGGAAAAGAAAATAAAGAAAAAAAAACAAAAAAAAGAACACTAGGGGGTGCAACCAGCCCAGGAGGTACAATCAGCAGAAAAACAATAGAAATTGGGCCCAGCCCAATGCACCAATTCAGAAAAAAAAAAATAAAGAACCCAGGGGGGGGGGGGGGTAAATGGAGAAAACAGATGGTGCAACTAGTAGTAGGGCCCAGCCCAACCAACAAAAAAACGGAGGCGAGTGTCCAAAAACGGGGGGTGTGTACGGACGAAATTCCATGGGCCCAGCCCAATCCAATACACGGACTCCCTTCTCCCTTTTCTCCTTCCACCTTCAGAACCCTAATTCCTCTTCTTCCTCTTCACTGTTCACGGAAAAAACCCTAACGCCGTTCGCCTTGTTCTTTCACTCAGTCCCTTTGTCTCCGCTTCAATCTTTATCGTTCCCGCACCATATTTGTTCACACCAAACAATCATCAATCTTCCAATACCTCTCACAAATTACTCAATCGAACCGAATAAACACAACCACCACTTCTTCAAGGTACTCGAAGGTTCTTGAAGGTGTTCGTTCTTGAAGACGAAGATACGAAAGTTACTCGCCGATGGAAGTGTTAACACAAGAATTTGAAAGAACCTGACATCTCTTGATGATTATTGAGGAATCTGGGAATCTTCTGGGAAAGAAACGAAGAACACGGTGGAAATCGATGCACAGACGATGAAGATCGTTGAAGATCCGATTGATATTTCTGGAAATTTGACGGATGATGTTCTTGAGGAATAATAAACAAAGATGAAGATCTTGGAGGAGGTTTCTGGAGATTGTTCTTGTGTTGTTGAGGAATCACCGGTGATTTTCTGGGAAAACCACACGAGCTCTGAAGAACAATGATGATGATGATGTTTGATGATAGTGGATGAAGGTCGATCGGAGAAAAAGATGATGATCTAGTGGTTTCTTGAAGTGTTGATGAATGTTGAAATGATGATGAATGTTGATGATCGGAGCTTTTCTGGAGATTTGATTTGAAGATGTGGAACATCGGTTGAAGCTTCCGGCGGTGGCTTGCTGGAAACAGTTTGAAGATTGATGATGATATTGCTGGACGTTGTTGGCGAAGATTCGTATGAATCTTGATGAAGATCAGATGAGAGGAGAAAGATGATGATTAGAAGGAAAGGATGAGTTCTGGGAATTTTTCCAGTTTCCGGCGAGTTTGACGGCGGCCGGAAGAGGTTAGGAGTCTGTTAGGGTTGCCGGAAGAGGTTGGGGGCGGTGGTTGCATGGCCGCCGGCCATGCAACCGGTGAAGCTCCGACGAAGGTTGGGGTGAAGACAGGTGTCAAGGGAGGAGCTGCATGAAGGCCACGTGGTGGGGTTAGTGCTGAGTGGAGAGTTAGTGGAGATGCTACGTGGAAGACTGAGTGTGAAGTGGGAAAATGAAGTGGCCTCTTGTGTGTGTAACACGTGTGATCTTTTATAGTGACACAGATTTTTTTGGACTCTTGCTGAAGTGGGTCTTTCTGATAATACTTGGATAAGAAGCCCAATACGAAATACCAAAAATGCTGATTAAACTGGACTTAAACATGGATTTGGACTGAATGAACATGATTAACGGACAATTAATGGAATGGGCCTCCAAAAAAAGACTCTGGGCCCAACGAAATGGATTGAATAAAATGTTAATTAACTGATTAAAAACTTGATTAAATGCAATTAAGACTAAAAACCACCATTAACTAATTAAAACTACAATTAGATGCTAAATGACAATTAGACTACTCTAAATCCTAATGAATTCTGATAAATCCTAATTAACACCTAAACAAATGATTAAGACCTAATTAATCTAACTAAATCCTAATTAGATCTAAAAAGAGAATTAACCTAAAAAAACTCTATTAATTCCAATTAATTTCTAAACTAATAAAAGTAGAAAAAATTCTAATAAATCTATTAATCCTATTTAATGAAAACCTTATTAATTTCTATACTAACAAACTATATTAATTTCTATTTAAAAACCTATTAGAAAAAAATGTTCTATTAAACTACTATCTAAAAAATGACTTAATATCTAAAAAAAAGGTTTATTCTAAAATCTATTAAAAACAATCTATAAACTCTAAAAAAGATTTAAAACTATTAAAAATGTTAAAAGAAATCTATCTAAATTCTAAAAAATCTATAAAGCCTATTTAAAATCCACAAAAGGCTATTAAATCCTAAAAAAAACAGACAAAGGCAAATAACCAATATAAAAGAGAGCGCGAGACCAGATCGAAGCAAAACAGTAAACCCCGACACCAAGAACCGCAAAAATCACTGCGAACTGAAAACACCCAGGAAGCGCGCGACTTCTCAAAATAAATTCCGATTATCCGAACCGGTCTGAGATACCCGAAAAGCGACAACAGGGCTGTAATCCCGATAAAATCACCATGATTGAGGAAATGCACTATATGCAGTATGCAAATGCGAATGCCAAAATGCGTTGAAGCATAAACCGAAAGTGGCACCGGTTGGTCAAATTTTAGGGTGCAACAGCTGCCCCTATTCAAGCGACTCGGACCTGAATGGATGAAGAGCGAACAGCCTTCAGACAATCGAGGTACGAGACGGTTGAATACCAATAAACCCGAAAATTTGCCAACCGTGAGAATATACTGTAAAACTGCTTGGGGAATAAAATCCAGAAAACCGAGTCCAGTCGTCACGGCAACAAACTGATCAATCATCTGGTAAAGAACTCCTGATTTTAACGCCAGTTACCTGTGTGATACCACAGATAACAAACCCGAGGGTTGCAACAACACCTGATCCTCTCACATTGCCTACTGATAGACAGGAAGAGAAATATACTCACATCGTCTAAAGATAGACGGAAAGACACCCATCCCGAAGAAGAAAAAAATTCAATACTCACATCGTCTAAGGATAGACGGAAAGACACCCAAAATCCAAGGAAAAATTCAATACTCACATCGTCTAAGGATAGACGGAAAGACACCCATCCCAAAGGAAAAATTCGATACTCACATCGTCTAAGGATAGACGGCAAGACACCCAAAATCCATACTCACATCGTCTAAGGGTAGACAGAAAGACACCCATCCCGAAGGAAAAATTCAATACTCACATCGTCTAAGGATAGACGGAAAGACACCCATCCCGAAGGAAAAAATCAATACTCACCTCGTCTAAGGATAGACGGAAAGACACCCATCCCGAAGGAAAAAATCAATACTCACATCGTCTAAGGATAGACGGAAAGACACCCATCCCGAAGGAAAAAATCAATACTCACCTCGTCTAAGGATAGACGGAAAGACACCCATCCCGAAGGAAAAATTCGATACTCACATCATCTAAGGAGAGACGGAAAGACACCCAAAATCCATACTCACATCGTCTAAGGGTAGACGGAAAGACACCCATCTCGAAGGAAAAATTTGATACTCACATCGTCTAAGGATAGACGGAAAGACACCCATCCCGAAGGAAAAAATCAATACTCACCTCGTCTAAGGATAGACGGAAAGACACCCAAAATCCAAGGAAAAATTCAATACTCACATCGTCTAAGGATAGACGGAAAGACACCTATCCCGAAGGAAAAAATCAATACTCACATCGTCTAAGGATAGACGGAAAGACACCCATCCCGAAGGAAAAAATCAATACTCACCTCGTCTAAGGATAGACGGAAAGACACATAAAATCCATACTCACATCATCTAAGGGTAGACGGAAAGACACCCATCCCGAAGGAAAAATTTAATACTCACATCGTCTAAGGATAGACGGAAAGACACCCATAATCCACCTCAACACCATCCATCAAATTTCAGAATCCTTTCGTCTACGGGAACTGATGGAAAGAACAATATCCTTAAAGGGGCCACATCATCAGTAAGGACCGACGGGAAGAAAACCACCTTCAAAGAGCCGTGTCGTCAATAAGAATCGACAATCAGGAAAACCGAACATTCTTCAAAGAGCCTCGACGTCAATAAGGATTGACGGTCAGAAAATCCCTCTTGAAATGTCATCTCATCCAATAAACAGAAAGAAAACCAATATCCGAAAGATCGCTTTGAAACCTCTCAACATCTAAATATAGCCGGAGAAGACTCGCTGGGGAAACACACCACCCGTATGATCTGGCGATAAGAAACCCGCTGAAAAATCACCTGAAACTTCACATCGTCTGCTGATAGACGGAAAGAACACCACTTGCTAGAGAAACCCCATCTTGAAACCCCACTGAAAAAATCACCCGAAACTTCACATCGTCTAATGATAGACGGGAAGAAAGCCATATTCGAACTCAAGACGTCTAATGATAGACGGAGAAATCCACTTATTGGAGGAACACATCGTCAATATGAATTGACGGGAAGAAAAGTCTGTCGATACCAGATGACTAATTGATCAAAGCATAATTGTTGTATGATCTGAAATACGAATAAACTGCTGAATTGTCTGAACACTGCTGCTGGATGAATGCCCCTGAACTGATCACAGAGTAATTCAAATGCCATATGAGGCTGATAGAAAACCTGGCTTATGCTTCGTATGCATATGCATATGTTTGAATCTTTCTAGGGCGTAATGCTCCATTTAGGATGGAAATGCTACGCATTTTGAAAATGAAATGCAAGTATGATGCAAATATGATGATATATGCAATATGCTAATGCAGGCTCGGGCTGCTGGAGAAAGTCGGGTACAGAAAACCACTTCAGCAAAATAAATGCTGAAGACGAAGCCAACTCCGCTGGGGATAAACCGGATATCACAGAATTATTCCAGCAAAATAAATGCTGGAAGAGTGAAATCAACTCCGCTGGGGAATAACATATGTGCCAAGTATGATTGGACTCCCCTGGGGATAGCTTACCCGTGCCAATGAAAATCGGGCTTTTGCTGGGGAAAATAGACGGAGTCTTCCTACGTACTGATGAAGATTGGATTTGGAAACTGATGCTCCAACACGAATGGGCCTCACAGTGATCGCCAACATGGATTCGGGCTTTTAGGCTATCTGTGATAGGTCAGGTACAACTGACGCTGGAAAACATTATGTCTGAATACACAGTTTTCTGGTTGAAGAGTCAAGGGATAGTACACGACTTCCCGACATTCGTCTCGCACTCGAAAATTGGCTGAATCTGCTCGAATAGCTCTGAATAACTCTGATGATACGGAGAAGAACAATCCCTTCGCTTTTGATATGCCCCAGCCTGCGGGACCTCTGTGGGGACGCTCCTCAAAAGGAAATCTGAAAATCTGTACCCTGATGGTCTGATATGAAATGCCCCAGCATTCTGAACTTCAGAGAGATACTTTACATCAAATGCTTCTCGAATAAAGAATAACTTCTGCGCTCTTAAGATGGCCTGCCCCTGACTGCAATGACTTTGCCCCTGATTATCTGATTCAGAGTAGTGCCCCTGACCACGAGATATTTACCGAATCTCAACCTGATTGCCCCAGGATAACTGACTTCGAAAGGCTGACCTGACTGGGGATCACCGGATGTAGCTTGCCCTGGCTTGCGAAGCATTCGGGCGTTCTGTATTCTATCCTGACCATACCTTCCATTGTAGAAAACTTTCCTGCTGTCAAGCGCTTACTCGCAAGTAAAACAAGTTGTTATGCATGAAAGATATACTAATGCAACGCATATGACAGCTTTGACATCCAATCTGTTCACTGGGAAAAGGAAAAAACAGTTTATGGCATATAATGCACAAATTATTTATCAAGAATATCGACATCAATACCAACATGGTATGAAGAACCGTTTTAGGAGTCAGTTTCGACGCAATCTTTACCGAAGTGTGCTTTCGAAACAAACCTGCTTCAATTAGGACTTTTGAAGGTTATAACGTGGTCAGGTTCACGGTTTTGAAGGAAAGGATAAAGGCTCAAAGTTTATTTTAACCCACCCATTCTCCTTGATGTTCTCCCATCCTACGTTCAGCTAATTCGACCTTAGCGCTCACCTCTCAGAGGCTGAAAGATAGGAGTGATAGTTTGAGAAACCATGATTTTTTGGAGTGACAGTTACTCACTCTTCGTCTTTGACACTTGAGGTCACACGACTCGTATTTCATTTGAGGATTTTTTTCTTTTTTAATCCTTTTATTTTTCCTTTTCTCGTTTTCTTATCCCTAACTTTTGCCTGGACTGACTCTTTTTGAGTTTCTTTGGATTTTTTTATGTCCAGCGGGATGCCCTCATTTTTGCCTAAGTCATTTGTTTTGAAGTTTTGACTTAGCGGGATTTTGATTCTTTTTTTTTTCTTCTTTTTTTTCGAACAAGTCGTGTGACACTGGTTGCCTGACTCATTGGAGAATAATGTGATTGTCTCGCTCTTGATTTAACCATTGTGGTTTTTTAGGCACGACCTCTAGAGGTGTGATTGATCCTCAAACGGACACTCCTTTTGCAACTTGAACGCTCGGCCAAATTAGCTAACACCTACCCTGCCCCAGGTTAAAGATGGAGGGTTTTTCGTTTTCAGAAAGAACTCCTACTACTAGGCTCAAAGGGGTTGGCAAGGGATTATCTTCCTTATATCACCGGTGTTTAGGGATTTGAAACAATGTCTGTACATCATCAGCAGGTTTTATTTCAAAAGCATACAACATCGGAAGTTGCATGTCGTTCATTTTCGTCGTCCTCCTCAGATCCTTCTTAACCAAGCATTGGACATTTGTAAAAACAATTAGTGAACACGAATGGATTTAATCAAAACATGCATATTTATTTCATTATCATCAATTGAATGAAAACAACGAGTTTCACGAACAAGATTGCAATTTAAACAGGAAAGAAACTACAAACGTAAAGAAATGACAAGATAAAACAAAGAAAAATGCCAGCTTCCGAGAACCGGGCTTTCACATATGTCCTGTTGCTGAACCAGCCATCTTCACAATCAGTTATTAGAGGCAACTCGATGTTGTCCTGATCTGCTTTCAGCGACCCAACTAAATTATAGAGCCCCTCCTCCTCATTTAAATGATTTTGGGCCCTTCCTGCCCGAAGTTGATAGCTGTACTATCAAGTAGGTCCTGCACCTTGTGCTTGAAGGCCATACAATCTTCAATGTTGTGCCCCGGTGCTCCTGAATGGAAATCACAGTGCTCATTGATATCATACCCTGCTGGAGGCGTACCTGTCAGCGGGGCTAACTTCCTCTTCTCAACCAACTGTAATCGTAGCAACGTCTGAAGAAGTTCAGCATATGGCATCGGAGGCACCTTAAATACCCTCACCGGCCTCTGATTTTGAGCTCTTCGCTGATTGGGATGCTGTTGCCTTTGCTGCTGTTGAGGTTGTTGCTGTTGTCGCTGGTACCGGGTTGACTGTTGAACAACCTTCGTAGCAAATACAACATCGGTTTCTTGATTTCCACCGCACTGATTAAGGCACTCCTTATGCTTAGCCATTTTCTTTCTCAGATCTGCCCCAGGAATAGGCAACAGTTGTGGGCATGGAGATTCTGACACCATGGAGTCCAGGATACGTTTCTGACCTACTGCAGCTTTAGAAACATCCATCATCTTAGCATCAACTGGGATAGGACCAATACGTACAGCTATACCGCTTGGCATGAATTCAATATCTTTTGAGTCAATCAGGTCTTGAACATTGTGCTTAAAAGCATGACAACTCTCGATGTCGTGTCCGAGTGCCCCAGAATGAAATTCACATTGCTTACTGGTATCGTACCCATAAGGCGGTATCGTTCCCTTGGGCGGTTCCATTGTTCTTTTTTCAACCATTTTAAACCTCAATAAAGTCTGAAAGAGCTCAGCATACGTTGAAGGTGGCACCTCAAATACCCTCTTTGGCCTCCCCTCCTGAATCCTTCGTTGAGCCGGACGTATCCTTTGTTGTTGTTGCTGATGTCTGTCAACACGTTCGTTAAGCTCAGGTTCCCCAGGCACAGATGGCACGAGCTCCTTCACTGCGGCTTCAAATAGCTGATCATCCTCTTTCCTAAGCACATTCTTGACTACTTCCATGATCAAGCTCATTTGGGTCTTCAGCTGACTATTTTCCTCTTTGAGGATCTTCTGCTCCAGACGCATCTCTTGCATGTCTCTCATCATCTGCCCCAGCTGGCTTCGGACTTCAATCAATTCAACCTGATTCTGTTCCATATCTCTGAAGGAACTCCTGCAACAAACTGGATAATAAGGAAATAAGACCCACGGTTCTGATGTACCTGTTAAATGATAATGCAATGCAGAAAGCAAACACATATTCATGACAAGACAAAGAGAAACTCAAGCTATAAGCACCCAGACGAACACCTCCCACACATGTACAACCAACAAAAGCAGCACGTAAGCACGAATGAGTATGAATACAATGACCCCAGCCAACAATCCTGGCGATGGTCAGCAAACAATAATGCACAAAAGCTAAACGGGTTAGGCAGAGAAAACAGATGCAACACCCGGCACAGAAACCTCTAGAAACTTCTCCCATATTCAACTGAACTCTCCGTTTGACATTCTTCAGAACACACACTTCCCGTGGAGTCTTCCATGACATTAACTGACGAACCCACACAACTGGATGACGGAGAATCGTTAATCTGAATAAAACCCTGGGGCGCGATGAAAATCCGATTAGAGTCTAACAGATCCTGAACCTGGCTTCTAAGCACCTTACAATCATTTGTTGAATGCCCCTGTGCCCCAATATGGTACTCACAGCAGGCGCTGGCATCAAAACCTGGAGGATATGGTGGAATCATTGGATTAGTCTCTTTCGGCACTATCAATCTACTTCTGACCAGATCTGGCAACAACTGACTGTACGACACCGGTAGCTGAGTAAACTGCCTTTCAGGTTTCCTTGGTCTTCGTTGGGCGTGCTGACGCGGTTGACGACGATATGACCGTTGACTTGAAGCGTCTGAAAACTGATCCTGAGATGCTAGAGATTCTGAGACGATGTCATTTCCTTCTTCCCACTCTTCTTGAGAACTGACAACTAACTCATTCTTATCAACTGGGATATAAGGAGCATCTCGAAGCTTTCCACTCTTGAGTCCTCTCTCAACAAGCTCCCCCATTCTCATCAGGCCCACAAAGCTTGTACAATCGAACAATTTATCATAATAATGGCCTTTCAGAGTACCCAAGAAGAGGTCAACCATTTCTCTTTCCTGAAGCGGTGGTTGAACACTAGCAGCCAATTCTTTCCATCTTTGCACATACCCTCTGAATGATTCATTCTCCGCCCGAGATAATTCTTGCAGATGTACGAGACTAGGAGCCATATCCAGGTTGTAATCGTATTGCTTCATGAAGGCATTGGCTAAATCTGACCATGATTTGATGCTATCACTTTCCAATTGCATATACCAATCCAAAGATGCTCCAATCAAACTATCTTGGAAACAGTGAATCATGAGCTTGTCATTGGTGACATGCGAAGTCATTCTTCTGCAGAACATAACCAAATGTAACTTCGGACAACTATCCCCTTTGTACTTCTCAAAATTAGGCGTCTTGAACTTCGGAGGCAACACAAGGCCTGGCACTAAACACATGCTCGCAGCATTCAGATCAAGAGCATTCTTATTCATCAAGGCATCAATCTGATCTTCCAACAGCTGAAGTCTTCTTGTATACCCAACAGTCCTTGGGTTCTGAACATTAACCTGTGGAACAGCTCTTGGAGGTGGAACAATCCATGGAGAAGGAACAATCCTCGGAGAACCTGGCGTAGAGAAAGTGAAACTGTGATATTCTGTGCCATGGAGAGAAGGTAAACCTCTGGTAGGGGTTTGCACAGGCTGAGCTACATTGTTCCCCGAAGTTCTCTGGATGTTAGCTTCTTCTCTATTCATAGCTGTTATGGTTTCCATGAGCCGACTCAGCTGATTTTTCAACAATTCAAACTCCGCCCGAGTAACAACCAAGTTCTGCTCTCCTGAAGCCATGGTCTTTCCAGAAGCTAACTCAAGTCCAATACGAATGTCGGGAAATCAACTGACGAAGCGGACAAAAGACTGGTAAGCTCCCAGTTCCGGCTGATGATGGATATGTAACATGAGATGCAAATGCACACACAAGGGATCAAGTTGCTGTCGAGAAGCCCAATCCGCAATACTGGTCTTAGACAGACCCATAACAATTGCTCAAACCTGGTCCCCACAAATCAAAACACTGCTCCAACCTGGTTTCCGACAGACCCAATAATATAACTCCAACCTGGTCTCTGACAGACCCGGTAACTGTCCATAAAAAATCCATAATCCTGAGTCTCGAGTCGATAGTCTGAAGGTTGAGTTACCTGCATGCCCCAAATCCCTCTCACGGGTAGGTGCCCTAACAACTGACACAAGGTACGACATCCTATGCGGTCATCAGCGTCACAGACTTTCATGAGTGACGATACGATACCCAGAAGGTGTGGCATCGTCATCTCATGAAGCGGCCTCACTTAGCTGACTTCCAAATGATCGGTCCCCAGAGTCGACAATCCTCACGTCTGGACTCCCCTCAGATCCTCAGGATCGAAAAGAAGCACCTCGGAGAGAATCCCGTCTGAGCGCGGATTTCATGGGGAACTGTGTCTGCTCAGCAAACAGGTTCGTCCACTAATCTCCACAACTATATCTAGGTGCATACTCGAGCCCAGGTCCGGCTTATCACTTACAGTAACCTCCCTCTCCCACAGCAATAATCATAATAATATAATGCTGAAAATAAATGCGGAAACGTAAAGATACAGGAAAGTAAAGCATATATACAACACCCAACAGATAAACAGGAAAGCGCTAGGATTGACTCGCATAGGGGACGGGAAACGGTCCCAGCATAAGGGATGGGAAAAGTCCCAATATGCTATAAGGGTCCCCAGCAGAGTCGCCAGCTGTCGCTACTGCGAAAATCGGCGTCGGCTGAACAGAAGAGTCGCCACCGTGCGTTATTTATCCCACAGGAGGGGAAAGGAAACGCTCGAGGTAAACCTACCGCAAAGACGGGAAAGGAATGGTCATCGCAACTAAATCCTGGATTCGGGAGTTGGTTACGCAAGGGGAAGGTATTAGCACCCCTCACGTCCGTCGTACTCGACGGGATCCACGCTTGCTTGGTTTGCCTAAAGGATGCAAAACAATCTATCTACGGCTGCTAAATCGAAACGAAAGAGAATTGACTCGATAGAGCGTCGCACTCTATGCCTACGTATTCTCAAGAGAGAAAGTCAGAGTCAACGTAGTTCGGGACTACAGGGAATTGGCTCGCCAAGACTTCGCGTCTTGTGCCTACGTACTTCCACACAGCATGGAAGATCAGAGCTTTCGTAGTTCAGGCTAACTACGGCTAAGCAGGGTGTTCTCACACAGGAGTGAGATACCAAACTGGTTTTACAGGTACGGGAACCTATGGGAACTAAAGCTACGGTCTGGTCTCAAATGCACTCGGGCAAGAGAAAAGGATAACATCAGTCGTCAGCGGGGAAGTCTCGATCGCACAGCAGCGAGAGAACTAAAGATTAGTTGTTAGTGTGCTCGCTAGGATATCGCATTCTATGCCTACATATTCTCGCTCAGTACGAGAAATCAGAGCAGCTGTAGTTCGGCTACTTTCGGGACCACAGCTCAAATCTCGTTTTATTAATATTCTGAAAATGGGTTACAATGATTGAATACGGGAAATAAACTCCTAGAAAATACTATCCTGTCCATCTATAATGGAAAATCAAATGGAAAATAGTCCCCTAACAAGTGGACTTCTAAAACTACCTCTAAAAAGGTAAAATAAACTCTATGAAAAATTATATCCTAAAAGAAAAATATATCATTTCTCTATTTTTTATTTCTCTATTTTTTTCACATATTCTTTTTCTCATTTCTTTTTTCAATATTCTTTTTCTCATTTCTTTTCATATTTCTTTTTCATATATTTTTTCATATAAAGAAACCTAAACAAATGAAGATAAAGGAAAAGAAAATAAAGAAAAAAATAAAAAAAAGAACACTAGGGGGTGCAACCAGCCCAGGAGGTACAATCAGCAGAAAAACAATAGAAATTGGGCCCAGCCCAATGCACCAATTCAGAAAAAAAATAAAGAACCCAGGGGGGGGGGGGGTAAATGGAGAAAACGGATGGTGCAACTAGTAGAAGGGCCCAGCCCAACCAACAAAAAAACGGAGGCGAGTGTCCAAAAACGAGGGGTGTGTACGGACGAAATTCCATGGGCCCAGCCCAATCCAATACACGGACTCCCTTCTCCCTTTTCTCCTTCCACCTTCAGAACCCTAATTCCTCTTCTTCCTCTTCACTGTTCACAGAAAAAACCCTAACGCCGTTCGCCTTGTTCTTTCACTCAGTCCCTTTGTCTCCGCTTCAATCTTTATCGTTCCCGCACCATATTTGTTCACACCAAACAATCATCAATCTTCCAATACCTCTCACAAATTACTCAATCGAACCGAATAAACACAACCACCACTTCTTCAAGGTACTCGAAGGTTCTTGAAGGTGTTCGTTCTTGAAGACGGAGATACGAAAGTTACTCGCCGATGGAAGTGTTAACACAAGAATTTGAAAGAACCTGACATCTCTTTATGATTATTGAGGAATCTGGGAATCTTCTGGGAAAGAAACGAAGAACACGGTGGAAATCGATGCACAGACGATGAAGATCGTTGAAGATCCGGTTGATATTTCTGGAAATTTGACGGATGATGTTCTTGAGGAATAATAAACAAAGATAAAGATCTTGGAGGAGGTTTCTGGAGATTGTTCTTGTGTTGTTGAGGAATCACCGGTGATTTTCTGGGAAAACCACACGAGCTCTGAAGAACAATGATGATGATGATGTTTGATGATAGTGGATGAAGGTCGATCGGAGAAAAAGATGATGATCTAGTGGTTTCTTGAAGTGTTGATGAATGTTGGAATGATGATGAATGTTGATGATCGGAGCTTTTATGGAGATTTGATTTGAAGATGTGGAACATCGGTTGAAGCTTCCGGCGGTGGCTTGCTGGAAACAGTTTGAAGATTGATGATGATGTTGCTGGACATTGTTGGCGAAGATTCGTATGAATCTTGATTAAGATCAGATGAGAGGAGAAAGATGAAGATTAGAAGGAAAGGATGAGTTCTGGGAATTCTTCCAGTTTCCGGCGAGTTTGACGGCGGCTGGAAGAGGTTAGGAGTCTGTTAGGGTTGCCGGAAGAGGTTGGGGGCGGTGGTTGCATGGCCGCCGGCCATGCAACCGGTGAAGCTCCGGCGAAGGTTGGGGTGAAGACAGGTGTCAAGGGAGGAGCTGCATGAAGGCCACGTGGTGGGGTTAGTGCTGAGTGGAGAGTTAGTGGAGATGCTACGTGGAAGACTGAGTGTGAAGTGGGAAAATGAAGTGGCCTCTTGTGTGTGTAACACGTGTAATCTTTTATAGTGACACAGATTTTTTTGGACTCTTGCTGAAGTGGGCCTTTCTGATAATACTTGGATAAGAAGCCCAATACGAAATACCAAAAATGCTGATTAAACTGGACTTAAACATGGATTTGGACTGAATGAACATGATTAACGAACAATTAATGGAATGGGCCTCCAAAAAAAGACTTTGGGCCCAACGAAATGGATTGAATAAAATGTTAATTAACTGATTAAAAACTTGATTAAATGCAATTAAGACTAAAAACCACCATTAACTAATTAAAACTACAATTAGATGCTAAATGACAATTAGACTATTCTAAATCCTAATGAATTCTGAGAAATCTTAATTAACACCTAAACAAATGATTAAGACCTAATTAATCTAACTAAATCCTAATTAGATCTAAAAAGAGAATTAACCTAAAAAAAACTCTATTAATTCCAATTAATTTCTAAACTAATAAAAGTAGAAAAAATTCTAAGAAATCTATTAATCCTATTTAATGAAAACCTTATTAATTTCTATACTAACAAACTATATTAATTTCTATTTAAAAACCTATTAGAAAAAAATGTTCTATTAAACTACTATCTAAAAAATGACTTAATATCTAAAAAAAAAGGTTTATTCTAAAATCTATTAAAAACAATCTATAAACTCTAAAAAAGATTTAAAACTATTAAAAATGTTAAAAGAAATCTATCTAAATTCTAAAAAATCTATAAAGCCTATTTAAAATCCACAAAAGGCTATTAAATCCTAAAAAAAACAGACAAAGGCAAATAACCAATATAAAAGAGAGCGCAAGACCAGATCGAAGCAAAACAGTAAACCCCGACACCAAGAACCTCCAAAATCACTGCGAACTGAAAATACCCAGGAAGCGCGCGACTTCTCAAAATAAATTCTGATTATCCGAACCGGTCTGAGATACCCGAAAAGCGACAGCAGGGCTGTAATCCCGATAAAATTACCATGATTGAGGAAATGCACTATGTGCAGTATGCAAATGCGAATGCGAAAATGCGTCGAAGCATAAACCGAAAGTGGCACCGATTGGTCAAATTTTAGGGTGCAACACTATGTTAGAGAAGACTTGTTGCGCTCTGGCGTGGGCCGCCAAGCGTTTGCGCCAGTATATGTTGAACCACTCTACTTGGTTAGTTTCAAAGATGGATCCTATCAAGTATATTTTTGAGAAGCCCGCTTTGACTGGGAGAATTGCTAGATGGCAGATGTTGTTGTCTGAATATGATATCGAGTACCATACTCAGAAAGCTGTTAAAGGAAGTGTTTTGGCTGATCATCTGGCTCACCAGCCCATTTTGGATCATCAACCCTCAAACGACGAATTTCCCGATGAAGATGTTATGTTCTTAAAGATGAAAGATTGTGAAGAACCCGTACATGGTGAAGGGCCAGAGCCAGGTTCTCAATGGGGTTTAGTTTTTGATGGAGCTGTCAACGCTCATGGAAAAGGGATAGGTGCTGTTATTGTGACTCCTCAAGGGACTCACTTCCCGTTTACATCCAGATTAGCGTTCCAGTGTACTAATAATGAGGTTGAGTACGAAGCATGCATCATGGGTCTTGAAGAAGCAATCGATTTGAGAATTAAGAATCTAGATGTGTTTGGTGATTATGCAGTGGTAATCAACCAAATCACTAGAGAATAGATAACCCGACACGATAATTTGGTCCCATACAGGGATTATGCCAGAAGAATGTTACCGTTCTTTGATAGGGTTGAGTTTCATCATATCCCTCGTGATGAGAACAGAATGGCAGACGCGTTGGCAACTTTGGCCTCGATGATTGTGCTAAACTTTTGGAACGAGTGTCCTCGGATTGAAGTAAAACGTCTTGATAGACCTGCCTACATCTTTGCTGTCGAAGAAGTTGAAGATGGCAAACCCTGGTACCATGACATCGAAGTGTTTCTTAGAACTCAAGAATATCCTTTAGGAGCTTCCAACAAAGACAAGAAAACTTTGAGAAGGTTGGCTGGAAATTTTCTTCTGAGTAACAATGTGTTGTACAAGCAGAATTTTGACATGGTCTTATTGAGATGTGTTGACAAACAAGAAGCGGATATGTTGATGACGGAAATTCACGAAGGATCTTTTGGCACTCATGCCAACAGACATGCTATGGCTAAGAAGCTTTTAAGGGCTAGTTATTATTGGATCACAATGGAATCAGATTGTTACAAGTTTGCTAGAAAGTGTCACAAGTGTCAGATTTACGCAGATAAGATTCACGTACCTCCAACTTTGTTGAATGTTATCTCATCACCGTGGCCATTCTTTATGTGGGGAATTGATATGATTGGAATGATAGAGCCGAAAGCGTCTAATGGACACCGATTCATCTTAGTAGCCATTGATTATTTTACCAAGTGGGTCGAGGCGGCTTCCTATGCTAATGTAACTCGACATGTGGTTGTCAAATTTATCAAGAATCAGCTCATTTGTCGATATGGTGTGCCAAGCAGACTTATTACAGACAACGGTTCCAATTTGAAAAACAAGATGATGAAAGAGTTGTGTGAAGAATTCAAGATTGAGCATCATAATTCTTCCCCTTACAGACCAAAGATGAATGGGGCTGTTGAAGCCGCCAACAAAAACATTAAGAAGATCATTCAGAAAATGATTGTTACTTACAAAGATTGGCACGAAATGCTCCCATTCGCCTTACATGGATATCGTACGATGGTACGCACATCGACTGGGGCAACTCCATTTTCACTTGTCTACGGTATGGAAGCAGTACTCCCGATAGAAGTTGAGATTCCTTCTATGAGGATCTTGGTGGAGGCAAAGTTATCAAAAGTTGAATGGTGTCAGAACAGATATGATCAGTTGAACCTAATTGAAGAAAAGAGGATGGTCGCGCTATGCCATGGGCAGTTGTATCAGCAGAAGATGAAGAAGGCATTTGACAAGAAAGTTCGACCCCGTTCATTCAAAGAAGGTGACCTCGTGCTTAAGAAGATTCAGTCTTTCCTCACCAACGTCAGAGGAAAATGGGCCCCGAATTATGATGGACCATATGTAGTAAAAAAGGTTTTGACAGGAGGCGCTCTGATGTTAGCAACAATGGACGGAGAAGAGATCACTCGCCCTGTTAACACGGATGCTGTTAAGAAATATTTTGTTTAAGAGAAGCAAGTCATTATTCCCTTTATGTAATCGCTATTACTTTCCAACACTGTAACATCGGGGTCATGCTTTTTGCTGCTGACCACCATTCAATAAAAAAGTTTTTCATTTATCGTAAATCTGTATTCTTGATAGAAAAATCCAAATTGATTTAAACCTTTTCAAATACCTTATGTTCTACTTGATATATGAATAAAAAAAGGATGACCGGGGACGTTCATTTCGTTCGGAGAAAAACAACAATGTTATGTGCTTCTCTAGGGCAAGAGGATTTATTTTATCCAGACACGAAGGTTGCCTCTGTTCGAAGATTTTCTTCGCAAGCGATAAGGGATCTATGGAGATTTTGCTTGAGTACCCTTTCATTTGAGGCATTTATTTTGTTTCTCCCAATCCGTCAGTATACACATAGCATATAAGTAGACAGCATAGCATGTGCATTTTTCGCATTCTTTGTATTTATTTTATTCTATCGCTTTGGCTATAGTTATCCCTAGGTGTCTGGGTGCGTCTTATCCCTCCACGTAGATTCGCTTACCCTAGGCAGAAAGAGCACAATGTTTCATTTTCCCCATGAAGTTCAAACCTCATGGAAGATGGTTATTTTAGTACAATTCCATTTGAGTTCGTACCTCAATGGTTGAGTCTTGCTTGACAGTTTCTCTTCAGTTATTTCCTGAATTGAACCTCGGTCTTTGGCAATCGCATCGCGGATATCTCCAACTTTTGAGCATGGATTAAGTGTGCATTTATTTTGTACCCCAGTCCCCAAGAAGAATATTCGTAAAGACAGACGCTTCTTCAACAATAGCATCACAGGATTTTCTCGAACATCTACAATCTCTTTATTTGAGCAACTCGTTTTGATCAGGATCTTATTCAAAATGACAAACGACATTTTTATAAGACGGTTCTTTTGCCCTCAGTGGGTCCTTCAGCATTATCAATTCGTCGAGTGCCATCGCTTCATAAATCCATCAGAGAAGTTTACCGAAGACATCGCAAGGCATCTCTCTTTATTTGAGACCTTACAAAATATTTTCCAATTACAACGAAGACACTCAACAGGAATGCATTCCCCAACGAGTTCATCACATGAGTTTATCAAGCGACATCTCCCCCAGAGAAGTCGAGGAAGTTTATCACAATAGTCTCTCTTTATTTGAGAAGACATACATTACAATTCAACCGGCTCACATTTTTTCTGAAGATCCCCGTTGAAACTTTACAACTACATTGATAACAACATTTACAATTTACAAAATCCTACAATCTACAGAGTTCCACAACAACAATTTACATTTACAGTCTACAATGACATCTACAATCTACAAAATTTACAAGCCCCCTGTGAAGATGCTCTCACGAGTCTTCATCATTACGGGAAGAGACTGAGACCAGCTCATGGTTCTCATATCATGACGCTCGGGGAAGTTCTACATCAGAGACTGAGACCAGCTCATAGCATCCAGATTATGACGCTCGGGGAAGTTCTACATCAGAGACTGAGACCAGCTCATGGTTCCCATATCATGATGCTCGGGGAGGCTCTACATCAGAGACTGAGACCAGCTCATAGTACCCTTATCATGACGCTCGGGGAAGTCATACATTTTACTATTTCAAGTTGAATTCCAAAAGGAAAAGAAGTAAAAAAAAAATGAAGAAGAAAAAGAAAAAGAGCAAGAATACGAAATAAAGTCGAATTGGGCCCTAATCAAGGAAATTCATTTGGATTACTACCGACCCCCACTCTGGTAGTGAACGTATCCTTCGATCACGAATTGTCTAAATCACCATATCCTTGGTGTATGAGTTACTATTATACCTCTGGAGATTTCCTATTGGTGATTGTTTCCTGTCCCCGTGGAGTCCCGCCTCGTTAGGTCTGTTACTCTTTTGCTTCGCGTGTCGTGCCCAGCCCTCCCCCTTGTGACATCTTTTCCTCACAGGACTGTCTGCTTCGCATTTTCATATCACTACATGTCATTTGCATTTGGTGGCATCTTAGGGCAAAAAAAAATTCGCGCAATGTTTATATTTAAATTCCTCCTATCTCGTCGAGACGAGAATTTCAATCTCCATATCTCCGAATAGAAGAAATTTAAATAGGGGCATCTGTCGCACCCTAAATTTTGACCTTAAGACCCCCTCCCCCCCCTCTTTGGTTTTTTTTCTCTTGCCCGTCCTATTATACTCTTGTATACTGCAACCAACAAATAGGTGCAGATGCAGTAATGTCAAGCATGGATCCTCGCAGTTGGGACTTTGATATAGTGGACCATATCTCGTTAAAGTCAAGTTCTTAAGGTTTACCAATGGACAAGTAATTACTCATTCGAGATGCACTCTTTTAAGAATAAATCCCAAGTTTCAAAGCATGAAGGCGGAAGAATTGAAAGGTCACATTGTACAAGTTGAACATGAATCGGTTTTAAGGATAATTCCTAATCTTATGGTTTGCTTCAAATTTCGCAAGCCGCAATCAATTTCATTTCAAACAAGGTCTCAAAACATGGGCATAAAAATAATTGTGTGCTACCTTAGAAGCCTATCAAATCTTACGTAGGTACTGTTATTTTAAGACATGTGTGTGGTTTTTTGCAAAGCCGTGCTTGGAGTGCTTTAGTCGGGAGCTGGATTTAGTTGGAGCAACGTAAGTCATTCTCAAGTGATTGGCATACGAAAATGCGGAAACATTGGAGTTGTGTTCAAATTTCCTTACAAAAGCCATAGACTCAAGTCATAATGTACAACGGTGGCAATAGCATATCGCGATCTAATTCATGGACCAAATCATGATCATTAATTAAACAATTCAGTGAATTAAGAATTACAAGCTGCATTTCTCTTTTCAAAGTCGTACAAGGCTCAAGGAAATAAACAATAGGGTTCTAAACTCCATTTCGAGCTCAATTGGCCTTCGCTCCCGGCGGCAATAGTTTTAATAAACTAAAGAAGTCAAGTGCTCCAAATGCTACAGAGAAAAGGGTTGTAGGACCATAGCCAAGACAGATCTGCAGAACATAATGAGAGGACAACATCCTTAAGTTTTTAGAAAGCTGTTTTTGGGAAAACCTCATGTTAAGCTCAGAGTATTCTCCATCTGACGAACCATTGATGTTGAAGGCATCCCCATATGACGTGACCAGCGGCAGTAACTATTCCCTTTTTGTTACGCATTTGTCTTCCGGACTTGATCTAGACGTGGACTGCGAACCAAAACCTGTCAAATGCACACTTAATTCACCATGAACGAAATGGAAACCTTTTGTTCAACCTATTATTTTATCTCCGAATCTCTAACAAAGATTATAATTGGAAGACAGGAATTCATCATAGGCACTCTTTCAAAGACTTACCATGAAAGTAACATCAATAATATACCTGAACAGAGAACGCATTCACGGTGGTACTGTCTTGAAGAGCAACTACATCGTGTACTTGCCTCTCGAAACAGACACAAGAGCCTGAGAAAAGATGAATGCCAAAACTTTGGTCCACAAGCAGACTAAAAAAAAAACCACAACTTCTGAAAGGAAGACGAGAAGTAAAGATGAAAATCAAACCAGACTTACAACAGCAAAATGGTTTTCTCGAATCCGCGCTCCATGAATTCATGTCAAAGGCCTTGAACAAAAGAACGTCACCTACGAAGAAAATATGCAACAGCAACAACCTATGACTGGCTGAACACAAGCTACCATGAACCACTCCAGAATGCCGCATCGTGCCATGCTCATACCATCATTATCATCGCCCAAACCTTCCTCAGCACCGAAGCTAAGACCGGCAGACTCCGAATTGTTAACAGGGCCCTGAAAGAGAAAGGAAGGTCAGTCAAATTCAATAAGTAACAGCTCAAGAGTTCATCACGAACAAACAAGAGCAACGACTGCATTGGCAAAAGACAGCAACCCAACTTACTTACATCTGCGAGAAGGCCATCACAAAATCAAGTTCTGTGAAAATAGAGCACAGGTTGAAAGGGAATCAACAACACCACAAACTGGCCCTGTGTCAGAGTCCCACCTCTCCACTTTGATACCACTAATCATAACCTTAACAACTCGCAAAGTCCATACCACGGGACACGTTAAACTTTCCGCAACCCTGCATTTCATAAGCAAGTGTCAGCAGATAAGAGGAGGAAGGGAAGGACGATGTGTTGAGTTCATAATTGCCTACCATGATCCAAATCTACGTCAACTTGCCAACAACTTCAACTTCCACAGCTGCATCACACCAATTGCACCCGCTGCAATAAAACTATTATCATTAGTAGAAGAATTGAGCAGTTCAGCTTTCTGCAGAAAACAACCAATGCCAGGCCCACAAGACAAGAGCATACATAAAGAATTTGAAGTTTGTGAGAATACGACCTTACATCCCGAAGATTACATGGCGGGATTGACGTAACTTGAGTCAGAGCAAGAGCATGAACCCCATGGAAATTCTTTTAACTATGACAGAAGTCGAGGTAAAAGTCACCTATCAGCAGAAGGTCATGCGAAGCTGACTGTCTCACTTGGAAGTCCTTCATGGAAGCTACGCCTTTGTCCTATCCTCCTCTTACAGCCACACAATCACAACTATATGCAAATCCCTTCTTACCAATAACCTCGCTTTTCCTTTTCTTTTGTTCGCAAGAGAGAACTTTGAGCACCTTCACGTGAGTCTACACCAGAGAATATCAGGGTTAATCAAAGTTCATTACATCAAATGTCAAAAAGTCAAGTTGGTGCTCTGGGCTGCTAATTCCCCCTTGGCCTAAGTCAAACTGTTTTCTACACCTGTCAAAACAGCAAAATCCAAATTAGTAAATCCAGAAGAATATCCCCAAGATGCTCCGAATATCCAATCCAAATCGCAGTTATTACAGATTTGATACATAATATCAGGGTTTGAAATTTCCACTTAACATGCATTAAATGAAATTATTCGAAAAGAGAAAGTTTTCAAATATTGTCTACACTAGAAAGGAAAATCCAATCAACCATCAATCAGCATTCAAAACACTTCAATCAGGTTTAACACGAAGAAATCAGATGTGAGACTATAAATTGGGAATGATACTCAAAGAGAAAAAAACCATAAACTTGCGAAATCGAAAGAGTGAGAAAACTTATCTCTTCTAACGTCAAAGCCTTCGAAGTCACCGCCCCCCGCCGCGAGTCTCCAAACCTTCGAAGCCGCCTCGCCTTCTCGAATCCCGTCGCCCATAACTTTTCGATAAACCTTTGGTTCATAAACATTATTGAACTTTTGATGGTTTTCTTTGTGTTTTCAGGTTCAACATGGTGGAAAAGATGAAGAGATGAGTGAGATTGAAACAGAGAGGGAGACGATCGAGAGAGGAGAGGATTCGATCTGGGGAGGACGAAGGGATTTGGGGAACTAGGGTTCAACGCTTCGTTTTGTTTTTCTGTCTTTTGTTTTGTTTACAATTATAATTGTATAACTGCAGCACACGCACATCACATACACCCTCACGCATGGACCATCGGATCTCCAACAGATCCATCGTACACGCTCCAGATTGTAAGCCTACTGTAACACTTTGCTCACAAACACACCTGATCCAACGATCCCCTCTAATTAACCTTTAATTTACCATTAGTCTTTAATCCGCCAACTAATTAAACCCTAATTTAATTTTAATTTTTATTATAACTATTAATCCTTTTTAGAATAAACTAATAACTTTTTATTAATAATCAGTTTTAATTTAATTATAATTATTTCTCTGTTTAGTTATTCAATTTTATTTAATAAATTGTTTATTCCACCATTTTACTTAATTAATTTAAATCAAACTTTTTTTAATAACTAGAACTCTTTTTTTAGAAAATCCTATTAATTCACATAAAAAATATATTTTGCTAATTAATTAAAATTAAACTCTTAACTTAATAACGTTTTAACTAATAATATGTTATTCCACTAAAAACCCCTTTTATAAATTATTTACACCTAATTGCTAATTTATCTAATTAACATTAAAACCTATTTAGTATTTTAGAAACAAATAACAAAGACAACTTTTTTTATAATTAATTCTTCATAATAGTCATAATTTTATATAAATAAATCATTTCACTTAAGTTTTAGATAATAAAATTAAGTCAGTATGACATTTTATTTAAAAACTTAGAATTCAATTTATATTCAACTTCTCGCTTAAAATCAACCAACTAAAATCAACTCACATCGTAAAATACAACCTAATCGTGTACACTCACATTCACAACACTTTCACTCACACACACTTCAACGCTTTCATGCGTATGTGCATGATTTTATTTCCGCAATTTACCTTACAAGCAATTTACATTATCGCATTTATATTCACGCATCGCATTCCGTCCAAAGGAAAACCCTACACATGATTCAACAATCGTGTGTAGTGCACATCATTTGCATCATTATCCCCTCGATCCTTGATCCCATTCAAGTTGATCAATTAGGATAGATCCCACCCCATAGGAAGGACCTTTATCTTACAACATAGAAACAAACAATCAATTCAAAACAACAAATATTCAAACACATTAGAGAAAGATGCCAAATCATCTTAAGCGAGATAGAATCTCCACCCCACATCAATTACAGTCAATACCATAGGGACTTTTCCTTAAGAGAGATAAAGGTGTACCTCGTTGATCCCTATCCGAGTACGTAAGTCCTTTTCTTAAGACGATGCAAAGACTATTTTCCTACATCTTGTGGCAGTTAAATCTCTCTTAAAATGAAGACACATCTCGTCTCCTAAAATCAATCAATCAACTACCCTAAACCCATAGGAACTTTGACCACAGTCAAAGAACTCCTCAAACCCTTTAGGGAAACTACAAATACTCTGATTCCACTCCCGTAAGGATATGTAGGCATAAGATGCGACATCTTATCGAGTATACTTAGATATAAACCACTAGGTCTTTTAAACCTTAAGCAGATAAACCTTAGCAATAAACAAACATTAAAACAAGAGGTTCCTGTAGAGTACTACAGAAACTTAGGATGCTAGCGCCTTCCCTAAGTTTAACCAACCCCCGAACCTATAACTCTCTAGCTTGCATTTGCATTGCATTGTGGGAATTTTGATCTTTATCCCTTCCTTTGGACAAATCAAAGTTCGGTTGCAAATGAATTAAAGATTCAAACTAATAAATAGTTTGGTATCCAAATTTCACCGCGACAGTGACCACTCTTGGGGCGCACACCTTGGGTTGTGGATTATTCGACCTTTAATTCCTAAAATGCTTGCCCTAATTATTTGGACAAAGAAGTTTGTTGTCCAAGAAATACAATTTCATAATTAATCGAATGAAAAATGTGTCGTTGGGATCTAGCATTCCAATAATGCCCCAATTAATTGGTTACGAGGCCGACGTCTCGTTTATCGAATAATCGTCATTCTCTCTCAAAATACATAACTAATCAAACCTCATTTTCTCTCTCCCGTGCGATAAAAACCCTAATACCTATTCGAATCAAACTCTTTTCTCAATTAAAACCATTAATACATTTAATCTATTCAAACAACTTTTTGCAAAGATCATTGTTTAGTCCCTTCTTCCGCGTATATGAACTAGTGCTTCGGCCTCCCTTAGCGAGCAGACAAGCCAACATATAGCAGTTAGAATGCGACCTAAACCCTCGTTCGCTTCAAGTACAAACAACCAACCGTAGTCCCCCGAACTACGATTGCTCTGACTTCCTCATTGCACTATGAGGATACGTAGGCATAGGATTGTGAGATCCTAGCGAGCTACATTCTTTTTACCTCAAACCTTCTTCCGTAGTCCCACGAACTACGACGCTTTGACTTTCCCATTGTACGAGGGAATACGTAGGCACAAGGGCCCCAATCCTTGGAGAGAACCCTAATAAAAACCACTCATTTCCCCTTTAGAACCAAATCTGTTGGAAGAATATAAACAACCTTAGCTAACTTTTCTCACGAATCGAATTAAGAGGTTCCCGTTAAGTACAGTAGACGTAGGGGGTGCTAGTACCTTCCTCTCGCGTAATCGACTCCTGAACCTAGAATTTGGTTGCGATGATCATTTTATTATCTCTTAAAGGTTTTATCAATATTTTCCAATTCCTTCCTTGGAATGAAAAAATTTCGGTGGTGACTCTGTTCGAACTTTTTTTCGCGTCCATCGCAAGGATCATGTTTTTCGAGGTACGACAGATGGAGACTCTGTTGGGGATATGCATCGCCCTATGCAAGAGAGAGTCAAGCCTAACTTGACCTGATTCGAGAGTTCTAACTTCGCTTGGTTGTTTTCTTCTTAATTGTTTTCTCCTATTGCTTATTTTTCTGCTTTGATATTATTAAGTCCTTTTTTCACAATGGTCCGTTGGATTCCAGGATGATATCACAAGTAAGGATCTACACCCGAGTCTTGGAAAAAGAAGAGGGAACATATAGTTTAGATTTTAGAATTAATTAGTGTTAGTCCCCAAGGACTCGCTCCTTGTGTGCCTAGCATGAAAGATTCCCCTAGAGGAGACCTTTTTGTAGATCTTGTTGTAACGCAGCTAGCCTATCGCACAACTTGATTCATGAAGGGTCTGTGACTCTGGGAACCATTCTTAGAACCAGTTTCTATCTTGGTGGTCGTTTAGTATTAGTCTCTGAGGACCCGTTCCTCGTGGGCCTAGCATGAGGACTCCGATCAGGAGAGACCTTTTTGTATTATCGTCATAATGCAGCTAGCCTATTGCATGACGTTGATGCGATTAGTAGTGCCCGTGACCGTGAGAACCTTATCCATCAACATAGGAGCTATCTTGTAAGTGGGTTTTTGGGTAAAGAGTCTAGAATTATCCATAAAGCCTACTTGTTAAGAGGGTAGAGAGTTACTTGTGATAACCTGGATCCAACATCATTGCATTCATAATCATTTACATATACATCATGACTTACACAAACTTTTATTTTTAGGGAAGCATTTATATCAACAGGTTGACTTGCATTCCTAATAGCCATGAGTTCAGGAAAAAGGAAGACTATACAATTGAAGGCATCCATGCCAAATACTAGTGTGGTGATGAATTGTTTAAAGGAGATGCCTCCTCCTTTTAAGAAAACTCTAGTAGTTAGACTTGGTCAGGTTATCGATCTCCTTGCCATCAAAGTCCAAATTCCTGCCATTATAGCCTTAGCAAAGTTCTATGAACCACCAATGAGAAGTTGTTTGTTCCAATATTTCTACTTGACTCTTGCCATCTAAGAATTTGAAGGATTTTTGGGTTTCTCCGTGAAAGGTAGGGCACCATACACCATGATTGGTCAGACATCCGAGGTAGAAGAACTAGCCGAAGCTCTCCAAATTCTTATTTCAATGGCCAAGGCTGGTTAGAAAAAGAGAGAAGATTTCTTTGGTTTCTGGAGCACTTTTCTGGAAAAATAAGCAGTAAAGTTGTTGAAGAATAAGCAATGAGATGCTCTAGTGGACGTATTGGATCTCCTCATATATGGGCTGGTCCCACTTTTGAAGAATTCATTGACTCTACTACCATCAGTGTGTTTTGGGCAGTTTGGAGGAAAGGACAAAGCCCAGTACACCCACTCTTAGTTGACATATTCTATAACTTACATCTTCGCCATGAAAGAAAGGGTTCAATGCTGAGATTGTGCCTTCCTCTCCTCTACAAGTGGCTTACGTCTCATGTGTTCAAGCACCATACCATCATCCCTTATTTAAATAGTGGGGAATGGGCTCAATTGCTAGTGTCCCTCTTTTAAAGGAATATCACATGGTATCCTAACAAGCTGGAAGTTGATGGGATCATTATGAGTTGTGGGAGCTTCTGCAACGTGCTACTGATTGGGTCCAAAGATTATATATGCTATAATCCTATACTAGCTATAAGACAGTTTGAATACCATATGTTGGGAAAGCTTGAAGACAAAGATTTGGAAGAAATGGTTCTTCATGACAGGGGTACTAAAGATCCTTCACTCCTTTATAAGATTGTACGCTCCTGGGCAGAAGGTTCATACAAGGGGTCTGAGTTAAGGAAAAAGGATGGTGTATCTAGGTTGCCATATCAACCATGGGTTCTAGAGAGAGTTAATATGGTCAAGCTCCTTTTCTCTATTGAGGCTCCTCCTAGACCTGCCACTCCACAACTTGTGCCAGTGTCACTCAAAGAAGTGGAAGAACTTAGAGCTAGAATAGCACAACTTGGAAAGGAAAATGAGGATTTACAATCGAAGCTTCAAGAGGTAACCAATGATAAAAATTACATGAAGTATAAGCTTGAGCAAAGAAAAAATCAGCTTGAAGCAATTGAGGAAAAGGTTGACAAAGAGGAACGAAAGCGAAAGAAGACCAAAGTATGTATCGATCAAGCTGATAGTCGCTTGGGATATCTTAAAGAGCAGTTGAACTATGCTCAAGGAAAATGGCGGGAGAATGAGCATTGGTATTATCTTTCAACTAAAAAGAACAAAGAGCTCAGAGAGGAACTAGAATCAGAGATCAAAGAGCTCAACATCAACTTAAAGAGAATGCCATAAGAGCTTCTTGGGTTAGGCCAGCTGATTGGGATGTGATATGTATGGAATTGGATAACGCCAGGGGGCTTGCCGAAAATCAGAAAAACCAGATAAAGGCTATTCTAGAGGACAAGGGCATATGGTCAGTATCGTAACCCGAGATTTGACCTCCCTTTTTCCTTTTGCATAAGCATGAGCATTCACATCATTGGCATACGCATTTGCATTTTTCTCTGTGATTTTTTGTTGCAAGAATATTCAGGTTTTGCAAGCCCGATTAATCGCATCCTCTCAAAGATATCACTTCATCAAAACAAGCTTAAAAATGAAGGTTTCTATGTCTACTAATCAAAGGAAAAGGTCGAAAATCAGAATCGTGGCCACAATACCATTTTTCATGAAAATATACAAGTTTTGCCTGTGGTAACCAGTTACCACTTTTCTAGGCAAAATAGGGTAACCAGTTACCCTGTGTAAAAATGCAGTTTTTGCTGTATTTTTTGTGACAAAAAATTTCACTCTACATTTTTTGGGTCTACATTGTTCTAGCATTATGTGGAACATTCTAGACATCTCTAGACAATTCAAGACCTTTCAAACACTTCAAGGCATTTGCTCAAATACATCAATTTGGATTAAGACCGCCATGTTGTTTCATTCTCAAGCATGTGAGCCCTTAGATTCAATTTTGCATTGAGATGGTTACCGAGTCAACTACCTAACTAACTGAGTTAACCTCTAATTCAGTGAGTTGAGGCTAACTAACTCCAAGGCTGCATCCAAAGCTCACTCTGAACCTAGCAACTCCGAAGCAAAACTCTATAAGAAAATCACCACCATCTCACAAGAGGGTTCAATCATTTTCTCAATTTCTACTTTCGTCACTCTCAATTCTCTCACATTCCCTTTGAATTTTCTACAACATTTTCACATTCATCTTCATCCTCTCTCAAAAACCCTCACAAAAGCTCAATTTCCACCATTAGAGTGTAACAATCTTCACATCGAAATTTTTATTCTCTTGAGCTAAACCTCATTCCACCATATTCTTACTTGGATTTATGGATTTACAGTAGATTCTTCTTTAATTCAAGTAATCATCTCAAGCTTCTTCGTGCAAATCAGTATTCAGAGCATTTATCGTGTTTCTGTCGATTTCGCTACGATTAGATCTCAAGCTTGGATTTCTATGGTTTTCTTTGCTTACTTCTCATCACATATCAATAGCAATAATCACCAAGGCAATCCTCCGCCTTGTAGGTTGGTAATTTGCACTTGATTTACTATTTTGATCACTTTCGCGCATTTACGATGTAGTTCGATCATTTTTCAATGTTGATTGATCATGTGATTGTTTGATCTTTAATCTTCATATTTAATGCTTTCAATTGGTGTTTAGTTGATGCCTAAGTGATTTTGAACTTCATTTTTCGTGCTTAAGTGTTAATCATGGCATGTGGAGGTTCAGATAAGTCTTTTGGTTGCTAAAAGTGATTTTTCAAAAAGCTGTTTTTGCCACTGTTATAGTGGTAACCGGCTACCACTTTTCTAGGAAAAGTAGGGTAATCGGTTACTCTGCACAATTTTCATGAGTTTTTGCAAATTTTAAGCAAGTAACTGGTTACCTACATATGGTAACCGGTTACCACAGTGACAGAAGTCCATTTTTGCCCATTATCAAGCTTGTTTGTTATTATTTCCTCAAGTAACTTCCATGGCTCGATATGCTTGACATTTGTGGGTATTTTTTGATTTGTTTAACTTTTTCTTAAGGCATATATGCAAACTTTCAATGTGCGATTTTTCGATTCTCGATTATTTGCATTTTTGACATTGTATGATCATGATCATTCTTGCACATTCTTTGATCACATGCTACATGATTTATTATGCATACTAAATTGCATTTGTTACTGTTTTGCAATTCCGTTCATGTTTGCATTAAGTTTTTTCCTCACGGGAATGAACTTAATCTTGTATAATCAATAATTCATCCTTTGCTTCAACGATTTTTCATCCCTTTGGAAAATTGTTAGCATCTTCCCCTTTTGATGGATTAATCGAAGATTCGTTTCGATTAGTCGATCCTTCCTTTTTCTTCTCCTTTGGATCTTCTAGAGCTTGGTCCTCTCCTTTCCCCCGTGGAGTTGAAGATTCACAATGCATTGGAGCACTATACAAACATGGCACCGTTGTGCTGCCTGTTTCGTTTCTCGCACCGCACTTTGGTGTTAGATAAGGAATAAGAGTGGAGAATTCCTACACTCATTCTGACTATTTTGGGTAGGGGACGAATGACCCTATGCCTGGAATTGTTGCCTCTATCTCCTTACTATGGTATCCCTGCTTTCTCCAGTCGAGTCGATCCTTGATCACTTGCACCCTTATCTCCTGTTTGGAAGTAACTTCCTCCTTTCATTTCAACACTCTTTTCTCTTGAGGCCAATCCATTATTGGTTCCCCAGATATTTGTAATCACTTCTTTCCTTGGCTATTCAACTATTCTTTGGATAAATCCAATTCTCTTCTTTCCCATCGAAGTCAGTCTTTCTTCTTTGGTTTACACAGTCATCCTGTTAAAACTAATCTCCATCAGAGTTCTCATCCTTCTCTTGGTTCTCTCTCCTTCTTGTTTGGTTAATCACTTCCTGTCAGTTAAACACCAGTCATCTTTTCCTCAGTTAATCACAACCCATCTTTTTATACTGAATTTTCTTTGGGTTAATCGCCTTCTTCCGGCTAATCACCCGATATTTGGTTGATCACAGTCTGCCCGTTAAAACCAGCTTTTTCTTTGTGTTAATCACCTTCTCTTGGTTAATCACCTTCCTTTTGGTCAATCACAGTTCTCTTGTTTGAACCAATCACTCTTCTTCTCAGTTAACCATAGCCCGTCTGTTAAGATACTGAGTTTCTTTTGAGTTAATCACCTTCTTTTGGTTAATCACTCGTTCTTTTCGATTAATCACAGTCGATCTGTTAAGCACCGAACCCCCTGCAGTTAGAAATCTTTCTTTGGTTCAAGCACTGCCAGCTTTGGGTTAGTAACCTTTGTTCGGTTCGAATACCTCTTTCCTTTGGTCATGTGCTATTTGTTCAGTCAATGTGTCGTTCTTTGGGTCATAACCTTTGCTTGGTTCCACATCCGTCTCTTGGTTTATCACCGTTTATCGGTTAAAACCAGTTCCTTTCTCCTTCCATTAACCACTATTTATCAGTTAATATACCAATTTACCCTCAGAGTCAAACATCTCCCTTTGATGCAATACTCTCTTTCGCTTGGTTCGTCACAAACCATCTGTTGACACCAACCTTTTTGCTCTCCCCATAAATTTTTACTCTTATCTTTCTTCGGTTAATCACTGCTTACAGTTGACGCACCGAGTCCCCCATGGATCTTACCTTTATTTTAATTCTTGTCCTTTACTCCTTTCTTCCCCGGCCATGTTGCCATTCTTTTGTCTTCTCCCTAGTGGAGTCATCGCTTTTCTTCTGCATTCCCCAGCAGAGTTCTTCCTTGCTTCTCTTTTTCCTTAACAGATCACTTTCCTTTCTTTCTTTTTCTTTATTTTCTTTCCATCCTTTTTTAGCTAGAAGCCTTTAGATAGATAACCCATCCAAGCCTAGAAGCAAGCGAAATGGTTCCCGTCGGGTACGACGAATGGTTAAGGTGCTAGTACCTTCCTTTCGTATAACCGACCCCCTTTCTCGTTTCTCTTCCCTTGGGTTTTATCGATATTTTCCCTGTCCTTTAGGACTAAATAAAGATCGATGGTGACTCTGTTGTATCTTTGAATGTACAATTCACTCAAGTATAATCCCGCTAGCTTCAGCTGGCGACTCTGCTGGGGATTATTTTCTCTTGCAGGTTGTGGTCTCGCCTTGCTTTGTTTGTTTCTTGGCTAGCTGGGACTCCCCAGCTTCAGCTGGCGACTCTTCTGGGGAGTCCTTGCGCTTGCAAGTTAGGGTCTCGCCTAGTTTTGTTTTGTTTTCTTTCTTTGTTGGGTGTTTAACTTTATGCTTTACTAGCTTTATTTTATGTTATTTACTGTATTTCTTTAACTACTTTAAATATTCATGTGATGTATATTCTGGATATCTGCTATGTTCTGCTGTTGTTGGGATGGGTAGATATTATTAGAGAGATAAGTCCTATCACCGGGCTTGAGCATACATATAAGCTAGAATGTGGATAGTCGTGACGCATGCGTTTTGTGTGTTGGGTTGTCACGAGAGCCACATCCCAGAATTTTCTACGACATGGGGTTTTCATTTGAGTCCTATGGTTTGGGCGACCTTTCTAGGGACCACCTTGTTGTGTCTAGATCACACCTGTGAGAGGGATATGGTTTTTTTTCCAGGAAACCAAGACTCTTCATACCTTTTGTTCTCTCATGCATGTCATATTTTTGCACCAACACAGGATTACACAGATATTCAGTTTGTCCAGAATTGGATATTCAGATTGGGCAGATTTGATTGATCTGATTTGTGTTGGGCTTTGTGAGTTATGTGTTGCATGTCATTTCATCATAACCATTAACATTTTTGCATATGCATAAAACTTTATTTTTGCATACATTGCATCCAATCATATTCATATGCATGTCCTTCATCCGGAAACCACGTGCTTACACTTTCCATCATGCCTTATAGTAAGACGACGACTCGGCATCGCTATCTCACTCGGTCAAACAAGACCAGGATCATGGTTGATATTAAACAAGAGAATGCTACCTATAAGGAGACTTTGGCTCTGTTTCAAGGTCGGATGGATCAGTTCTAGACTAACATGGACGTTATTATAGACTTCCTTCATGCTCAGAAGGACGTTGTTGTTGCTACTTCTGTGGTTGCAACTATTACTTATGCTACTGTCGTCACTCCTATGGTGATCCCTACTCCTGTCGTTGCTTCTTCTCTAGCTATTACCGAAGCACCAATCGAGACTGTTGTTCAGCCTTCTGTCAATCTACCTTTTGTTCAGCCTGGTTTAAATAGAATTCCTATTGTTTTCCCTTGGGGAATGCCTCTAAATTTCATTCCTTAAATTTCCAGTGGTAGTGCTTTTGTTCTGTATCAACCTTTTTTTGCGCCCATGCTCAATGGTAATTCTGATGCTTATCCTTGGGGCATGCCTACTCCAACTCCACCTCCTGTGGTGAATCATGATGATCACGAGATTTCTCAGACGCAGGTTCACCAGACGCCTATGTCTACTAATGTTGAAATTCCTGAAGAAGACGAGCATGTGTATTAGGGCCCTCCTATTCACGTTCCGGTTTTGTCTCAGCCTGCTCAAAATATGGGTCAGAATGTTCATTATGTGCCCCACCCTGGGGTATCTTCTGCTGCTGCAATACTTCCTACCAGTTATTCTTATGGTTTTCAGATAGGTCAAAATGCTGGTCAGATGGTAAATTCTGGGTTGGTATATCCGTCTCAGTTTGCTTCCCCATAAATACCTGCTCTAGCCGTATCATAACTTCCAAATCCTCAGGCTCTTGTTAGATCTGCTGCCCATAACATACCTGTTGAGTATAAATTGTTGGACGAGATAATCTGTGCGATTGAAGGATATTCTTCTTTTGGCATGGAATCCAAAGACTTGTGTTTGGTTCCCAATGTCGTGCTGCCACAAAAATTCAAGGTTCCCGAGTTGCCAAAGTACAAGGGTTTGAGTTGTCCTTGCAGTCATGTGACCATGTACTGTAGGAAGATGGCGTCCTATATCGACAAGGATGAACTGCTTGTGCATTGCTTCCAAGATAGCTTGTCTGGAGCTTCTCTATATTGGTATATAGGTTTAGAACGTAGCAAGATTTGCTCGTGGAGAGACCTATCAAAGGCATTCTTGAAACAATACAAATATAATCTTGATCTGGATCCTACCAATTGCAGTTGCAGAATCAGTCACATCGTTCAACTAAAACATTCAAAGAATATGCACAAAGGTGGCATGAGATGGCTTCTCGGGCGTGACCTGCTCTCTCTGACAATGAATTGGTTGATATTTTAATGGGCACTTTGCAAGGGTTGTATTATGATAAAATGGTGGGTAGTTCTTCGACAAATTTTGCTGATATTGTGACTATTGGTGAAAGGATTGAAAACGGGTTGAAAATTGGTAGGATTGCTGGTTCCGTTGTTCAACAACCAACCAAGAAACCTCAAAAGTAGTCATTCAAGGAAAAAGGAAGGTGAAGTGAATGCTGTGATGGCGAAGGCCTCTCCTCAGTATCAGGTTCCCATGGATCCCATGTCATATTATCCTTATCCTTATGTTGCTACTGCTTAATATCAACAATTGTCGTATCAGTATCATCCATAACAATGAGTTCAAAATTCTCAGAATCAGAATCAACCTTAACATCAACAGTCTCAACAAAACAACAAAAATCAGCATCAGAACAAATAGAATAACAACAATCAGAATAATCGTAAGCGGATGAATTTTGACAAAATTCCTGTGCCTTATACAGAGTTGTTTCCTTATTTGATTCATTAAGGGGCAATAATCCCCAGAGAAATTACACCTAAAGTTCCTCCTTTTGGTTCAAAGCATAATCCGAATGCACCCTGTGCTTACTATGCTGGGTACATAGGATATGCTACCGAAGATTGTATTGTTCTCAAGGCCAAAATTCAAGAGCTTATTAATCAGAAAATCCTGACATTTTCTGAGGAGCGTCCTAATATACAAACTAATCCCTTGCCTACCCATGGTGGACTTGCAGTTAATATGATTAAGGATAATCGAAAGGCTGAGTTGATCAGAGATGTCGACAAAGTGAAAACTCCGATGAATTTTATGATCAAGAAGTTGAAAGAACAAGGGTTATTGAAAGGTTTTCATGGGAAATGTCAGATATGCGATGATAGTCCTAATCAGTGTCGAAGGTTGAAGGTTGCATTCAGATCTTGATGAACCAAGGTGTAGTTCAGTTTTCCAGAGTCAAATCTGTGGAAGAAGTAGCTACTATCGAGCCGTTCACAATAATATATAGGAAGGTTCCTGTGGAAACTCCTAAAAAGAAAATTCAGCCTATCACTGTCTGTGTTCCTAAGCCATTTCTGTATCAGAATTCAAAAGAGTTTCCTTGGAAGTATGGTTCAACTGTGTTCTCTAGGGGTCGAGAAATCCAATTCTCAGAATCTGAAATCGTGAACGTCACCGCCACTAGAGGGATGACTCGCAGTAGGCGAGTGTTTGCTCAGAAGGTTGTATCTAAGCTAGTGCAAATTCCAATTGTCGTTCCTCCTAATGAGAAATCTCTTTAGCAACCCTTGTTGTACAACAAGGGGCGTCAACTGCAGCATCAGTTCTAGTTACTTCGTCTGCGGACATCACCAAAAGTAGAGAAGTCATGGATGATCAAGAGTTCCTCAAGTTGATCAAGAAGAGCGACTTTAAGATTGTGGATCAGCTAGGGCAAACTTTGTCGAGGATTTCTATCTTATCTTTGCTCATGAGCTCACCAGCGCACATGTCAGCTTTGTTGAAATTTTTGAACACCGCTCATGTGATGCACGACATTCCAGTAGAACAATTTAACAACGTCGTCGCAAACATAACTGCTAGTCGGTACTTGGGTTTCAACGAGTCAGACTTGCCACCTGAAGGTACTACCTATACCGGTTCTTCTCTCAATGTGATGCCTAAGGGTACATTGAGTTAACTATTGGTAGAGTGGAATGAGATGAGATCAAGCGCTTTGATCGCTAGAGCTTGTAACGGTTCTCGAAGGCAACTCATTGGTGAAGTGGATTTACCCATTAAAGTCGACCCGCATTTGTTTACCATTACTTTCCAAGTGATGGATATCAATCCTACATACAGTTGTTTATTGGGTAGACCTTAGATCCATGCCGCAGGGCAGTTACATCCACGTTGCATCAAAAGCTAAAATTCATGTTTGAAGATCAGATGGTCATCGTTTATGGTGAAAAAGATTTGCTAGTAAGCGAGTTATCATCCTTCCGATATGTCAAGACTGATGAAGGCATAGCTGAAGTGTTGTTGCAATGTCTCGAATTTGAAGATGTCAGCTCCACTTCTGTCAATTCTAGTAGACTACCAAAAATAGCCATGTCATCTGTCAAGAGCGCTAAAAAGACCATTGAGAAAGATGCCTTGCTTGGATGGGGGCAAATCCTGGATGTGGTTGAAAAGCATGATCGCTTTGGACTAGGTTAGCATCCTGATCAGCAAGCTAGTTCGTGCAGTCATTAGAAATATAATTTGATCAAGTTCACAAGCGCTAGATTCCAAGAGAGGGATATTGTGTCAGCCATTGACGATGCAGGTCCTAGCAGCCGAAGTACAAGCTTTGTATACAAATGTCCTCCAGGTTTCAAGCTCAACAATTGGACATCTACCGTGATTCCCGTGGTTTTTCTCACAAACATGTAATGTATTTTATTTTTCTGTTCCCTCGTCCTCACCTGAGATGAGAGGATAACTTTTAAGGGCCTCGCGCTTTTGAAACATTATGTGATCAATAAATAAAAGTTTTTTGCATTCAAATCATGCTCTTATTTGTTTCTTTATTTTATTTTTCATAAAGAAATAAATGGCAAAGTTTCCTTTATTTTTCACCTTTTCAAATAACTTCATTCTAAACATAATTCATAAACATGCAGAACAAATAATTGCATTGATAACAACTTGGAAAACATCCGTTGTAATCCTGGGATTCCAATTAACCAAGCCGAAGAAGATGGTGAGGAAGATTGTGAATTATCGGATGAACTAGAAAGGCTCATTGAGCACGAGCAGAAAGAGATTCATCCCCATAAAGAGTCAGTGGAAGTTATCAATCTTTGTACTAATGAAGTCAGGAGAGAAGTCAAGATTGGGGCATCCCTCACTAAACATGTACACTTCGGGTTGGTCAAGTTATTGAAAGAGTATGTTGATATTTTTTCCTGGTCTTATCAAGATATGCATGGGTTGGATACCAACACCGTTGAACATCACTTGCCACTCAAGCCCGATTGTTCTCCTATCAAGCATAAACTCAGAAGGACCAGACCCGATATGGCACTTAAAATCAGAGAAGAGGTAAAGAAGCAGTTTGACGCTGGGTTCCTAGCCATTTCTGAGTATCCTGAGTGGATTGCCAACATCGTCCCGGTTCCGAAGAAATATGGGAAGGTTTGAATGCGTGAGGAGTATCGAGATCTCAATAAGGCAAGCCTGAAATATGATTTTCCTCTGCCTCATATTGATGTCTTGGTAGACAACACAATGCATTTCTCTGTCTTTTTGTTCATGGATGGTTTCTCAGGATATAATCAAATCAAGATGTTCCCAGCTGATATGGAGAAGACTACTTTCATCATGCCTTGGGGCACATAGTGCTACAAAGTCATGCCATTTGGTTTGAAAAATACAGGGGCAACATACAGGTGCAATGACAACCCTCTTTCACGACATGGTCCATAAAGAGATTGAGGTTTACGTGGACGATATGATTGCCAAATCCAGAACTGAAGATGATCATCTGGACCATCTGAAGAAGCTATTTGACAGACTCCAAAAATCCAGACTATGGTTAAATCCGGAAAAGTGCACCTTTGGAGTTCGATCTGGAAAACTGTTAGGATTTATTGTGAGTCAGAAAGGCATTGAAGTTGATCCTGACAAGGTACGGGTAATTCAAAACATGCCGCCTCCCAAAAGAGAAAAAGAAGTCTGTGGCTTTCTGGGCCGACTTAATTACATTTCCAGATTCATTTCTCATTTGACGGCTACCTGCGAACTAATTTTCAAATTACTAAGAAAAAATCAATAGGATGAATGGAACAATGATTGTCAAGAAGCTTTTGACAAGATAAAAAAATATTTGCATGAACCACCGATCTTAGTGCCTCCGATTCCTGGTAGGACTTTAATCATGTATCTCACTGTTCTCGATGAATCAATGGGATGTGTATTAGGTCAACATGACGACACTGGCAGAAAAGAACATGCAATTTACTATCTGAGCAAGAAGTCCAATGATTGTGAGACCAGATACTCACTATTGGAGAAAACTTGTTGTGCCCTGACTTAGGTTGCTCGACGCCTGAGACAATACATGATTTACCATACTACTTTATTGATATCTAAGACGGATCTGATAAAGTATATTTTCAAAAAGCCTGTTGTCTCTAGACAAATTGCTCGGTGGCAAATGTTGTTGACTGAGTATGACATCCAACATGTTACCCAGAAAGCAATAAAAGGGAGCGTCTTGTCTGACTACCTTGCTCATTAGCCAGTGGAAGGATATCAACAGATGGAGTTTGACTTTCCCGATGAGGATGTTCTGTTCATCAGAGATTATGAGACTCCAGATCCTGATATAGTATAAGAACCAGGGGCACAATGGAAGCTTGTGTTTGAGGGTGCTGCCAATGTTAAATGTTGTGGGATTGGTGCTATCCTCATCTCTCCGACTGGTTTTCATCTTCCCTTCACCACCAGATTATGCTTTGAATACACCAACAATATGGCTAAGTACGAAGCATGTATCTACGATATTGAAGCAACAATTGACATGAGAATCAAGATTCTTAAGGTCTACGGAGATTCTGCCCTGGTGATTGGCCAAGTCAGAGGGAACTTTGTAACCTGGGATTCCAAGTTGGTTCCATACCAGAAACACATCGCGAAATTGATTTCCTACTTTGATGAAATCTATTTTCATCATATCCTAAGGGAGGAAAATCAACTAGCTGATGCCCTTGCCACCCCGGCGTCCATGTTCGAAGTCAAGTGGAAGAACGAAGCTCCTTCTATCCGCATTGGTCATTTGAATGAACCAGCACACTGTTTAGCAATCGAGGAAGAGTCCGATGATAAGCCTTGGTTCTACGACATAAAACGATATATGGAAAAACAGGAATATCCCAAGGGTATCACTATCACTAATAAGAAATCTCTCAGGCGGCTATGCGCCAAGTTCTTCTTGAGCGGTGGTGTGTTGTACAAAAGGAACTATGACGTTGTATTGCTCAGATGCATGGAAAGACACGAAGCAGACACAATCATAAGGTCCATACTGTCGCTACTGCAAAAATCGACGCCGGCATAACAGAAGAGTCGCCACCGTGCGTTATTTATCCCAAAGGAGGGAAAGGAAACGCTCAGAGAAAACCTAACGAAAAGAGGGAAAAGGAATCTTAACACGCTATCATGGAAATATGGAACCTAATGGGCAATTATGTATGATAAAACCAGCCAATCAATGATCTACATATCCTATATAATGCCTATAACAAGCAATAAGAACCCTAGCGTTCACCACACAAACAAATCGAGGCCGTTGGAGCCGAAAGAAAAGCAAAGTCCGTTCGAATGTCCAAATTACAAGTCCGAATACAAAAATATAAGAAAAATAGCAAAATGTGCTAAAAAATTCAAATAAAAATCTCCAATGCCCTACATCAAGCCACAAACCAGGGGTCAGAGATACCGTAAAAATATCCAAATAGAAATGGTCAAATAAGATGAAAACATTGCAAGATATCTCATGTATGCCAAAGGAAAAGTTAAAATAGAGCATGTTAAAGAAAGCATCCAAAACCAATTAAAATGGTACAATAAAATTTCCACAAAAATATATCACAATACCACAACATGTGTATGAGATCCCTGCAAAAGATTTGGCATTTAAATGATGTATTGATAGGTCAAGGAAATTCAACAAAATGATAGCACCAGCATTGGCCTTTTTATGACGACCCAAATGTAAAAAATCCAAAGAAAATGTCAGAAAATGGTAAATTTATAATTCCAGTTTTATTAAATCCTAGACATCTTAAAGATTCAGCACAAAAAAATGGGGATCAAAAAGACTAATTTTCCTATTTTTTATGATTATTTGAAGTCAGCATATAAAACAGAAAAATAAAAGAAAATACATGAAAGCATATAAATGTGAGAAACAAGTAATATAAATGCAATAAATCAGAATTGTCATAGCTGAGGATCGAACAGGGGTCATGGGGGTTTCGTGGCTGAGTTGGCGCGCCACATGGTTTAATGAGAGATGATGTGGCTGCACGCGTGGAGCATTCTGGGGCGTGAGATGAGAAGTCCAAGTCAAGGCTTTTGACGGATCTAACAGTTGAAACCTTGTCTTCTCCAAATGATTTTTTCTGGACAGCAACGTGCAGCCCATGAACGACGGTGGGGAAGCTTTTCTGGCGAAAATTTTCATAAGCACCTATCTCTTCCAATACTCAACCAAATCCAACAATCTTTAGATGAAAATTGCGTAGTTTTTCGTGGGGAATCAAAATATACCATTATTTTCCATTGAAGTGGTCTCTAGCTCAAAAACCGTGTTCCTCCCCAAAAACTCAAGAATTAAAAATTGTCACAAAAATGATCTTTTTTGTACCAGAATCCATGTAGAGGATGAGAGCAATGTAATGCAACAAAATGGGGCAAGAAAGATTAGTAATTTGGGAGATATCTTGAAAAGTAAGTACCTCTGAAAATGGCTTCCTATAGCCTCAAATAACCATCAATTCTTTGAGGAAATGGTATGGAAATGTTCTATAATTGATGATGAAGGTGTTTGGATGGAAAGAAAGCTTTGAATTGTTGTGAAACTAAAAAATCAATTTTGAGTTGGAGCTCACCTTTTCACATTACTATGAGCTTGTTCTTGCACCAAAAATGGCTAAAAAATGGTGGAATCAATTGTAGAAAGTATGTGGAATTGATTTGCAATGAAAGAATGAACAAAAATTGAGAGAAATAAAGAATTGAATTTTTGAGATTTTTCAATTATGGTGAAAGAACAATCTTTCGAATCGTCGGAATCTGAATACTCAACGCACGATAGGGCCTCATCAAAATCTGTCGGAATCTGGATACTCAACACACTGTTTAGCAATCGAGGACGAGTCCGATGATAAGCCTTGGTTCTACGACGTAAAATGATATATGGAAAAACAGGAATATCCCAAGGGTATCACTATCACTAATAAGAAATCTCTCAGGCGGCTATGCGCCAAGTTCTTCTTGAGCGGTGGTGTGTTGTACAAAAGGAACTATGACGTTGTATTGCTCAGATGCATGGAAAAACACGAAGCAGACACAATCATAAGGTCCATACTGTCGCTACTGCAAAAATCGGCGCCGGCATAACAGAAGAGTCGCCACCGTGCGTTATTTATCCCAAAGGAGGGAAAGGAAACGCTCAGAGAAAACCTAACGAAAAGAGGGAAAAGGAACGGTCATCGCAACCATTGCCTGAGTTCGGGAGTCGGTTACGCAAGGGGAAGGTATTAGCACCCCTCACGTCCATCGTACTCGATGGGATCCACACTTGTTGTTTATCTAATAAGGGTGTGTTTAGTATCTATGCTAATGGTTTAAGGACAAAAGAAAAGAAAAGTGACTCGGCAAAGTATCCACTTTATGCCTACGTATTCCCGTTGGAACGAGAAATCAGAGTCAACGTAGTTAGCCTAACTACGGGTAAAAAGGGGGGAAGGTTGCTCGCCGAGATATCGTATCTCGTTCCTACGTACTTTCATCTGGTATGAAAGATCAGAGCAAACGTAGTTCGGGCTTCCTACGGGGAGACTAGTTTAATCCTAACGTTATCATGCCAAGTTCGTCCTAAGGTTGAAGTTTGCAAAGGGGAAAAATACCCTAATGTTGTCATACATGGTTGCAAAGCCTAATGTCTATCGCATTCTACCTTGAACAAGGAAGAATGGAGATCCTAAGGGAAAGGCAAAGGAAGCAACAGAAAACAGATGAAGTAACAGCATACAGGAAATGCGGATTCATAACAGTAAACATGGAATGCAAGTGAGGGAGCAAGTCATCTCAACCTCAAGCCCATAATGAATGGAAGATGACCTATATTAAACATACAATCTCGGCCACAAGTGATTATAAAGTGATACGAGGCAATGAAACCTACGAATGACGTGCGCATACCACAATTTGGAATCTTAACACGCTATCATGGAAATATGGAACCTAATGGGCAATTATGTATGATAAAACCAGCCAATCAATGATCTACATATCCTATATAATGCCTATAACAAGCAATAAGAACCCTAGCGTTCACCACACAAACAAATCGAGGCCGTTGGAGCCGAAAGAAAAGCAAAGTCCGTTCGAATGTCCAAATTACAAGTCCGAATACAAAAATATAAGAAAAATAGCAAAATGTGCTAAAAAATTCAAATAAAAATCTCCAATGCCCTACATCAAGCCACAAACCAGGGGTCAGAGATACCGTAAAAATATCCAAATAGAAATGGTCAAATAAGATGAAAACATTGCAAGATATCTCATGTATGCCAAAGGAAAAGTTAAAATGGAGCATGTTAAAGAAAGCATCCAAAACCAATTAAAATGGTACAATAAAATTTCCACAAAAATATATCACAATACCACAACATGTGTATGAGATCCCTGCAAAAGATTTGGCATTTAAATGATGTATTGATAGGTCAAGGAAATTCAACAAAATGATAGCACCAGCATTGGCCTTTTTATGACGACCCAAATGTAAAAAATCCAAAGAAAATGTCAGAAAATGGTAAAATTATAATTCCAGTTTTATTAAATCCTAGACATCTTAAAGATTCAGCACAAAAAAATGGGGATCAAAAAGACTAATTTTCCTATTTTTTATGATTATTTGAAGTCAGCATATAAAACAGAAAAATAAAAGAAAATACATGAAAGCATATAAATGTGAGAAACAAGTAATATAAATGCAATAAATCAGAATTGTCATAGCTGAGGATCGAACAGGGGTCATGGGGGTTTCGTGGCTGAGTTGGCGCGCCACATGGTTTAATGAGAGATGATGTGGCTGCACGCGTGGAGCATTCTGGGGCGTGAGATGAGAAGTCCAAGTCAAGGCTTTTGACGGATCTAACATTTGAAACCTTGTCTTCTCCAAATGATTTTTTCTGGACAGCAACGTGCAGCCCATGAACAACGGTGGGGAAGCTTTTCTGGCGAAAATTTTCATAAGCACCTATCTCTTCCAATACTCAACCAAATCCAACAATCTTTAGATGAAAATTGCGTAGTTTTTCGTGGGGAATCAAAATATACCATTATTTTCCATTGAAGTGGTCTCTAGCTCAAAAACCGTGTTCCTCCCCAAAAACTCAAGAATTAAAAATTGTCACAAAAATGATCTTTTTTGTACCAGAATCCATGTAGAGGATGAGAGCAATGTAATGCAACAAAATGGGGCAAGAAAGATTAGTAATTTGGGAGATATCTTGAAAAGTAAGTACCTCTGAAAATGGCTTCCTATAGCCTCAAATAACCATCAATTCTTTGAGGAAATGGTATGGAAATGTTCTATAATTGATGATGAAGGTGTTTGGATGGAAAGAAAGCTTTGAATTGTTGTGAAACTAAAAAATCAATTTTGAGTTGGAGCTCACCTTTTCACATTACTATGAGCTTGTTCTTGCACCAAAAATGGCTAAAAAATGGTGGAATCAATTGTAGAAAGTATGTGGAATTGATTTGCAATGAAAGAATGAACAAAAATTGAGAGAAAGAAAGAATTGAATTTTTGAGATTTTTCAATTATGGTGAAAGTGGAAAGTGGTGATGGAAGTGAGAAAAATGATCATGGAAGAAAATTTTTGCCTTGGCTCCATTTGGTTTTATATCTTGCATCATAAGGAAAATTTAAGGCCCAAAATAGTTCTTTGTTTCTAAGCCCAAGCTCAAGATCCATTATGCTACTTAGTTGTGAAGAAAACTTGGAATAGGTCATGATAAAATCCTCAAATGAAAAATGTAAAAGTGCCAATGTTCTTAAAACACGATTTGCATTCGAAATAAGCACAAATATGGACTTATTTGATTAAATTTTGAAGAAATACCAAACTATGCCTTTTCACATGTTTTCACCAAAGTGACTTTTATCAAACTTCCACCATGAGCTAGCCCATTAAAACCTTGAGGTTTAGTTGACCCAATGACGTCATTCGGAGCAACTTTCATGTTGGAAAAAGTCTATTTGAGTTATGCAAAGTATTGAACTTGATCTATAATTTTATGACCTGTAATCATAGTTTCCCAACTCATTGATAATCTTCAGTTGGCCTCTAAGTCAGGGGATGAACCCTACACAAGCATCTGAACTTCTCAAGGGCATGAACCACTTTCTGGTGACTTTAGTGACTCCTCAAGCTCGAATAAAACCTCTAGATAGGCCTCTCTTGATGTATATCACACTTGATCCCCTGCATAAATGCTAATGCAATGCTATGATAATGCTATGATGATGTTATGCTAATGCAAAAACAAGAAGGAAAAGGTTGGGAAAATTTTGGGGTGCAACAGCTGCCCCTATTTAAGCGACTTAGACCTGAATGAGTGAAAAGCGAACGGCTTTCAATCGATCAAGGTAAAAGCCGGTTGAATACCAAAAGAACCCGGAAATTTGCCAACCGCAGAAATAAAATGCAAACTCTGATTGGGATAGAATCTCCGGAGAAACCGAACATAATGAACATCTTGAACATCCCACCAAGGGAAAGAGAAACTTAATCAAGTAGCTCTGCTTCAGGAAACACGTAATTGTCCATGGTCTGAACACCACATGGGCCAAAGAACAATCTTTCGAATCGTCGGAATCTGAATACTCAACGCACGATAGGGCCTCATCAAAATCTGTCGGAATCTGGATACTCAACACACTGACCGGAGCCTGGATGCTCGACGTAACTGGTGATTTCACTGGGGATTTACCGGAGCCTGGATACTCGACGGACAAAGCAATATATTACAAACCGAACATTCACCGGAATCTGGACATTCAACGGAGAGAGAGTACTATCGCAACACTTACTAAGATCTGTATACCCAACTGCCTTTATCGGAGTCCGAACACTCAACGGACAAAGCAAAACGTTACAAATTGGAAATTTCACCAGAATCTGGATATTCAACGGAGGAGTCGGGGCTTGAACGCTCAATGTAACACATCGAAGTCTGAACACTCAATGCCAAAAAACCGGAGTCTGACAACTCAACGAAACCACACCGGATCCTAAACACTCAACGCAACAAACCGGAGTCTGAACACTCAACGAAGCAGCAACCGGAGCCTGGATACTCGACGGACGAATACGCACCGGAGCCTGGATACTCGATGGACGAATACGCACCGGAGTCTGAAAACTCAACGAAGCAGCAAACCGGAGCCTGGATACTCAACGAAAACACACCGGAGTCTGAAAACTCAACGAAGCTACAAATCGGAGCCTGGATGCTCGACGAACAAACACGCATCGGAGCCTGGATACTCAATGAAGCAACAAACCGGAGCTTGGATACTCAACGGACGAAGACGCACCGGAGCCTGGATACTCAACGAAGCTACAGATCGGAGCCTGAACACTCGACGAAGCAAACAAATCGGAGCCTGGATACTCGACGAAGAAAAATGCACCGGAGCCTGGATACTCGACGAAGCAACAGATCGGAGCCTGAACACTCGACGAAGCAAACAAATCGGAGCCTGGATACTCGACGAAGTAAACCAATCGAAGCCTGGATACTCGACAAAGAAAAACGGACGAAAAGAGAATACTACCAATACTTATCAAGATCACCTTACAAAATCTTTACCGGAGTCCGCATACTCGACGAGAGAAAGAATCAATACACACTGGAGATTACCGGAGCCTGGATACTCGACGGAATAGCCACGAACACTAATAGGGGTCTGGACCCTTGCTTGATTTTACCGGAGTCTGAACACTCAACGTACTGACCGGAGCCTGAATACTCAACGTAAAAACTGATGTCTGAATACCACAGCTCCATGCCGGGGAGAAAAACTCTGAACAACTTTGGAAGATACGATCACAACTCTGCTGAGAGACATACCAACAAACCTGGAGTTACAAATTTTACTGGAAATGAACAAATCTCTATTGGTGATGAGCAACTCTTGTTGAGGGACGGAGTAAAGGTCATGCATGACCTCCCTGGAACACATGTTACACTATTGGGGTCACGAACGACCTGTCGGAGGATATTCCGCACATGCCTGGTGGAGAGAAATCTGATCTCGACTCGCTGGGGAACAAACCCATACTCGTACTCTGTGGGGATTAGAGGTACGCCTAACCAACTGCTGGGGAATTATCTTTGATTGTTGGAAAAATGAGCTTCATCTGAATCTCTCTGAGAAATCTCCCCAAGCGTAATGCCCCTGCCCCAGTCTGATTCTTGGGAAGGTCTACGCTGAGAAGAAAATAGCTTGCCATGAGACGACCCCGAGATGGCTTGCCCCAGAATCTGGACCGTGAGAGGATCCTTGGTTGAATAGTTCGGATAAGCTCTAGAGGTATGGAGAAGAACAAATTATTTTCCTCATAGGGTGGCATGCCCCAGCCTTGTAATGGCTTTACCTCTGATTGACTAGTTTACGGAGCGGTACCCCCGATTGCGAGAGATTTACCAAATCTCGACCTGATTGCCCCAGATTAACTGATTCTTGGATGGCTGACCTTACTGGGGGTTATTTGATAATAGCTGGCCACAACTCAACGGAGTATTCAGGCGTTCTACATTCTATCCTGATCAAACTTTCCACTGTGGAAACTTTCCTGCGGTCGAGCGCTTACTCGCAAGTAAAACAAGTTGTTCTGCATAAAAGATATATTAAATGCAATGCATATGACGGTTTTTTCAAAACCCAATCCTGTTCACTGGAAAAATTTATGACATATAATGAACGAATCAATTATCAAAGTGTCAAAATTAATACAACGTTGTAAGAGGAATCCTTTTTGGAGTCAGTTTCGATGCGATCTTTACCGAAGTATGCTCTCGAACTAAACCTATTTCAATTAGGACTTTTGAAGGTTGTAACGTGGTCGGGTTCACGGTTAATAAGGAAGGATATAAGGCTCAAAATTCATTTTAACCCACCCATTCTCCTTGATGTTCTCCAATTCTATGTTCAGCTAATTCGACCTTAGCGTTCACCTTTCAAAGGTGGAATGATAGGAGTGATGATTCAGAAAATCACATGTTTTCTGAAGTGACAGTCATTCCCTTTCCGTCTTCGTAGTACCTGGAGTCACACGATTTCGTTCTTGCTTGAGGATTTTTCTCTTGTAATCCTTTTCATTTTTTCGCTTTTTCGTTCCCTAATTTTTGCCTGGACTGACTCTTTTGAGTTTCTGATTTTGAAGTCCAACAGGATACCCTAATTTTTTCCTAAGTCGCTTATTCGTAAGATTCGACTTAGCGGGCTTCTTTCTTTTCTTTTTGTCTTTTTTTTGAACAAATCATGTGACACCGGCTTGTCTGACTTGTTAAAAGAGATTGTGACTGTTTCACTCCTTATCGGCAAGGTTTAACCATTGTGGTTTTTTAGGCACGACCTATACATCTGTGATTTATCCCTGAACGGACACTCCTTTTGCAATTTGAACGCTTGGTCAAATTAACTGACACCTACCCTGCCCTAGGTTAAGATTGAGGGTTTTTCATTTTCAGAAAGAAACTCCTACTACAAGGCTCAACGGGGCTGACAAGGGATTATCTTCCTTATATCTCCGGTGTTTATGGATTTGGAACAATGCCTGTATATCGTCAACAGGTTTTTCCATTCAAGAGCATACAATCGGCAACTCATGCATTCTTCGATTTCGTCATCCTCCTCGGATTCCACTTAAACAAGCGTTTGAAATAAAAGAAAGCAATAAAGTGAACACGAATGGATTAATTCAAAACATGCATATTTATTTCATTTATCAATATCAATTGAAAACAACAAGCTTTACAAGTGAAATGTGCAATTAAACAGGAAAGAAACTACAAATGTAAAGCAATGACATGCAAAATGCAAATTGCCAGCTCCTGAGAACTGGGCTTCTTGTGTCTTGACTTGTGGGCGACTCAGCCGCTTCCGGCTTGTCCGTGGTTTGGCAGAGGATTTTGTACCACGTTGGACACTTCATGCGAGAAGTTTATGGCTTTACTGTCAATCAAATCTTGTAGCTTGTGCTTAAAAGCCTTACAATTGTCAATGTTGTGCCCGGGTGCCCCCGAGTGGAATTCGCAGCGGGCATTTGCATCATAGCCAGGGGGTGGTTGACCTGTCAGAGGGGCCAAGGTTCTCTTCTGGATTAACTGCAGTTGTAGTAACGTCTAAAGCATCTGGGAGTACGGCATTGGCGGCGTATTGAATACTCTATTTGCTCCCCTCGAATTTTGGTACTTCCTGTAGCCCTGTTGATTCTGCTGCTATTGTGGTTGTTGTTGTTGTGGTTGTTGTTGTTGTGGTGGTATCGGAATGATAACACTTGCAGCCTGATGATGATGACACTGATCTTGATATCTACCTCTGCCTCTACCCCGAGAGCTTGATACAGAATTAGCGTCGCCTTCACGCTTCTTATTTCCAAACACTTTCTTTCCTCCACCTGACGAAAGTACTTCTACGGCCTGAATTTTCCCAATCTTGATGCCGTTTTCTATACGCTCACCAGTGATGACAAGGTCAGAGAAACTCCCGGACATACAGTTGACGAGCTTTTCATAGTACATCCCAGATAACATCGATACAAACAAGTCAATCAACTCTCTCTCTACCATTGGGGGTTGCACCCTGGCTGCAAGCTCACGCCACCTCTGGGCGTACTCTTTGAAAGATTCCCCGCTATTCTGGACGACATTTTGAAGTTGGACCCTGTTGGGAGCAAGGTCACTATTGTACTGGTAATGCTTCACAAATGCTTCAGCCAAACCCTTCAAACTGCGAACCTGAGAGGGTTCCAAACCTATATACCATTCGAGCGACGGCCCTGACAGGCTATCCTGGAAAAAGTGCATGAGCATCTTCTCATCATTTGAATAGGCTGACATTTTTCTGTAGTATGAACGTATGTGCACCTTTGGGCAAGTGACACCTTTGTATTTATCGAAGGTAGGAACTTTGAACTTGTATGGCACTCGTAAATCAGGGATCAGCCCTAAATTGGCCATGTCGAGCCCCATGGAGTCCTGATTTGTTATGTTCCTCATCTGTTCCTCCAACATCCTGAATCTACGATCAGCTTCAGCAGGCAGCTCAGCGCCCACATCCCTCATAGAGAACACGTCGTCCTAACGATCTTCATTCCATTGTTGGTCCCCATTGCCATACTCAGCATAGGCACCCTCCGGACCATAGACGTTTCGATTGGCGGTGTAACCATACCCAGCGTTACCAAGACCATGGTTAGCAGCACCAGGTCTAAACCCAGCATTATGAGTATCATTACCACAACCCAAGTTAACAGTATTACCAAGACCTGCGTTACTAGCATTACCCAAGCCTGCATTACCAGTAGCATTACCCAGACCAGCGTGGCGGACGCCAACATCACTACCATTCCCGGCCCCTGCAGCAGTTGGGGTGCATCCGGTAGGAACAACAGTGGCGTTAGGAATTTCTGTATCGTTGCGGGGAGTATTAGCAGCAGTACCTCCGTGAAGAACTCCATTAAGATCAACCCTAGCTACCAGGGGCTGGACCATTATTCTCAGTTGCTCCTGTCCTTGAGCCATACCCTGCATGACTTCCATGAGCTGAGTCATGCGCTCCCTCATCTCTTGCATCTCAGTCTGAACGTGATCCATGGCTTTCTTGAGATTGTTTCTAGTAGGATACCGGTGAAGTCTCTGGTCAGCAATCCTGAAACAACTCTGAAAAGACAACAGAACATAAGAACGAGGCTTAAGAAGGTACCTGCAAACACAAAGAAAAATATGCAAAATGCTAACAATGTATATATGCATATGGAATATTTCCCTTGATTCTAGTTCCGGGTGAAACACATGACAATGGAAACCCCTCAGACAGCAATAGTAAAAAACTCCTCATATACAGATGGAAGACCACATAGGTAGTTACAAGCACAAGTATCTGAGCACGAATGACGGCAAGCGAGATAGCTAGAATCAAAGGGAATATGCACCTGCAATGTTAATGCAATGTCATGTAATTAATGCAGATGAGAAATGCAAAAATGCAAGGATGCTATAGGGGATCAAGGTAGCTATGTTATGCTGTAGCAATAATAATCAGAAGCTGAGTGTGCTGTAGCTTGAGAATAACCAGAGCTTCGCCTTTGCATAACATATATCACTGCATGACACAGATCACTAATACTGAAGACCTCTGATATCAAACCCAAAAGTTCACACTGTAGAGAAAACCGGGTGATCTAGAGCTATGGTTTCCTGCATAACCCAATCCCTCTCACATGTATGGACTTGATTCGCCGATGAGGTATGGCATCCTATGCGGTCATCAGCGTCACAGACTTTCAAGAGCGATGATACGATACCCAGAAGGTGTGGCATCATCATCTCTTGAAGCGGCCTCACTTAGCTGAATCCCAAATGATCGGTCCCCAGAGTCGACAATCCTCCAAACCAACAACCCCTTAAGCCTAAAGGGCTGGAAAAGAAGTCAACCGGGAGAATCTCGTCTGAGCGTGGATTTTGTGAGACACTAGTACATGCAAAGCATGCACGCGCCCACTACTTTCCACAACTAATGCTAGGCACACTCAAGCCTGGGTCTGGCTTCTCACTCATCAGAATCAATCCCCTCCCACAATAGCATAATAAGGATATAATATAATGCTGAAAATAAACTGCGGGAAAATAAAATGCGGGAAAGTAAAACTAAGGTACAACAGGTATGTACAAAACCCAAAAGATAAACAAACAAGCGCTAGGACTGACTCGCCTAGGGGATGGGAAACGGTCCCAGCGTAGGGGATGGGAAAAGTCCCCAGTTGCCATTAGTCCCCAGCAGAGTCGCCAGCTGCTGGGGATGACCCAGACAGCTAGGAGGAAAAACCTAAGGCGAGACTCGCATAGGGAACCATCGCAGTCGCCAGCTGTCGCTACTGCGAAAATCGGCGCCGGCATAACAGAAGAGTCGCCACCGTGCGTTATTTATCCCAAAAGAGGGAAAGGAAACGCTCAGAGAAAACCTAACGAAAAGAGGGAAAAGGAATGGTCATCGCAACCATTGCCTGGGTTCGGGAGTCGGTTACGCAAGGGGAAGGTATTAGCTGTGGAGGCAAATCGCCACATATCACACAAATCTGCAAGACATTAGTAAATGTAGGTTTCGATGATGACAAATTCCCAAGATAGACTGGAAAGTATGAGTTCCAGATCCACTAAACCAGATGCAACATATCACTCATCATATTCTCCTTTTGCTTGTCTTAAATTTTCTAAAATGAATATACTTTGAGTTGACAAAATGCAATCATGACTAAAGGCATGAAAAAATTCAAACTAATGAAATTTTGCAGGCTTGCAGGACATGGGTCGACCATAGGGTCGGCGTATCCATCAGAAAAAGGGAAAATCAGTCAGCGCACAAAGCATGCGTCGACCATAGGGTCAGCGCATGAAGGAATGATATTCTAGCGGGTCAACGCATAAAAGCATTGGTCGACCATAGGGTCGGCGCACAAAGGAAAAGAATTTCAACGGGTCAGCGCACGCCGACTGTATGGTCGACGCACACTGATGAAATTTCTAGAAATTCAAAACATCACAGGCCATGCGTCGATGCACAGACCTGTTATGGTCGACCGTTCGCGCCGAAAAACTGTTTTAAATTTGTTCCCTCTCATATTTGAAATACTGTTATGTCCTGAATTTTGTTGGCACTATATATACTTGCTTAAACACTTGTGTCTAACAACATTTGATATTCTTTTGATTCATGTGTTCAAAAACAAGAAAGAGTGAAATAGGTGTCCAAGATTCATCATCTTCATCTTCAACATCTCACAACATTTCAATTACACACAATCATTTTTGAAATGCATTTGTGAGAGATTCAAGGTGATAAGGTTCGAGGCTTAGATTGGAGAATCAAGCTCGCGTTGAAGATTGCGACAGGTTCTTTCTTGAATAAAACCATTGGGGTTTTTCCCTCCAAGATTGGTTCGAATTTTGGGGGTTTTTGGACGATATTCTTCATCAACAATCAATCGAGCGAAGGTGATTGTGAAGAAGTGGTCTTCACAAGTCTAGTAGCGGTTTCGGTGATTTTGAAGGGAAGATCTCGGGTTCGATTTGGTGCTGTTGAGATCAGCCGAAGCCAAAGGTTTGAACAACAACGTGTTCTTCAATAAGTTGGCTGGAGTCGGAGGTCCATCAACACAAATTGAAGAACTTGATTCATCTTGAATCAAGGGGCAAGGAGTGAAGGCAACTTTCAACACATTGAGATTTTTGTTGTAATTTTTGCTGCTCAATCCTTGTATAAACTGTACATTCAAACAGGTGATATCTATTCAATATATCTCAATTCTAGTTTTAGAATTGAGGGCAGACGTACCCCAAAGCGAGGACGACGGGGAAACTGCCTCACCAAATTACTTGTCTTCTTTATTTTCAGCATTTTCGTTATAGCTCAAATAAGTAATTTTTGTGTAAGCTCTATTGTCAAAATTGTGATATCAATTGAGTAAGAGATTAAAACGTTGTTTTTAACTCTAACGTACAACAAAACGTTGTACTAGGCTGATTGAAATCACTTACTCAACATAAACATCACTTGGAGTGTCTTTGCACACCAAGTGTTTGACATATTGCTTGAACCAAAATTATCTTACTTGTGTATCTAGTTTTGGTTTGATTTTGAATCATTGGAACTAGGTAACCTTACAACTGAAGTAAATAATTGATAAGCATAGTTTGTGTTGTGATTCTATTTTTCCGAATTGTCATAAATCCATAGGCTTGCGTATATCCGGTTTTCCAATAACCGTTCGTTTTAGACTATAATTTTCCTCGGCCGCTTCCGCACTTAAAACATTTTTAAAACCAATTTTAAATTGGTAGCGCCGACTCAAATTTTAATTGGGGATCTATTCAACCCCCCCTTCTAGATTCGTGCCATAGTCTAACAAGTGGTATCTAGAGCTCCGGTTATTCGGTGCTTCAAATACAACGAGATAGAAAATGGCAAACGAACCTAAAGGGGCGCACAATAGGGCTCCTGTTTTCAACGGTGAAAATTATAGTTATTGGAAAGACTGTATGCGTGTGCATATAAACTCCATAGACAGAAAAGTATGGAACATTATCCTTAATGGTCTAATAGAAATTACTATGACCAATGCGGATAATGTAGTTGTCCAAAGCCTGAAGCACAATGGACCGATGACGATGAGAAAAAATACAATTATGATTGGAAAGCTAAAAACATCTTAATCTCCTCATTAGGTGTAGATGAATACTATCGTGTATCCCATTGTCCTACTGCTAAGGCCATGCGGGATTCACTACAAATAGCCCATGAGGGGACAAACGATGTTAAGTTGGCTAGAATCAATACATTAACTCAAGAGTTCGATCTCTTTTTCATGGAGCAAGGGGAAACCATTGCTGACATGCAAAAGAGATTTACTCATCTCATCAATCGTTTACATTCATTAGGTAGGCCTGTTTCCAATGATATTTCTACTAATAAGATCTTAAGATGTCTTAACAGGGAATGGCAGCCTAAAGTGACTGCCATCAAAGAAGCTCATGATCTTACCTTATTAGATTTAAAACATTGTTTGGCAAATTACAAGAGCATGAACAGGTACTCTTGAGCTTAGACCAACGTGAAAAGATGGAAAAGAAAGACAAAACGAAGGTGAGTGAAAAGAAATCGATAGCTCTCAAGACTTCCTCCTCGAAGTCTCAAGCAAAAGAGCAACATGATTATTCCTCGAGCGACGAAGAAGAAGAGGACACAAACGAAGATATGGGGTTGTTTGTTAAACAGTATAACCGTTACGTGAGAAAGAACGACATCCAACATTCCGAGAAAAACTTGGTAAACTTCCGGAAACAATCGAGACACTCCAAGGATGATTACTCGAAAGGTAAAAAGACTAGAGGGACGTGCTACAAGTGTGGAAAGCCCGGTCACTACAAACCGGACTGTCCAATGAATAAAAAGGGAAAGGACAAGGAATCATCAAAATCACACAAGAAAGCATCAAAGCCTAGGAGAGCGTACATAGCATGGGAAAGTGACAGCGACTCTTCCTCCTCTGATGAAAGCTCTAGTGATGAAGAAGAGTCGGTGAATCTATGCCTCTCCATAAATCAGAAAAATAAGAAAAAACAGGTACGTCACTCTAAATATGATAAGTCCTCAAATATGTCGCATTCAGAATTACAAACCGCATTTCATGCATTACATAATGAAGCAGTTGAAGCCTTCAAGAAACTTGCTTCTAATAAGAAAATCTTTACGTATTTAGAGCATAAAGTTAAAGAGTCCGAAAAGAAATTAGAGGACCTTAAGGCTTCCATTGTGAAAGACAATGAATCGGATTGTAAAGACGATAGAAATCCTTTCAATTTCGGGTGTGATACTTGTCATATTTGGCAAGGTGAGGTTAGAAACCTCAAGGCCAAATTAAACAAGGCACTTGAACCTAAAGTTACATTTGCTATTGATAAAAAGGATTTTAGAAAAAGTATGATTAACCCATACCAAAAATATGCATATGTAATTAGGGATCAAGCAAGTGAAAGTATCTCTAAAGTTGATTTTGCTTGCCTATATTGTTGCAAGAAAGGCCACTCCATTGGTAAATGCCGGTTTAGGAGATTTCTTGTTCCTAAAGGCATCTACCAATGGTTGCCCAAAAGCAACCATTTTGTCGCTAACCTATTAGGACCCAATATGCCATTGGGTACCTCCTTGAGCTAATTATGTTTTGACAGGTGAAATGTGTCGAGACCACCGAGAGAAGATGGGTTCTCGATAGTGGGTGCTCAAGACACATGTCTGGAGACATATCCTTATTCATAGACTTTGTGGCTAAGAAGAAAGGGTATGTAACTTATGGTGATAACAACCGCGGAGCAATACTAGGTAAAGGTAGTGTAGGTAATCCCGCCTCTACTATGATTTCCGACGTATTGCTTGTCGAAAACCTTAAACATAACCTGCTTAGCATTAGCCAATTGTGCGACAAAGGATACAATGTATCCTTTTCAAAAGATTGTTGCAAAATTGTGCATGAAAATGATAAGAAGAATATGTTTAATGGTTTTAGAGTAAACAATGTATATATGCTTGACTTAAATGAAGTATCATTAACAAGCGACAAATGCCTCATAACTATGAGTGAAGACTCATGGCTATGGCATAGGCGTTTAGCGCATGTTAATTTTGACTTAATCAATAAGATAGTCTCAAAAGACCTAGTCTTAGTACTTCCCAAAATAAAGTTCACCAAGGATCACCTTTGTGATGCTTGTCAAAAAGGGAAGCAAACAAGGATCTCATTTAAATCCAAAAAGATAATTTCAACAACGAGACCTCTTGAACTTCTACACATGGACTTGTTTGGGTCGTCTAGAATCAAAAGTCTAGGAGGAAACTATTACGGGTTTGTAATAGTGGACGACTTTTCTAGGTTTTATTGGACCATCTTCTTAGTAAGTAAAAGTGATACATTCGCCGCTTTTGAAAAGTTTGCTAAGCTTTCCCAAAATAAGTTAAATACAAACATAGTGTCCATTAGGAGCGACCATGGAGGTGAGTTTGAAAATCACTTATTTGAAGAATATTGCGGTAACCATGGTATTGATCATAACTTCTCCGCTCCACGCACTCCTCAACAAAACGGGGTTGTGGAGCGCAAAAACCGTATTTTAGAAGAATTGGGAAGAACAATGATTAACGAAAGTGGTTTACCTAAATATTTTTGGGCCGACGCCATTAGTACGGCGTGCTATGTTTTGAATAGGGTACTTATTCGCCCCATTCTAAACAAAACACCGTACGAACTCTTAAAAGGGCGAAAGCCAAATGTTTCTCACTTGCACGTGTTTGGATGTAAATGTTTTGTATTAAACAATGGAAAGGAAAACTTGGGCAAATTTGATTCCAAAGCCGATGAAGGTATCTTTCTCGGATACTCTCACTCGAGTAAAGCATATAGAATATATAATAAACGATTACTTGTTGTAGAAGAGTCTGTGCATGTTACCTTTGATGAGTCCTACCCGAGAAATGTCGGAAAGGATAGTGTTGTTCATGGTGCAGGTACATCCACTGAAGACATACTCAAAAGTGGCGAGATGGGGATTGATCAACCTGACAAAGCCAAAATTGAGGAGGATAAGGATGCACACCGTGATGCAACAGAGGAAGTTCATCCGCCTTCAAACGACGATCTTCCTCAAGAATGGAAGTCATCTAAAGACCATCCAATTGAAAACATTATTGGAGACATCACAAAGGGTGTAACAACTCGAGCTAAGCTAAGTAATTTTTGTTATTACTTCGCTTTCGTGTCACAGATGGAACCTAAAAACCCTAAGGAAGCCCTACTCGATGAACATTGGTATTTGTCAATGCAGGAGGAACTGAATCAGTTTACTAGAAATGAGGTTTGGGACCTTGTCCCTCCTCCACGAGGTCATCGAGTAATCGGCACCCGATGGGTGTTTAGAAATAAACTGGATGAGAACGGAGTAATAACTCGTAACAAAGCACGTTTAGTCGCACAAGGGTATAACCAAGAGGAAGGCATCGACTATGAGGAAACTTATGCGCCGGTTGCCCGACTCGAGGCTATACGCCTTCTACTTGCTTTCGCTTGTGCGAAAGATTTTAAGTTATTTCAAATGGACGTCAAAAGTGCATTCCTTAACGGGTTTATAAATGAAGAAGTCTATGTTGCTCAACCACCTGGTTTTGAGTCTCATGAGTATCCTGATCATGTCTATAAATTGAAAAGAGCTTTGTACGGTCTTAAACAAGCTCCTAGAGCTTGGTATGAGAGACTAAGCAAATTCTTACTTGATCAAGGCTACTCAAGAGGAAAGGTTGATACTACTCTCTTCATTAAACGTCAAGGAAAACACTTAATTCTTGTACAAATTTATGTTGACAATATCATATTTGGATCCACTAACATGAATCTCGTAAGAGAGTTTGCTAAGCTTATGCAGGGTGAATTCGAGATGAGTATGATGGGTGAACTCACATATTTTCTCGGGTTACAAATCAAGCAACTGAAGGAAGGAACATTCGTGAGCCAAACAAAATATTGTTTGGATCTTCTCAAGAGATTTGACATGGCAAATGCAAAAGCCATAGACACCCCTATGCCAACTTGTGCAAACATGAGTAAAGATGAAAGTGGTAAAGATGTTGAGGTAAAAAGGTACAGAGGTATGATTGGCTCGCTTCTCTATCTCACTGCTTCGCGTCCCGACATTATGTTTAGCGTGTGTATGTGCGCCAGATACCAATCATGTCCTAAGGAATCCCACCTAAAATATGTCAAACGCATACTTCGATACCTATCTGGTACTCCGAAGTATGGATTATGGTATTCTAAGGGTAATGATTGTTCATTGGTAGGCTTCTCTGATTCTGATTTTGCCGGTTGCAAATCAGATAGGAAAAACACCAGTGGTACATGTCACCTATTTTCAAACTCTCTGGTTAGTTGGCACAACAAGAAACAAGTGTCTGTTGCTCTGTCAACCGCCGAAGCGGAATACGTAGCCGCCGGTAGTTGTTGTGCGCAAGTCTTATGGCTTAAACAACAACTATTGGACTTTAATTTGAAACTATAATGTATTCCAATATTTTGTGACAACACCAGTGCTATAAATCTTACCAAGAATCCAGTGTTACACTCGTGTACTAAACACATAGAAATTTGACACCATTTTCTTAGGGACCATGTAGAGAAGGGTGACGTTGTCTTTGAGCACGTCGATACTAAAAACCAACTAGCGGACATTTTCACAAAGCCGCTAGCCAATGAGCCCTTCTTTCATATCCGTCGAGAGCTTGGTATTCTTGATATTTCTGATCGGGTTTAACAATTGCTACGTTTTTGTACCACTAACAACTATGTTTGTGTACCACTAACAATCGCCTTGAGTTTGTTGCAAGTACAAATCTGTGATTAACTAGAGTAGTTCGTATAGAGGTGATATTGCTCCTTTCTCCTTCTTTTTCTTCTCTCTCTTAGCATTCATGACTTGAAAACATCTATATCGTTCTACAATCATGGTACTTATATATGGATATGACTGTTGTTGGTTGATACTATGTGTGTTGAATGCATGTCATATTGTGAAAAGATGAATAGGCATGATAAATAGGCAAGTGTGACATTCTGCATAACTTGAAATTGAAAAATTTGAGTTTTTTTAAGGTTTGAGTCGACCTAAACAGGACAATGGTCGACGCATGCTGTAAATTTTTCAAAATTATCAAAAACTGAACAGTATGCGTCGATGCATGCAGGGCTATGGTCGACGGCTCGCTTGAAAACCCAGAAATTTTCTCGTTTGAAAACCGTTCCACTTTCCCTCTTCCCTGCATTAAATGTGTTGTGATGCTTTGACATGACATTCATCTTGTGAATTGCATCTAGTCACCTAAATTGTCTCCTTGTCTCCTCCCTCTTCCCAAAAAAAAAACCCTAACATCTTCTATTAAAGACCCAAGCATTCCTCTTCTCCAACATTATTCCCAAATCATTTTCTTCAAAGTTTCTCTGCAAACTACTCCAAAACTTTTCATCAATGGCTTCCTCTCTCCGCAAAACTACCGGTAAGAGATCAAGAGCATCTTCATCCTCTACCTCAGTTCTAGTTACTGTTGTTTCTCTTGTTCATCATCCTGCGGTTGAAAACTTCAACAAAAGTCTCAGCAAAAGGGCCATAGTTCCACAACATGCTTTCTACCATGCAACAAGTGAGCGCTTGCATCTCACTCGGCTTCTGTCCCTATTAGACTTTCAAGGGTTCGTCAATTTCCTGGAGTGTAATACAAAGTACAGTGAAGATCTGGTCAGAGTGTTTTACACAAATATGCGAGGTAACTTTCAAGACCAGCACTTTCACACATCTGTAGGAAATAGACTGGTTAATATCAATTCTGAAGTATGGAACAAATATTTTGATATGACTGTTGATGCTGATGCACCACCTCTCCATGAGGTAACTGACACTCGTACGGTGTTGGGTTATGAATATAAGAGGGCTCTGAATGGAATGCTCAAATGACCTTATCCAGAGGCAATTGTTAACAGCGATGCTTTTCCTCGATCGGTCACAGCCGGGAAACTCAATACAGGGGAGCGCATCCTTTAGTGGATTGTCGCTCGTATTCTACGACCGAAGAAGGGTGGTCTGTCGCGTGTAGAACAAGCTGAGGTACATCTTATCTACATTCTGCAAAACAGGATCAAAATAAATTGGCCTTACTATATTGCTAGCAGGATGTTTGCTTTGAGAGACTCAAGTAGAGGCACTGCTTTAGCCTATGGGTCGTTCATCTCAGAAATTCTTGCTGCTGCGAATGTTGTGTATCCAACATTTCCATGTGTATCAGTTTCCCCAGATAAAGAATTTAGCACCAAAACCCTTGCAATGATGGGGTATTTTTGGTGTGCTGAACGTTGTTCATACAGATTTGTCCGACGGGCTAATATTCCTCCGTTTCCTGATAACGATTCCGATGAAGAAGAAAGTGAAGAGCAGGGTGAAGAAGAAAGCGACGAACAAGGTGAAGAAGAAAGTGAAGAGGAAGGTGAAGAAGACGATGCAGAAGATAACACAGATGCAGATACCAGAACTTGTCTATGGGACTCAAGATTATCATCAATCTCCAGTCCATGATACGGCTACAAATACCGATTGGGTCCAGTACTCATATCAATCAGAAGAACAAGAAGGCAATTCTACAAATCAAGGCTGGGGCGATTGGCAATATACAGGCTGGACTACCTTGGGTAGATTCTATGACCCATATCACGGCTACCCTCAAGACTACCAACCCTCTGAGCACTCATCACCTCCTCCGCCTTCAGATAACTCCAAAGTCATTACTATGATGCAGTCAATGCAGTTAGAACAACAAAATTTCATAAGGCGTCAAGACACTCAGATGGAGCAAATTATAGCTGACCTCCATGCCCAAAATGAAAGGTTCAATTCTTTTTCTACTCAGATGAACGCCCGTATTGACTCTCTGGTTGAATCACATGAGCGGCAAGATTGGGAAATCACCAACGCTCTTAGTCATCTCAACATGTCCGTCGAAGCCTTTTTGGACTTCTCGGATCCTTACCACAATCCAGATGCTCCATACCGAGGGAGAGGACGAGGATGGGGTCATGGTTATTAGATTCATAGTTGCATATTTCATATTTGCTTATATGTTTTAGTCTGTGTACTTTTCATTTGTTTTGTATTATCTGTGCCTGAACTTTCATTACATGTGTTCGTCATTATCTATTAATTCAAGATTTTTGTTCATTATCATGCTTGTGTGTGAAGTTTGGTAATTAACTATCACCTATTGTATGTACTCTGTTATTTGATGCGTTCCTCTTCTCTTTTTGATGGTAGCAAGCAAACACCAAAGCCAAGTCAGGATATTAACAGTTCAGGATATTAACAACATTTGATGACTGTTGTTCTACAGCCTTACAGTGCAAAAGAAAGGGGGAGCTTGTGTATACTTGTGTGTATACGTTGCATATTTGGTGTTTTAACTGTATACAGGTTGTCATCATCAAAAAGGAGGAGATTGTGGAGGCAAATCGCCACATATCACACAAATCTGCAAGACATTGGTAAATGCAGGTTTCGATGATGACAAATTCCCAAGATAGACTGGAAAGTATGAGTTCCAGATCCACTAAACCAGATGCAACATATCACTCATCATATTCTCCTTTTGCTTGTCTTAAATTTTCTAAAATGAATATACTTTGAGTTGACAAAATGCAATCATGACTAAAGGCATGAAAAACTTCAAACTAATGAAATTTTGCAGGCTTGCAGGACATGGGTCGACCATAGGGTCGGCGTATCCATCAGAAAAAGGGAAAATCAGTCAGCGCACAAAGCATGCGTCAACCATAAGGTCAGCGCATGAAGGAATGATATTCCAGCGGGTCAACGCATAAAAGCATTGGTCGACCATAGGGTCGGCGCACAAAGGAAAAGAATTTCAACGGGTCAGCGCACGCCGACTGTATGGTCGACGCACACTGATGAAATTTCTAGAAATTCAAAACATCACAGGCCATGCATCGACGCACAGACCTGTTATGGTCGACCGTTCGCATCGAAAAACTGTTTTAAATTTGTTCCCTCTCATATTTGAAATACTGTTATGTCCTGAATTTTGTTGGCACTATATATACTTGCTTAAACACTTGTGTCTAACAACATTTGATATTCTTTTGATTCATGTTTTCAAAAACAAGAAAGAGTGAAATAGGTGTCCAAGATTCATCATCTTCATCTTCAACATCTCACAACATTTCAATTACACACAATCATTTTTGAAATGCATTTGTGAGAGATTCAAGGTGATAAGGTTCGAGGCTTAGATTGGAGAATCAAGCTCGCGTTGAAGATTGCGACAGGTTCTTTCTTGAATAAAACCATTGGGGTTTTGCCCTCCAAGATTGGTTCGAATTTTGGGGGTTTTTGGACGATATTCTTCATCAACGATCAATCGAGCGAAGGTGATTGTGAAGAAGTGGTCTTCACAAGTCTAGTAGCGGTTTCGGTGATTTTGAAGGGAAGATCTCGGGTTCGATTTGGTGCTATTGAGATCAGTCGGAGCCAAAGGTTTGAACAACAACGTGTTCTTCAATAAGGTGGCTGGAGTCGGAGGTCCATCAACACAAATCGAAGAACTTGATTCATCTTGAATCAAGGGGCAAGGAGTGAAGGCAACTTTCAACACATTGAGATTTTTGTTGTAATTTTTGCTGCTCAATCCTTGTATAAACTGTACATTCAAACAGGTGATATCTATTCAATATATCTCAATTCTAGTTTTAGAATTGAAGGCAGACGTACCCCGAAGCGAGGACGACGGGGGAACTGCCTCACCAAATTACTTGTCTTCTTTATTTTCAGCATTTTTGTTATAGCTCAAATAAGTAATTTTTGTGTAAGCTCTATTGTCAAAATTGTGATATCAATTGAGTAAGAGATTAAAACGTTGTTTTTAACTCTAACGTACAACAAAACGTTGTACTAGGCTGATTGAAATCACTTACTCAACATAAACATCACTTGGAGTGTCTTTGCACACCAAGTGTTTGACATATTGCTTGAACCAAAATTATCTTACTTGTGTATCTAGTTTTGGTTTGATTTTGAATCATTGGAACTAGGTAACCTTACAACTGAAGTAAATAATTGATAAGCATAATTTGTGTTGTGATTCTATTTTTCCGAATTGTCATAAATCCATAGGCTTACGTATATCCGGTTTTCCAATAACCGATGAGGATGTTCTGTTCATCAGAGATTATGAGACTCCAGATCCTGATATAGTATAAGAACCAGGGGCACAATGGAAGCTTGTGTTTGACGGTGCTGCCAATGTTAAATGTTGTGGGATTGGTGCTATCCTCATCTCTCCGACTGGTTTTCATCTTCCCTTCACCACCAGATTATGCTTTGAATGCACCAATAATATGGCTGAGTACGAAGCATGTATCTACGATATTGAAGCAACAATTGACATGAGAATCAAGATTCTTAAGGTCTACAGAGATTCTGCCCTGGTGATTGGCCAAGTCAGAGGGAACTTTGTAACCTGGGATTTCAAGCTGGTTCCATACCAGAAACACATCGTGAAATTGATTTCCTACTTTGATGAAATCTATTTTCATCATATCCTAAGGGAGGAAAATCAACTAGCTGATGCCCTTGCCACCCCAGCGTCCATGTTCAAAGTCAAGTGGAAGAACGAAGCTCCTTCTATCCGCATTGGTCATTTGAACGAACCAGCACACTGTTTAGCAATCGAGGACGAGTCCGATGATAAGCCTTGGTTCTACGACATAAAACGATATATGGAAAAACAGGAATATCCCAAGGGTATCACTATCACTAATAAGAAATCTCTCAGGCGGCTATGCGCCAAGTTCTTGAGCGGTGGTGTACTGTACAAAAGGAACTATGACGTTGTATTGCTCAGATGCATGGAAAGACACGAAGCAGACACAATCATAAGGTCCATATTATCGCTACTGCGAAAATCGGCGCCGGCATAACAGAAGAGTCGCCACCGTGCGTTATTTATCCCAAAGGAGGGAAAGGAAACGCTCAGAGAAAACCTAACAAAAAGAGGGAAAAGGAATGGTCATCGCAACCATTGCCTGGGTTCGGGAGTCGGTTACGCAAGGGGGAGGTATTAGCACCCCTCACGTCCATCATACTCGATGGGATCCACGCTTGTTGTTTATCTAATAAGGGTGTGTTTAGTATCTATGCTAATGGTTTAAGGACAAAAGAAAAGAAAAGTGACTCGGCAAAGTATCGCACTTTATGCCTACGTATTCCCGTTGGAACGAGATATCAGAGTCAACGTAGTTCGCCTAACTACGGGTAAAAAGGGGCGAAGGTTGCTCGCCGAGATATCGCATCTCGTGCCTACGTACTTTCATCTGGTATGAAAGATCAGAGCAAACGTAGTTCGGGCTTACTACGGGGAGACTAGTTTAATCCTAACGTTATCATGCCAAGTTCGTCCTAAGGTTGAAAATGGCTTCCTATAGCCTCAAATAACCATCAATTCTTTGAGGAAATGGTATGGAAATGTTCTATAATTGATGATGAAGGTGTTTGGATGGAAAGAAAGCTTTGAATTGTTGTGAAACTAAAAAATCAATTTTGAGTTGGAGCTCACCTTTTCACATTACTATGAGCTTGTTCTTGCACCAAAAATGGCTAAAAAATGGTGGAATCAATTGTAGAAAGTATGTGGAATTGATTTGCAATGAAAGAATGAACAAAAATTGAGAGAAAGAAAGAATTGAATTTTTGAGATTTTTCAATTATGGTGAAAGTGGAAAGTGGTGATGGAAGTGAGAAAAATGATCATGGAAGAAAATTTTTGCCTTGGCTCCATTTGGTTTTATATCTTGCATCATAAGGAAAATTTAAGGCCCAAAATAGTTCTTTGTTTCTAAGCCCAAGCTCAAGATCCATTATGCTACTTAGTTGTGAAGAAAACTTGGAATAGGTCATGATAAAATCCTCAAATGAAAAATGTAAAAGTGCCAATGTTCTTAAAACACGATTTGCATTCGAAATAAGCACAAATATGGACTTATTTGATTAAATTTTGAAGAAATACCAAACTATGCCTTTTCACATGTTTTCACCAAAGTGACTTTTATCAAACTTCCACCATGAGCTAGCCCATTAAAACCTTGAGGTTTAGTTGACCCAATGACGTCATTCGGAGCAACTTTCATGTTGGAAAAAGCCTATTTGAGTTATGCAAAGTATTGAACTTGATCTGTAATTTTATGACCTGTAATCATAGTTTCCCAACTCATTGATAATCTTCAGTTGGCCTCTAAGTCAGGGGATGAACCCCACACAAGCATCTGAACTTCTCAAGGGCATGAACCACTTTCTGGTGACTTTAGTGACTCCTCAAGCTCGAATAAAACCTCTAGATAGGCCTCTCTTGATGTATATCACACTTGATCCCCTGCATAAATGCTAATGCAATGCTATGATAATGCTATGATGATGTTATGCTAATGCAAAAACAAGAAGGAAAAGGTTGGGAAAAATTTGGGGTGCAACAGCTGCCCCTATTTAAGCGACTTAGACCTGAATGAGTGAAAAGCGAACGGCTTTCAATCGATCAAGGTAAAAGCCGGTTGAATACCAAAAGAACCCGGAAATTTGCCAACCGCAGAAATAAAATGCAAACTCTGATTGGGATAGAATCTCCGGAGAAACCGAACATAATGAACATCTTGAACATCCCACCAAGGGAAAGAGAAACTTAATCAAGTAGCTCTGCTTCAGGAAACACGTAATTGTCCATGGTCTGAACACCACATGGGCCAAAGAACAATCTTTCGAATCGTCGGAATCTGAATACTCAACGCACGATAGGGCCTCATCAAAATCTGTCGGAATCTGGATACTCAACACACTGACCGGAGCTTGGATGCTCGACGTAACTGGTGATTTCACTGGGGATTTACCGGAGCCTGGATACTCGACGGACAAAGCAATATATTACAAACCGTACATTCACCGGAATCTGGACATTCAACGGAGAGAGAGTACTATCGCAACACTTACTAAGATCTGTATACCCAACTGCCTTTATCGGAGTCCGAACACTCAATGGACAAAGCAAAACGTTACAAATTGGAAATTTCACCAGAATCTGGATATTCAACGGAGGAGTCGGGGCTTGAACGCTCAATGTAACACATCGAAGTCTGAACACTCAACGCCAAAAAACCGGAGTCTGACAACTCAACGAAAACACACCGGATCCTAAACACTCAACGCAACAAACCGGAGTCTGAACACTCAACGAAGCAGCAACCGGAGCCTGGATACTCGACGGACGAATACGCACCGGAGCCTGGATACTCGACGGACGAATATGCACCGGAGTCTGAAAACTCAACGAAGCAGCAAACCGGAGCCTGGATACTCAACGAAAACACACCGGAGTCTGAAAACTCAACGAAGCTACAAATCGGAGCCTGGATGCTCGACGAACAAACACGCATCGGAGCCTGGATACTCAATGAAGCAACAAACCGGAGCTTGGATACTCAACGGATGAAGACGCACCGGAGCCTGGATACTCAACGAAGCTACAGATCGGAGCCTGAACACTCGACGAAGCAAACAAATCGGAGCCTGGATACTCGACGAAGAAAAATGCACCGGAGCCTGGATACTCGACGAAGCAACAGATCGGAGCCTGAACACTCGACGAAGCAAACAAATCGGAGCCTGGATACTCGACGAAGTAAACCAATCGAAGCCTGGATACTCGACAAAGAAAAACGGACGAAAAGAGAATACTACCAATACTTATCAAGATCACCTTACAAAATCTTTACCGGAGTCCGCATACTCGACGAGAGAAAGAATCAATACACACTGGAGATTACCGGAGCCTGGATACTCGACGGAATAGCCACGAACACTAATAGGGGTCTGGACCCTTGCTTGATTTTACCGGAGTCTGAACACTCAACGTACTGACCGGAGCCTGAATACTCAACGTAAAAACTGATGTCTGAATACCACAGCTCCATGCCGGGGAGAAAAACTCTGAACAACTTTGGAAGATACGATCACAACTCTGCTGAGAGACATACCAACAAACCTGGAGTTACAAATTTTACTGGAAATGAACAAATCTCTATTGGTGATGAGCAACTCTTGTTGAGGGACGGAGTAAAGGTCATGCATGACCTCCCTGGAACACATGTTACACTGTTGGGGTCACGAACGACCTGTCGGAGGATATTCCACACATGCCTGGTGGAGAGAAATCTGATCTCGACTCGCTGGGGAACAAACCCATACTCGTACTCTGTGGGGATTAAAGGTACGCCTGACCAACTGCTGGGGAATTATCTTTGATTGTTGGAAAAATAAGCTTCATCTGAATCTCTCTGAGAAATCTCCCCAAGCGTAATGCCCCTGCCCCAGTCTGATTCTTGGGAAGGTCTACGCTGAGAAGAAAATAGCTTGCCATGAGACGACCCCGAGATGGCTTGCCCCAGAATCTGGACCGTGAGAGGATCCTTGGTTGAATAGTTCGGATAAGCTCTAGAGGTATGGAGAAGAACAAATTATTTTCCTCATAGGGTGGCATGCCCCAGCCTTGTAATGGCTTTGCCTCTGATTGACTAGTTTGCGGAGCGGTACCCCCGATTGCGAGAGATTTACCAAATCTCGACCTGATTGCCCCAGATTAACTGATTCTTGGATGGCTGACCTTACTGGGGGTTATTTGATAATAGCTGGCCACAACTCAACGGAGTATTCAGGCGTTCTACATTCTATCCTGATCAAACTTTCCACTGTGGAAACTTTCCTGCGGTCGAGCGCTTACTCGCAAGTAAAACAAGTTGTTCTGCATAAAAGATATATTAAATGCAATGCATATGACGGTTTTTTCAAAACCCAATCCTGTTCACTGGAAAAATTTATGACATATAATGAATGAATCAATTATCAAAGTGTCAAAATTAATACAACGTTGTAAGAGGAATCCTTTTTGGAGTCAGTTTCGATGCGATCTTTACCGAAGTATGCTCTCGAACTAAACCTGTTTCAATTAGGACTTTTGAAGGTTGTAACGTGGTCGGGTTCACGGTTAACAAGGAAGGATATAAGGCTCAAAATTCATTTTAACCCACCCATTCTCCTTGATGTTCTCCAATTCTATGTTCAGCTAATTCGACCTTAGCGTTCACCTTTCAAAGGTGGAATGATAGGAGTGATGGTTCAGGAAATCACATGTTTTCTGAAGTGACAGTCATTCCCTTTCCGTCTTCGTAGTACCTGGAGTCACACGATTTCGTTCTTGCTTGAGGATTTTTCTCTTGTAATCCTTTTCGTTTTTTCGCTTTTTCGTTCCCTAATTTTTGCCTAGACTGACTCTTTTGAGTTTCTGATTTTGAAGTCCAACAGGATACCCTAATTTTTTCCTAAGTCGCTTATTCGTAAGATTCGACTTAGCGGGCTTCTTTCTTTTCTTTTTGTCTTTTTTTTTGAACAAATCATGTGACACCGGCTTGTCTGACTTGTTAAAAGAGATTGTGACTGTTTCACTCCTTATCGGCAAGGTTTAACCATTGTGGTTTTTTAGGCACGACCTATACATCTGTGATTTATCCCTGAACGGACACTCCTTTTGCAATTTGAACGCTTGGTCAAATTAACTGACACCTACCCTGCCCTAGGTTAAGATTGAGGGTTTTTCATTTTCAGAAAGAAACTCCTACTACAAGGCTCAACGGGGCTGACAAGGGATTATCTTCCTTATATCTCCGGTGTTTATGGATTTGGAACAATGCCTGTATATCGTCAACAGGTTTTTCCATTCAAGAGCATACAATCGGCAACTCATGCATTCTTCGATTTCGTCATCCTCCTCGGATTCCACTTAAACAAGCGTTTGAAATAAAAGAAAGCAATAAAGTGAACACGAATGGATTAATTCAAAACATGCATATTTATTTCATTTATCAATATCAATTGAAAACAACAAGCTTTACAAGTGAAATGTGCAATTAAACAGGAAAGAAACTACAAATGTAAAGCAATGACATGCAAAATGCAAATTGCCAGCTCCTGAGAACTGGGCTTCTTGTGTCTTGACTTGTGGGCGACTCAGCCGCTTCCGGCTTGTCCGTGGTTTGGCAGAGGATTTTGTACCACGTTGGACACTTCATGCGAGAAGTTTATGGCTTTACTGTCAATCAAATCTTGTAGCTTGTGCTTAAAAGCCTTACAATTGTCAATGTTGTGCCCGGGTGCCCCCGAGTGGAATTCGCAGCGGGCATTTGCATCATAGCCAGGGGGTGGTTGACCTGTCAGAGGGGCCAAGGTTCTCTTCTGGATTAACTGCAGTTGTAGTAACGTCTAAAGCATCTGGGAGTACGGCATTGGCGGCGTATTGAATACTCTATTTGCTCCCCTCGAATTTTGGTACTTCCTGTAGCCCTGTTGATTCTGCTGCTATTGTGGTTGTTGTTGTTGTGGTTGTTGTTGTTGTGGTGGTATCGGAATGATAACACTTGCAGCCTGATGATGATGACACTGATCTTGATATCTACCTCTGCCTCTACCCCGAGAGCTTGATACAGAATTAGCGTCGCCTTCACGCTTCTTATTTCCAAACACTTTCTTTCCTCCACCTGACGAAAGTACTTCTACGGCCTGAATTTTCCCAATCTTGATGCCGTTTTCTATACGCTCACCAGTGATGACAAGGTCAGAGAAACTCCCGGACATACAGTTGACGAGCTTTTCATAGTACATCCCAGATAACATCGATACAAACAAGTCAATCAACTCTCTCTCTACCATTGGGGGTTGCACCCTGGCTGCAAGCTCACGCCACCTCTGGGCGTACTCTTTGAAAGATTCCCCGCTATTCTGGACGACATTTTGAAGTTGGACCCTGTTGGGAGCAAGGTCACTATTGTACTGGTAATGCTTCACAAATGCTTCAGCCAAACCCTTCAAACTGCGAACCTGAGAGGGTTCCAAACCTATATACCATTCGAGCGACGGCCCTGACAGGCTATCCTGGAAAAAGTGCATGAGCATCTTCTCATCATTTGAATAGGCTGACATTTTTCTGTAGTATGAACGTATGTGCACCTTTGGGCAAGTGACACCTTTGTATTTATCGAAGGTAGGAACTTTGAACTTGTATGGCACTCGTAAATCAGGGATCAGCCCTAAATTGGCCATGTCGAGCCCCATGGAGTCCTGATTTGTTATGTTCCTCATCTGTTCCTCCAACATCCTGAATCTACGATCAGCTTCAGCAGGCAGCTCAGCGCCCACATCCCTCATAGAGAACACGTCGTCCTAACGATCTTCATTCCATTGTTGGTCCCCATTGCCATACTCAGCATAGGCACCCTCCGGACCATAGACGTTTCGATTGGCGGTGTAACCATACCCAGCGTTACCAAGACCATGGTTAGCAGCACCAGGTCTAAACCCAGCATTATGAGTATCATTACCACAACCCAAGTTAACAGTATTACCAAGACCTGCGTTACTAGCATTACCCAAGCCTGCATTACCAGTAGCATTACCCAGACCAGCGTGGCGGACGCCAACATCACTACCATTCCCGGCCCCTGCAGCAGTTGGGGTGCATCCGGTAGGAACAACAGTGGCGTTAGGAATTTCTGTATCGTTGCGGGGAGTATTAGCAGCAGTACCTCCGTGAAGAACTCCATTAAGATCAACCCTAGCTACCAGGGGCTGGACCATTATTCTCAGTTGCTCCTGTCCTTGAGCCATACCCTGCATGACTTCCATGAGCTGAGTCATGCGCTCCCTCATCTCTTGCATCTCAGTCTGAACGTGATCCATGGCTTTCTTGAGATTGTTTCTAGTAGGATACCGGTGAAGTCTCTGGTCAGCAATCCTGAAACAACTCTGAAAAGACAACAGAACATAAGAACGAGGCTTAAGAAGGTACCTGCAAACACAAAGAAAAATATGCAAAATGCTAACAATGTATATATGCATATGGAATATTTCCCTTGATTCTAGTTCCGGGTGAAACACATGACAATGGAAACCCCTCAGACAGCAATAGTAAAAAACTCCTCATATACAGATGGAAGACCACATAGGTAGTTACAAGCACAAGTATCTGAGCACGAATGACGGCAAGCGAGATAGCTAGAATCAAAGGGAATATGCACCTGCAATGTTAATGCAATGTCATGTAATTAATGCAGATGAGAAATGCAAAAATGCAAGGATGCTATAGGGGATCAAGGTAGCTATGCTATGCTGTAGCAATAATAATCAGAAGCTGAGTGTGCTGTAGCTTGAGAATAACCAGAGCTTCGCCTTTGCATAACATATATCACTGCATGACACAGATCACTAATACTGAAGACCTCTGATATCAAACCCAAAAGTTCACACTGTAGAGAAAACCGGGTGATCTAGAGCTATGGTTTCCTGCATAACCCAATCCCTCTCACATGTATGGACTTGATTCGCCGATGAGGTATGGCATCCTATGCGGTCATCAGCGTCACAGACTTTCAAGAGCGATGATACGATACCCAGAAGGTGTGGCATCATCATCTCTTGAAGCGGCCTCACTTAGCTGAATCCCAAATGATCGGTCCCCAGAGTCGACAATCCTCCAAACCAACAACCCCTTAAGCCTAAAGGGCTGGAAAAGAAGTCAACCGGGAGAATCTCGTCTGAGCGTGGATTTTGTGAGACACTAGTACATGCAAAGCATGCACGCGCCCACTACTTTCCACAACTAATGCTAGGCACACTCAAGCCTGGGTCTGGCTTCTCACTCATCAGAATCAATCCCCTCCCACAATAGCATAATAAGGATATAATATAATGCTGAAAATAAACTGCGGGAAAATAAAATGCGGGAAAGTAAAGCTAAGGTACAACAGGTATGTACAAAACCCAAAAGATAAACAAACAAGCGCTAGGACTGACTCGCCTAGGGGATGGGAAACGGTCCCAGCGTAGGGGATGGGAAAAGTCCCCAGTTGCCATTAGTCCCCAGTAGAGTCGCCAGCTGCTGGGGATGACCCAGACAGCTAGGAGGAAAAACCTAAGGCGAGACTCGCATAGGGAACCATCGCAGTCGCCAGCTGTCGCTACTGCGAAAATCGGCGCCGGCATAACAGAAGAGTCGCCACCGTGCGTTATTTATCCCAAAAGAGGGAAAGGAAACGCTCAGAGAAAACCTAACGAAAAGAGGGAAAAGGAATGGTCATCGCAACCATTGCCTGGGTTCGGGAGTCGGTTACGCAAGGGGAAGGTATTAGCTGTGGAGGCAAATCGCCACATATCACACAAATCTGCAAGACATTAGTAAATGTAGGTTTCGATGATGACAAATTCCCAAGATAGACTGGAAAGTATGAGTTCCAGATCCACTAAACCAGATGCAACATATCACTCATCATATTCTCCTTTTGCTTGTCTTAAATTTTCTAAAATGAATATACTTTGAGTTGACAAAATGCAATCATGACTAAAGGCATGAAAAAATTCAAACTAATGAAATTTTGCAGGCTTGCAGGACATGGGTCGACCATAGGGTCGGCGTATCCATCAGAAAAAGGGAAAATCAGTCAGCGCACAAAGCATGCGTCGACCATAGGGTCAGCGCATGAAGGAATGATATTCCAGCGGGTCAACGCATAAAAGCATTGGTCGACCATAGGGTCGGCGCACAAAGGAAAAGAATTTCAACGGGTCAGCGCACGCCGACTGTATGGTCGACGCACACTGATGAAATTTCTAGAAATTCAAAACATCACAGGCCATGCGTCGATGCACAGACCTGTTATGGTCGACCGTTCGCGCCGAAAAACTGTTTTAAATTTGTTCCCTCTCATATTTGAAATACTGTTATGTCCTGAATTTTGTTGGCACTATATATACTTGCTTAAACACTTGTGTCTAACAACATTTGATATTCTTTTGATTCATGTGTTCAAAAACAAGAAAGAGTGAAATAGGTGTCCAAGATTCATCATCTTCATCTTCAACATCTCACAACATTTCAATTACACACAATCATTTTTGAAATGCATTTGTGAGAGATTCAAGGTGATAAGGTTCGAGGCTTAGATTGGAGAATCAAGCTCGCGTTAAAGATTGCGACAGGTTCTTTCTTGAATAAAACCATTGGGGTTTTGCCCTCCAAGATTGGTTCGAATTTTTGGGGTTTTTGGACGATATTCTTCATCAACGATCAATCGAGCGAAGGTGATTGTGAAGAAGTGGTCTTCACAAGTCTAGTAGCGGTTTCGGTGATTTTGAAGGGAAGATCTCGGGTTCGATTTGGTGCTGTTGAGATCAGCCGGAGCCAAAGGTTTGAACAACAACGTGTTCTTCAATAAGTTGGCTGGAGTCGGAGGTCCATCAACACAAATTGAAGAACTTGATTCATCTTGAATCAAGGGGCAAAGAGTGAAGGCAACTTTCAACACATTGAGATTTTTGTTGTAATTTTTGCTGCTCAATCCTTGTATAAACTGTACATTCAAACAGGTGATATCTATTCAATATATCTCAATTCTAGTTTTAGAATTGAGGGCAGACGTACCCCAAAGCGAGGACGACGGGGAAACTGCCTCACCAAATTACTTGTCTTCTTTATTTTCAGCATTTTCGTTATAGCTCAAATAAGTAATTTTTGTGTAAGCTCTATTGTCAAAATTGTGATATCAATTGAGTAAGAGATTAAAACGTTGTTTTTAACTCTAACGTACAACAAAACGTTGTACTAGGCTGATTGAAATCACTTACTCAACATAAACATCACTTGGAGTGTCTTTGCACACCAAGTGTTTGACATATTGCTTGAACCAAAATTATCTTACTTGTGTATCTAGTTTTGGTTTGATTTTGAATCATTGGAACTAGGTAACCTTACAACTGAAGTAAATAATTGATAAGCATAGTTTGTGTTGTGATTCTATTTTTCCGAATTGTCATAAATCCATAGGCTTGCGTATATCCGGTTTTCCAATAACCGTTCGTTTTAGACTATAATTTTCCTCGGCCGCTTCCGCACTTAAAACATTTTTAAAACCAATTTTAAATTGGTAGCGCCGACTCAAATTTTAATTGGGGATCTATTCAACCCCCCATTCTAGATTCGTGCCATAGTCTAACAAGTGGTATCTAGAGCTCCGGTTATTCGGTGCTTCAAATACAACGAGATAGAAAATGGCAAACGAACCTAAAGGGGCGCACAATAGGGCGCCTGTTTTCAACGGTGAAAATTATAGTTATTGGAAAGACTGTATGCGTGTGCATATAAACTCCATAGACAGAAAAGTATGGAACGTTATCCTTAATGGTCTAATAGAAATTACTATGACCAATGCTGATAATGTAGTTGTCCAAAGCCTGAAGCACAATGGACCGATGACAATGAGAAAAAATACAATTATGATTGGAAAGCTAAAAACATCTTAATCTCCTCATTAGGTGTAGATGAATACTATCGTGTATCCCATTGTCCTACTGCTAAGGCCATGCGGGATTCACTACAAATAGCCCATGAGGGGACAAACGATGTTAAGTTGGCTAGAATCAATACATTAACTCAAGAGTTCGATCTCTTTTTCATGGAGAAAGGGGAAACCATTGCTGACATGCAAAAGAGATTTACTCATCTCATCAATCGTTTACATTCATTAGGTAGGCCTGTTTCCAATGATATTTCTACTAATAAGATCTTAAGATGTCTTAACAGGGAATGGCAGCCTAAAGTGACCGCCATCAAAGAAGCTCATGATCTTACCTTATTAGATTTAAAACATTGTTTGGCAAATTACAAGAGCATGAACAGGTACTCTTGAGCTTAGACCAACGTGAAAAGATGGAAAAGAAAGACAAAACGAAGGTGAGTGAAAAGAAATCGATAGCTCTCAAGACTTCCTCCTCGAAGTCTCAAGCAAAAGAGCAACATGATTATTCCTCGAGCGACGAAGAAGAAGAGGACACAAACGAAGATATGGGGTTGTTTGTTAAACAGTATAACCGTTACGTGAGAAAGAACGACATCCAACATTCCGAGAAAAACTTGGTAAACTTCCGGAAACAATCGAGACACTCCAAGGATGATTACTCGAAAGGTAAAAAGACTAGAGGGACGTGCTACAAGTGTGGAAAGCCCGGTCACTACAAACCGGACTGTCCAATGAATAAAAAGGGAAAGGACAAGGAATCATCAAAATCACACAAGAAAGCATCAAAGCCTAGGAGAGCGTACATAGCATGGGAAAGTGACAGCGACTCTTCCTCCTCTGATGAAAGCTCTATTGATGAAGAAGAGTCGGTGAATCTATGCCTCTCCATAAATCAGAAAAATAAGAAAAAACAGGTACGTCACTCTAAATATGATAAGTCCTCAAATATGTCGCATTCAGAATTACAAACCGCATTTCATGCATTACATAATGAAGCAGTTGAAGCCTTCAAGAAACTTGCTTCTAATAAGAAAATCTTTACGTATTTAGAGCATAAAGTTAAAGAGTCCGAAAAGAAATTAGAGGACCTTAAGGCTTCCATTGTGAAAGACAATGAATCGGATTGTAAAGACGATAGAAATCCTTTCAATTTCGGGTGTGATACTTGTCATATTTGGCAAGGTGAGGTTAGAAACCTCAAGGCCAAATTAAACAAGGCACTTGAACCTAAAGTTACATTTGCTATTGATAAAAAGGATTTTAGAAAAAGTATGATTAACCCATACCAAAAATATGCATATGTAATTAGGGATCAAGCAAGTGAAAGTATCTCTAAAGTTGATTTTGCTTGCCTATATTGTTGCAAGAAAGGCCACTCCATTGGTAAATGCCGGTTTAGGAGATTTCTTGTTCCTAAAGGCATCTACCAATGGTTGCCCAAAAGCAACCATTTTGTCGCTAACCTATTAGGACCCAATATGCCATTGGGTACCTCCTTGAGCTAATTATGTTTTGACAGGTGAAATGTGTCGAGACCACCGAGAGAAGATGGGTTCTCGATAGTGGGTGCTCAAGACACATGTCTGGAGACATATCCTTATTCATAGACTTTGTGGCTAAGAAGAAAGGGTATGTAACTTATGGTGATAACAACCGCGGAGCAATACTAGGTAAAGGTAGTGTAGGTAATCCCGCCTCTACTATGATTTCTGACGTATTGCTTGTCGAAAACCTTAAACATAACCTGCTTAGCATTAGCCAATTGTGCGACAAAGGATACAATGTATCCTTTTCAAAAGATTGTTGCAAAATTGTGCATGAAAATGATAAGAAGAATATGTTTAATGGTTTTAGAGTAAACAATGTATATATGCTTGACTTAAATGAAGTATCATTAACAAGCGACAAATGCCTCATAACTATGAGTGAAGACTCATGGCTATGGCATAGGCGTTTAGCGCATGTTAATTTTGACTTACTCAATAAGATAGTCTCAAAAGACCTAGTCTTAGTACTTCCCAAAATAAAGTTCACCAAGGATCACCTTTGTGATGCTTGTCAAAAAGGGAAGCAAACGAGGATCTCATTTAAATCCAAAAAGATAATTTCAACAACGAGACCTCTTGAACTTCTACACATGGACTTGTTTGGGTCGTCTAGAATCAAAAGTCTAGGAGGAAACTATTACGGGTTTGTAATAGTGGACGACTTTTCTAGGTTTTATTGGACCATCTTCTTAGTAAGTAAAAGTGATACATTCGCCGCTTTTGAAAAGTTTGCTAAGCTTTCCCAAAATAAGTTAAATACAAACATAGTGTCCATTAGGAGCGACCATGGAGGTGAGTTTGAAAATCACTTATTTGAAGAATATTGCGGTAACCATGGTATTGATCATAACTTCTCCGCTCCACGCACTCCTCAACAAAACGGGGTTGTGGAGCGCAAAAACCGTATTTTAGAAGAATTGGGAAGAACAATGATTAACGAAAGTGGTTTACCTAAATATTTTTGGGCCGACGCCATTAGTATGGCGTGCTATGTTTTGAATAGGGTACTTATTCGCCCCATTCTAAACAAAACACCGTACGAACTCTTAAAAGGGCGAAAGCCAAATGTTTCTCACTTGCACGTGTTTGGATGTAAATGTTTTGTATTAAACAATGGAAAGGAAAACTTGGGCAAATTTGATTCCAAAGCCGATGAAGGTATCTTTCTCGGATACTCTCACTCGAGTAAAGCATATAGAATATATAATAAACGATTACTTGTTGTAGAAGAGTCTGTGCATGTTACCTTTGATGAGTCCTACCCGAGAAATGTCGGAAAGGATAGTGTTGTTCATGGTGCAGGTACATCCACTGAAGACATACTCAAAAGTGGCGAGATGGGGATTGATCAACCTAACAAAGCCAAAATTGAGGAGGATAAGGATGCACACCGTGATGTAACAGAGGAAGTTCATCCGCCTTCAAACGACGATCTTCCTCAAGAATGGAAGTCATCTAAAGACCATCCAATTGAAAACATTATTGGAGACATCACAAAGGGTGTAACAACTCGAGCTAAGCTAAGTAATTTTTGTTATTACTTCGCTTTCGTGTCACAGATGGAACCTAAAAACCCTAAGGAAGCCCTACTCGATGAACATTGGTATTTGTCAA